>CM053783.1:502166990-502464490 GCA_028749045.1 Cupressus sempervirens | reverse complement strand
CGATCGATGCTAGGCAGTCTGAGTATTATCAGATGCCACCATCTACACAAGTAAATTTTTTTTGGTTCATGTTAAAATTTCAATCATTTGAAACTAATTTAATTTACACATGTGTATGCATGCACATGTATGTATATCATGCACGTAGATTTGTAATCATAGAGAAATTTTAATTTGATGTTTTGCATGTGCACATGTACAATGCAGGGGGACATGCCTCTTTTTACTCCAGCTTTGATGCCAGATCATGTACATCATTGAGACTCATTGGATGATGTTAGTAGTGGACAGGTAATGTTTATTTATGTTTTGATTATTTTTACATTTATTTCAATATCACTTTCTCTTGATTGAATGTATGTATGTATTGATATCACTTTCTCTTGAATTTATATATAGGAGTCAATGCATCCTAGTGAGCACCTTGATAGTCAGTCTTCAAACTGCGTTGTGAGGAGGCGTGGCGATGATAGTCCTGCACCTAATGACCTATAGTTTTTTTTATCTAGATGATTTCGTTCTAGACTTTCATCTAGAGAGACATTCATATATTAGATAGACACTTTATATACACGCATGCATGTTATATTTATATTTGATTTGATATAGATGTACTTGGATCTACATGTCTACATGTGTGCATGCTATTTATATTTGATATTATCTTCTGATAGATCTCTAGATAGATACATGTTTTTTATATTTGTTCTCGAGATGATTGATACATGTTACATTATGTTGTGGAATCTAATACATTATAGATCTAGATCTAGTATATTATAAATTGTTTCTAGAAGATATGTAAGTAATTTATTTAGATATGTACACATGTAATATATTGATTAAATTTAGATATATATAGTTCATGTAATTTAAATGTCTGGTAATATATCATATATTAAATGTTCAAGTATCAAGTAATTAGTTGTACATAATTCCTAACTTGAGTAAATCTATAGAACTCATCCCTTTTATTTGTACACATATCCTAGAATTTTATCTCCTTAAGCCCAATGTTCTAATTCAAGTCCAACTTAAAACATGTACATGTTCAAAATTTAGTTAATCAAATTGTAATTTGAACTTGAAAGCTCACATATCAAGTAATTAGTTAAATCGAAAGCTCACATGTCCTAAAATTGAAAGCACATGTCCTAATTAGTTAAATTGAAAGTGTACATGTGTTCTAAAATTGACAAGTTAAATGAAATAGAAAGTTCAATATAATAGAAAGTTAAATGAATTCAAGACATTGAGTTAAAAATGAAAGAGTAAAAGTACAATTTAGAAAATTAGTTATTCCACCAAATTTCAAATTGATCAAATGATTGTTCAACCAAGTTTCAAATAGTTTGAACCAAATTTCAAATTGTTCTTGAGTTACATTTCAAATTTTAATCATAGTGAAATTTTAATTTGTACACATATCCTAGAATTTTATCCCCTTAAGCCCAATGTTCTAATTCAAGTCCAACTTAAAACATGTACATGTTCAAAATTTAGTTAAACAAATCGCAATTTGAACTTGAAAGCTCACATGTCCTAAAATTGAAAGCTCACATGTTAGGTAATTAGTTAAATCAAAAGCTCACATGTCCTAATTACTTAAATTGAAAGCGTACATGTGTCCTAAAATTGACAAGTTAAGTGAAATAGAAAGTTCAATATAATTAATTTTACAGACTCCTAATTTCATCCCCTTAAGACAAGTGGTGTTCGAATTTCTTTCCCTCAAGGTGCACATGTCAGGTAATTAGTGTACATACATACATATAAGTTCATAATTTCTATAATTAGTTACTTTATGACAATTTGAATTCAAGACATTGAGTTAAAAATGAAAGAGTAAAAGTTCAATTTATAAAATTAGTTATTCCACCAAATTTCAAATTGATCAAATGATTGTTCAACCAAATTTCAAATAGTTTGAACCAAATTTCAAATTGATCAAATGATTGTTCAACCAAATTTCAAATAGTTTGAACCAAATTTCAAATTTTTCTTGAATTACATTTCAAATTAGGAGTTGTTTCTATCTCATATCAAGTGGATCAGCTCGTTCTTGGATAACATTTAATATTTTCTCATGATCATCAATATGGAGCCTCCACTTACATATTCCAGGTCCTTTGACTGGATGAAGAGTTAGACCAGTGGCAATAACATGGTTACTATATTGATATACCTTATTTTTAGGTTGATAATCGGTGAAATGAATCCCATTTTTAAGTACTTTTCTTTGCTTCAAATGTGTTCCCTATACAACAACAAAACCTGCACATGTACACATTTAAAAAATACATCAATCTTGAATTCAAGTCAAAGAATTTGAATTCATAAAAAAACATAGATACTTGACATACATGTACATAATTCAACTATATACTAACCTATGGGAAAAATAATTTTATCACTTATTTCAGTCTTTGTTAGCTTCTCTCTTTCCATGGTGCAACGTAATAAATAATAGCTAACACCTTCTACATTTTTTGATTCTGCCATGACTGCAAAAACATTTCCTACACAAACTTATATATGTCAAAATTCAGGATACATATCATGTATGTAAGTACATATATATGAAAAATTTATACATGTACATGATCCAGGTATATATATAGTTCATACATACCAACTCTGATCAATCCTGAAATATGGTTATAATCACTAGAAATCAATGGAATATCATCATAGTTTTCGTCCTCAAACTCATTCGTATTAATAACATCTAGTGGCACCAAAGTCCATTCACCCACATATCCACGTTCTTGATTAATGCAACCATCATAGTCTTCATCAATACAATCAGGACAAAAACATGAGTATTCTCTTGTGTACAATGACCACACATTACTATTTGTACTCATAACTAAATGCAAAAATCGTGTCTTCTCTACCCTCTTGCATGCATGCATTGATCTTCTATCAACACCTAAATGTACACAAGGTCCATAATTTAGTTAGAGATCATCTAAGGTAACATATTAAATATAAATTTAAGATTCAATTTAAAAATATGAACAAATTAATTTATATATACCTGATACCTCCCAAAACACTCTAAATGGTATGACTCAATATGCTTGTAATGATGTGTTATCTATATTTGTTGGCACTGAAAAATGTGTTTTGCACCACTCAACCACATCATGAGCATTATTAATGTGATATCCTTTATAGTCCATTTGATACTTTCTTAAAGCACGTTTGATACAAGCTCCTGCACCATCATGCTCACCCTTTCCATGTCCACTCTCAAAAAAACTCCAAATGTGTGGTATATTAAGGTATCGATGATATCTACATAATGCATAAAAAGGTCTAGCTGATTTAAATTGTGCTGCACATCCATCTGACCATACAAAATGTTTTTCTATTTTAATGTTTTTGTTTTTCAAATATTCAAAAAAAGTCTTAAAACAATGTTCCACAAAATGTGTGTCATGTTCTTTGTCATCACTAATGTAAAAGTGATACTCTTTTTTAATGACTCATGCTTAATCTATACTTTCCACACCATCCAGATCAATTTGTGCATGTCGATAAGACACTTGAACCATAATAGTAACCTGCTCTGTCTAGTAGTATTCTGCTTGAAGTTGTTTTTGAGATACGAAAGAGTAATTCTCTGCAAAGTCAACAACAGATAGAATTGTTCTAAGTGGGAAACTTTCTCTTAGTGTTTGAAATTGTTCTGCTTGCCACTTAGCAAAAAATGCATGGCGTATATATGGTTGAATCAATTTACAAAAATTTGACATAAATTCTCTAGTCGATATATCATCCTCTACATATTCTAACCTTGTTGATTCTTTTCCAGCTTTTGCTTTTTACTTTGTTTACTTATATCTCTTACATTTTACCATCCTTGTCATATTAGTATCTTCATCTCTCAAAGGAAATTTAGTCTAGTTACCACATGTTTCACAAGTTCCTCTTATGCAATCTATTTCACCTATTGCACAATCATTTTGTTTGTCACATAAGATTGATGTTATGAATTGACTCGGCCGTTTAGGAAAAGTATTTTGAGAAGTTCCACCACTTTCTTCTATCATCTTTTGAAACCCTTCATAGTATAGATCAAATTCAACATGATATCGACAACAACATGTTTCAAAAGATTTATTTATCTTCACAAAATAGGGCTTCAATCTTTCAAAAATTGTTTGTCCAATCTTTATGTTAGGATTTAAATTACAAAATGAGAGATATAATTCATGTTGAGTGACATCCAAACAATATTTTGCGTGTTGAATATATTCCTTAGGCCCAATCCTCTGCTTGATAATATCTCTTCTATTTGGTGAAGGATGAGTATTATCAATCCAAAATTGAATAACTAAGTTCTTAACTATCTCCCCAATCCTATCAGATCAAGGAGCTCTACACATTAGTGCCCAATTGCCTTCTAATATACTATCATTCAAATTGTTTCTCCTTTTTAGATAATGTAGTACTGTCTTCTGACTATACCTGAAATGAGATGATAACGAAGAGATTTGTCTATTTTGGGATGTTTTCTTATTTAAAATAGATATCAGTGTCACTCTTCGTGCAATGGATTTATCTACAAATCTAGTTTTTTTCCCAATAACCCTTCCTTAACACTTTCAACAATATCTTTTTCTAGTTTAGAAGTCCTCCTCTTTTTTATACGTGTATCTATACCCAATAGTCTCAGTGGCTCTTTTAATTCATCTTTAAGAAGTGAAATTGATAATAGTTGAGTTTTCTCCACTATTGATAGATTCTCAAATTGTGCAATTATGGCTTTAGACATTTTATTCAATTTCCTCTTCGTAGTATGTGTAGGTTGATTAGCATATTCTCTCAATTTTTCCACATCCATTTCAATTAAATGATCTATGTTTCTATGATTGATTTTTCTCTTCAATCTTTGAGCTAGATTAACATTCTCATTTGTTGTTTGATCTCGGGCTGCACAAGAAAAAATGAAACAAAGTCTTAAGATACAATCTCTTTAGGGGACATATATGTATACATATATACATGTTTAACTTGAGTGAAATATTATGTACTTGATTAAATTATCTGACCTTCAGATGGTCCTTCTTCAATATCCATTGCTTCATCTTTAATTTCCTCATGTCCAACATTTTCATCATCTACTAGAGTTGCATGTGCACAATATAACAAATAAAATCAAGTAAGTTTATAAGGGGAAATATTGCTCGCTAAATTCAAAAATTAAAGATATAAAGTTCGATAGAGACCTAGAAATCTAGAGATCTATATTATATACTTGCAAGAGATGCACATGTACCTGTTTGAACTTGGGATGAACCTTCTCCAATGTCGGTAGGTTGTCTTGGTTGACTACGTCCTAAATAAATTCATTTATTTAAATTTAATCATAATCTAATAAACCTTAATGGACTATAAATTATTAACATAATTAAATAAACAAGGTAATTCCTGTGCTAAATAAATTCATAATTTAAATTTATTCATAATGTAATATTTACCCTAAGGGCTAAATATGGACATAATTGAATAAACCCTAATGGCCTAAATATGAACATAATTTCAAATAAACTCTTAATATTAAGTTAATAGTAATGCTAATTTAAGATAAATATCATATTCCTAATTGGATTTAAACCCTAATCTTAACTAAATAAACTAATTAAATACATTGGAAAAAAGATTGTGCATGTGTTGATCTAAGATAGTATCTTGCTAGCATTTTTCGACGATTTTCATCTTCTTGTTCCTTAGTTCTTCTTTGTGCATATTTACTTCCTCTTTTATCTTTATTGCCCATGTCATAAATTCTTCCTCCAAAATTTGAAAATAGGTTGAAGTTTGTCAAATATTTCTTTCTTCCCAATTCAAAAGCCAATAACTTGATTTCACGTAAATGTAAATTGAAAAAAATGAAACTCATATTTATATTAAAAAAAAATTCTTTAAAAAAATAACCTTATTAGCTAACTAGGGAAAAACCCCTAGGGGCCGACTAGAGAAACACCCCTAGGGGCGAACTTAAGGCAAGATCCCACATAGTACTTTTGATCGAAACTACCACAGTACTTTCGATCGAAACTAGAAAGTAGTTTGTTAACTGCATGGTTAAACCACCCATAGTTTTGATAGAAACTAAGTGATTTAGTTTCTATCAAAAGTTTGGAAAGAAATTTTGATAGAAACTAAGTTTCTATCGAAACTAGCTAGATAGAAGGTTACATGAATAGTTTGAATTTTTTTCAGTGATTTCCTTTCTTCGAAGTTGAATTACCAGGTTGAAATAGAGCATTGAAGACCTAAAATTTTGCTTGACTGAAGTACTCTAAACTAGCTTTCTAATGACTATGAATTTGGTGCTTTTTGAATTTTTTAGGTATATATTTTTTAACATGAATTGAATATAGGCTTATTATAAAAAAATAAACTGAGATATTTGATGCTCATGGAAAAATAGTAAATAAAAAAATAAAAATTTTGAAAAATAAGTACGGTCTTTGTATTTGAGTCACCTTTCAATAATTTTTTTTTTTTGAAATTGGGTAAATATATAATAAGTTACATGTGTCAAAAGCCACATATGTCTAAATTAGTGTTATGCCAACTTCAAACTACAATAAAATATGAAATACTAACGATAAAGATATAAGACCAACTCTATGGTTTAGGTATGGATGTTAACAAATAAATTAAAAAGAATCACATTAATATCTAATGTAGGAAAAAAGTTATGTGTGTCAAAAATAGTGTCACTCTTTAAAAATTAGGTTTTTGATATCATACCAATTTTCGTAGGAGAAAAAATAATTAATAAATTCAATTTTTAAAATATTAAAATAAATATATTTAGAATCTAGACACAATATCCTAGAAGGCTCTAGTTTACTTCATCTTCAAATTCCTAACCGTTAAATGGGAATTTGCATTTGCAAGTGAAAGTTTTCTTGAAAATTCAAAGTTCAGTGTCAGTTTAGGCAAAAAAGTGTAACCCACTATTGTGGGCTCACTAATTCAATATCCTTAAGCAATATCATACATGCATAAAATTTGAGAGTGAGCTTCTTCTCATTATTCTTCAAGGATTTATTTACCTCCTTTTAACTAAGACTCAACATAAGTTGTCTCAAAGTTTGTTCACAGATGCCTTTTATAGTCTTCATTGCACTTTCTCATCTAGGTTTAACTACATTCAAAAGTTCATCTAAAATTTGTTGTGAAAGCTCATAAGGTGAGTATTTCCACTTGCCTAATTTTTTTAAAAGAGTATCTTCTATCTACTTTTTCACTTCATCATTTCTAGTCTCATACTTAAGAGATTTAAAACATGCCATGCCAGATCCTTCTTCCATCTTCTTCACTTTTTCTTGAAGTGTAGGTGTAGACCTTTTGAACATGATATTATGTTCTACTTCAACTTCTTCTTAGATTTGGTTGTTCTTCTTGTAAATTTTGTAGGGGGGGATTTAGTAGGTCTAGTTATAATTACCTTCCCCTTCTTCTTGGGAGGTTTCTTCTTAGATTTAGATTCCTCTGCTTCGTCCTCTTCATCTTCATCTTCTACATCATCTTCTTTTGCCTAGGTAATCATTGTAGTCACCTAAAAATGGTCATCTAGACTATTAGCCACCTTCTCAGCATTTTGGCTAATTTAATTAATCATTTACCTAGAGCAAATTACTAATAATCAATTAATTTGATTATAACCTATTGTTTGACTATGCTATCCTAAGTTCATTATTTTATTAAAAGAAAATGTCCCCTTTTAATTAAATAAAAGAACCCATTCTTCTAACCCACTTAAAGTGCACACATAAAGTCCTTTTTCTAATTTTCAAATTAAAAGAAAAGGCTTTGTGACTTTTGTCTCATATGGGAAGTCAACTTATTCTATTGGTTGACTTGTGTGAGCACATGGAACACTCCTCTTTTTGAACACCACCTTTGATCATCCATCATCTTCACCTTGATCTCTACCATCTATACGAGTTTAAAAGGGAGAGAATTTCCCCCCTCAAAGGATCCATCCACCATTTGAATATAGTTATGTTGCAGGTTTTCTAACAGGTTTCTTGGAGCTTTGAAGAGAACTTCCATTTCTTGTTTTCAGTCTCTCATTCCACCATATACTAGCTTAGAATCAATGTTGCATGTATCTTAGCTTTCATTTTGCAATAGCTTAAATCACATAGTAATTAGTTGGATTGGTAATAATTTTATATTGCTTAGCATAGTTGCATTTTGGACTCTCATTCTAGCTTAGTCTCCATTTGCATTGCATCCTTGAGGAACTCCTTGTGGACATTTGCATTCTTGAATATCATCTTTGGAACCTCCCATTTAATGGTTTACTAGCAAGAAGAGTATTCCTAAGGCTCATTTGAGAGCCCTTGTACATGAAATAGACTCTCTTGTACTCTGTGGATAGGGAGCTCTAAGCTGACATCCAAGCATTTTGAACTAATGGAATCCCTTAGATAGAAGGGTTTAGAATGGGACACTTTCTTACTATACATTTTTGGTGCCCATCATGGGGTAGAACATTTAATTTTGCCCTTTTCTTTGCTATTTTTATTGCATTTTTTGCTTGTTGTCTGCACTTGTTTTTTCTTAGTCACAGATTTTAGCTGACATTTTTCTAGTTTTGTATGATAATTCTTATAACTATTGGGCAATACTTTTTTTTGGAAATAGTGTCACATAGATATACCAAAAAAATTTGCCTTAGTATAAAAAGTTTTAGTGTTTGGCTTAGGAAGAAATAACACACAAGAAGGTTTTGTCACACATGTATACTGAGGAGTATCGTACGACAATTTTCTAGCAAAAACTATTGCTTGACTTGAACTTTCTTGTTGTTTAGAGTGATTTTGTCAATTTTTCAGTTGTTGCTTGCTACTTACTATTTTTTACAAGTCCTTAGCTATTTTATAGATGTTTTTGTTTATATATTACATTTTTTTTTAAGCTAACTTGCGGGGCTAATGGTTGTGATTGCAAGGTGTTACCTTGAAACATTTGCTTAAATTGCCTAAAAGAACACATGTCAAAGCTTCAAATGCACAAGGGCTACTGATAATTGTTTGCAGGGCTGCCCAATGCATAAAAACTAAACTTACTTGTATTTATTTTATTTCATATGTGGAATTCTACTAATTGCTTTCATTTCTTAGGCACATTAAACTTGCAATTAAGGTCCTTTGGTGATAGGAGAGTATGCTCTTCACCCTTGTGGTGAATCAAAAATCTTGACCCACCTTTAGATTCTAAAAGCAAGGGGCTAACTAGATCTTCTTGGCATCTTTGGTGGAAGCAATAAAGCTAGGAGAGTATGCTCTTCACCCTTGTGGTGAATCAAAAATTTTGAACCTTGAGAGTGGATCCAATCTGTAGAATCTTTTAGAGGGCCTACTCTTCGACAACCTAAGAGGAACAACCCAAGTGGGGACAAGAAAATTACCTAGCTCTTCCAACCTGCTATAAACTCAAGGCTATTAAGGACACAAAACCTCGATAGATGTAGTGTTTTTCTTCACTTATTGTGATCACTTATGGGATTTTGGCCATAAGGAAATCACTAGGCAAGAACACTTAAGGTGCTCTTGTGACCACGAGATCTATTACCCACTGCAAGGTGGGGTGTCCCTTAATTGGGTGCAAGAGGAACATTACAAATAGAATCCCTTTCTAAACACCCTAAGTTAGTATCTACCCTATTTTGTGACTCAACTTCTTAGTGCAAGTATCGATCCTAGTGGGCTACCTAGATCACCCCAAGATTGACACTCACCATATGTGTTCCCTTGGTTGTGCTTATGGCACTTCCATGACAAAGCCAATATCTCTTGTCGGCAACCACTTGGTGTGAGGTGAAGGAGCATCAAGTGTGGGCCAAGTTGTTGAGTAATGAATCGTGACTCTAAGGTAGATTGTTTGGCTACTATTTTTGAATGTGTTGACCAATATTAATGTTTTACAAATCAAACATCTCAGTAACATTCGTAGGAAGGTTTTTCTGATATCACAAATGTGTGTTGGCAAGGTTGTTTATACCCTTGTTCAATTTTTTGAGACATGTTAAAACCCCTTCTATTTACAAACCTTGTTGATAATTGACATGAACTAAAATCTCACATTGATTAATCTAAAAACTACCTGATTGTCAAATTGAAACATAAACTTTTGGAGTCAAAACTTGTCCTTTTTGGACAAAACTAACACTTTATCACCCATTATCTAGAAAAATATTGTGTGACTGTATTTTTTCCTAAATTATGTCGCCCTTTTGTTGTAAAGTTTATTGTCCTATTATACTAAAATCCATCACCTCACCTTGTGCAAACTATCGCTCAAAAGAAAAGTATCGCATGGATGTTCTAAATTGTGTTGTACAACATATTATATTTTCCTACTATCACCTAGTTTTTGAGAAAGTATCACCTAAGATTACTTACTACCAAAATAGGGTCTAGTTTATGTTCTAATTTTTTTGATCTAGGATCTTGTCACTTCAATCTTTCCTAATCCTATTTGCACATCTATATGTCAAGTGTTATCCAAAGTTGAAAAGATGGGTTTAGTCCATCAGATGTAAGTCTTGAAACATCATTGATCAATTGCTTGTCAAAATTTAGTTACCATTCTATTCTAGCTATTTTCTATTGAGCTTCTTACTCACTTGCTTGGCTCGAGTCACCAGTGCTATAAGTTCTTGAGCATTGTTTGACAAGCCATCTATTATACTTTGACAAGTGAATAATCTTGATTGTAAAAGCTCCAAATTTGACACACTTTTCTTGTCCTATTAAGAAAAAACAAATCCTTACATGCCAGTTACAACTAGATTTCAAGTTGGTAATGGTAGTCATACCCCTTTTGTCTTCAAGCAATTGGAAACACCACCTAAGCATCCTTGTGGATAACCTTGTGTGGAGGACCCTAAAACTACTCAAACACAAATAGCCAACATTTTGCATAATCCGCTTTATAGCTTTGAAAATCCATTCGAAATAACCTGTGGGACACATAAGGGTGAAAATAGTTTGGTCACCATGGTACACCCTGATGAAGTCCAATGCCACTTAGAAGAACAAGTGCATGAAAATCAAAAGATCTTGGAAGCAACCTACACTAGGGAAAAGGAATATCAACGGGCTAAAAATGATAATCATACCCACCATGAAGGGAATAGGGGGACTTGCTCTCGAAATCCTTTTTATGGAAATGATGGCAAAAACACACCTCCAATAACTCCTAGAGTCACCACAAGCACATGCCCTTCCCATCATGAAAGTGATGAAGAAGTAACTAGCGAAGATGTTGTAAAATTCCAACAAGATGGTTTTACTCAAAAACTTATGCTTAGAGCTTTAGAGGAAAATGAAGACCAATACTTCTGGTACATGGCAGCAAGGGAATGGAAACTCCCTCAAGATTTTGATATAGAACACATAATTCAAAAGCAAGATCCCACCGAAGCTGAAATCTTAAGGGAATAAATACAAGAACTAAGGAAATAATTTGCACAATTGAAAACTTCAAAAGAGCCACCTAAAACATCATTTGTTGAATCAATATGCACTCTTCCATTTGATAGAGTCTATACATTCTACCATTTCCTAAAAATATAGAGGTTCCTAAGTATAACAAATATGATGGAAATGGTGACCCTCACAATCATGTGAGGCATTTTTATGCTATCAGTATGGATTTTATGCATGAAGACACCTTTCTTATGAGTCTATTTCTTAGGAGTGTATGAGGACAAGCCATGGAATGGTTCACAAAATTGAGTCCCCCTCTTAAAAAATTTGACAAGTTTGCACAATGCTTTATCCAACAATACTCCTACAACATTCAACATCTTGTAATTGTGTTAGACTTATGCAACATCAAACAAAAACTGAGAGAACCTTTTGCAACATATCTTCAATGATGGAGATCCTTATACTATCGGTACCCTTGGCAAGTTCCTGAGGCTAAAAAAATTGACATTATTGTTAATACACTTATACCTAAGCTATACTTTGATCTAAGAAAATAGTTATTCACATCCTTCAATGCCATGGTTAAAAGTGCATATTGCATTGAGGATGTTGTTATTAAAAAGGGTGACATTGTTATAAACAAAGACAAAAATAACAATGGAAATGGTAAAGACAAAGGCAAACCTTGGAATAAAAACAAATATGTTGTCAATGATGGAGTAGTGGACACTCCTAATACCAAGGAACCTACATTTAACCTTTCTACTACTATCTATGCTACAAAAAAACAAGAAAATGTCAAACCACAAACATTTGACAAGAGCTCTAAGGTTACCAAAAAATGATGTGTCTATACACCAATGGTTGAACCTTACGAAGTGGTCTTAAAAACTTTACTTGCAAACAAGCTAGTTACTTTACAAGATAATTTTTGTCCCTATGACACACCCATCAAAACCTCATGGTGGAGAGAGGATCATATTTGCAGTTGGTACTGAAGCAAGGGTCACAACACAGAAAATTGTTTCAAGCTCAAAGACATAATTCAAGATCTCATTGAGGATGGTAAAGTTGTCACAGATGGTCTCATTAAAAAATTTAACCATAAAGATTGTAAACCACCATTGCTAAAATACAAAAAAGGTGAAACCTCAAAAGCTACTAAAAAGAACCATGATGCCATGATCAATAATGCCTATGCTGACACAAACAACATTATTGGCATACTTGAACCCATTAAGTATCTTTGCATGGCTATTCCTAATGATGATAATTAACCCATTTATGTTGGTGAGGATGACCAACCTAAGGTTTTCCTAAAAACACAAAATACTTCTCAATACCATAATAACTCTAGACCTAAGGTAGAACTTTGAGTGGTCGAATCTTCCTCTTCACAAAGTAAACTGCTTAACACCTAGGGGCCAATCTAAGGTTGTCCTAAAAGTTGCTCATGATCCTAAGAATGCTTCATCTTCTAAACAACTAACTACTTCCAAGATCTCCAACTATGACCTTGTCAACCAATTGCAATGTACACTAGCTCAAATTTCCATTTTTGAGTTGTTAGAATTGTCTCCTTTGCACAAGGATATCCTCGAAAAAGCTTTATGTTCTACCAATGTTCCCACAGATATTGATGTGGAATTATTCCAAGCTATGGTAAACCATGTCTCTTCACCTCACTACCTCACCTTTCTAAAGAAGATAATTGAGCTCTCAGTCATCCCCATAACCTTGCACTCCATGTCGAAGCCCAAATCTTCCATACTCAAGTTCATGAAGTCTTCATAGGCAATGGCATGGGGTTAAACATAATTTCATTCTATGTGATCCAACAATTGGGCATGTCTAAATTTTCCATCGACCCTAGGTAGATGTAAGATCACTATAAAAGCTTATGATGAGGTCAAACAACCTTCCAAAGGTCTAATTGTGCTTCCAATCTAAGATGGTCCAGTTGAGAAGGATGTTGTTTTCCAAGTACTAGACATACCACTTGCATATAATTTGTTGTTGAGATGACCATGGATTTATGACATGCAAGTAGTACCTTCTACCTACCATTAGTGCATTAAGCTCCCTTTCAACAGTACTGAGATAGTTATCCCCATTGATAATTCCATGTCTTACATCAAATATTTTTTGGAACTTGATTGTGTCAAAAATTTTAGCATCAACATTTCAGATCACACATAGTGATCCATCATCAACATGAGGAGTGCAAGAGAATAGAGAAATAAAGTAGCAGATTGGAGGAAGCACAAAGATATAAAGCAGGAAGAGAGGAAAAAGAGGGGGGGCTAGCACACAGATCAAGAGGGGGAACACAAGGTATAGAAGAAGAAGAAACTAGATTAAACTAAAAAGGAATTCAAGAAATGAAAACCATTAAAAAATGAACAAAAAGACTAAAAGTCGCAAAGACACAAAAGAGGACGAACAAACCAAACTGAAAAAGAAGAAAGAACCAATAACCATAACTAAAGATAACAATGAAATAAAATACATATATAATATATGAGATAATAAAGAGGATACATAAGACATATAAAGAACCAAAGCGTGAAAGAAAAAGGAAAAACAAAAAAGATGAAACAAATGAAATGTCTGAGTATATATATATATATACCTCAATGTGAATATATTATGTAGAAAGATTATATATATTGACTTGTGTCCATATGTTAGAATCTACATACTCTTGCAATTAAGTATAAGACTATATGCCCATGAATATGTGTGTGTGTGTGTGTGTGTGTGTGTGTGTGTGTGTGTGTGTGTGTGTGTGTGTGTGTGTGCGTGTGTGTGTGTGTGTAGGAATAAATAAATAAATAATGAATAATAATGGGCACGTTATATATAAGTGAGTATGTCTAGATACAAAATTATTCAAAATAGAAAAATGAATAAATATATAGACAAAAAAAATAAATAAAGCAATGATAAAATATTCAAACCAACATAAAGAAATAAAGAGAATAATATTAAAAACTAAATAATGAAATAATGTAAATAAAAACTAAATATAAAAATAATCAAAATGGACTAGAAATGCAAATCTAAAAAAAGATAAGAAGACGCAAATAAAAATGCAAACAAAACATGAATAAAAATAAAAATAAAAATTGCAATTATATATATATATATATATATATATATATATATATTTATATTTATATTTATATTTGTGGCAAAAAATATTGAAAAGAAGGAAAAATTAATAATAATATAAATAGAATAAAGAAATAATGAAAATAAAAACTAAATATAAAAATAATAAAAATGGACTACAAAATGGATAAGAAGACACAAATATAAATGCACAAAATAATAATAATATAAATAGAATAAAGAAATAATGAAAATAAAAACTAAATACAAAAATAATAAAAATAGACTACAAAAAGGATAAGAAGACACAAAAATAAATACGCAAACAAAAAATGAATTAAAATAAAATCAAAATTATAATGATATATATATATATATGGTAAAAAATATAATAAGAAGGAAAAATAATAATAATATAAATAGATATAAATAAATAAAGGAAACAATACAAACAATGAAATAGCATTAAAACTAAAAACTGAAATAATGAAAATAATGGACTAAACATGTGAATCCAACAAAGAATAATAAAATAATAATAATAATAGAAGTGTGTGTTTGTGTGTGTGTGTGTGTGTATTTTTTAATAAGATACAAAAATAATATTGAAGAAAAAAATAATAAAAATAATGAACTTGAAAAAGAAAAAAATATTGAAAATAAATGGCTTAAAAAGTGAACCTAAAAATGGATAAAAGGCCAAACCCAAACATTTTTAAAAAAAAAAAAAAACAAGAACAACCAGGAAGAGCAAGGGAATGAAAAAATAAAGAGAGAAAAGGAGTCAAGGTGAAGAAAAAACAACAATCAAAAAAGGAAAGCCTCGGGAAAGAGAGAGGAACAAAGACAAGGGAGCTCTATAGAGGGAGAGCAAGACAACAAAGAAGATTTAAAATGGATAAGATAAAGTGGGGTGCAACCAACAATCAACAACCATCACCAAGGGAACAAAGAGGAACAAAGAGGCAAGGAAAGATAGATGAAGCAGGAAGACCACAGGACTAGGATCGATGCAACTTGGCTAACATAGGAAACTAGGAGAGGTTTAAGGCCCATCCATCATCCTTGTTGAGGTTAAACCCCTCCATCATCCTTGTTGAGGTTGATGGGGTGACCATTGATTTCAATTGCTTCCTTAAGTTTCCTTTTGAAATAATTTTCCTCCTTAGATAAGATTCGAACATCTTCCAAACAGATGTGATGCTTAGTGGTTGATGAGTGCTCAGCTAAGGCTGAGTTATGAACCCTATCATGTCTAATGTTTGCACTATGTTCCTTGATTCGAGTGCTAAAATAATGACTGATTTCACCTATATAAGGCATACCACAAGAGCAAAACACTTTGTAGACACCTAATTCTGAAAAGACATCATTGGAGTCTTTGAGTGCAGGGGTTCAGCTTTTAAAACACTATCAATACATTATCTCTTACTAAAACACTGGTTCCACATAATTGATCTTCTCATGAGCCGACACCATCCTTTATAGAGTGTGAATAGAAATTGAAAGTGATGAGCCTCGGTATGGGCGAATACACTCTAGATTCTATTGTTGCTCTACTTGTTTCCCCTTGATCTTATCGGAAACTGTCGACTAAAAAGAAGTCTTCTACTTCCACCATGACTCTTTTTGGCACTTTTTTATAGTCCTTAGTTCCCCTAGACATAGAGAAAGCAAAACAAGCAATTAAAGATTGGATCTATATGGAAGAGGAAAATGAGGAGGACATTAGAGTCACTACTCCCATTTCTCCTAAACATTACGAAAAATGATATAAAATGTTTGCAAACATGGGCTATCAGGGTCATGGGTCCTTAACTAGTAACAAAAAAGCTCTAGTTGAACCTTTAAGTCATACTCAAGGTCATGATACTCAAGATACTACTAGCCTAGGTTTTGGGTTAGAAGATGATATACCAACATTTGATCAAAATGCACCCATACCTAGTGAATCAGAAGATGATGATCCTCCCTTTGTTGCTGCCACTTTGCAAGATGAGGACTTTATGCCTATAACTTTGCTTCTTTAGGGAGAAGAAATACTAATTACCAATAATGATGTTGAAGCTTCCACTTCTCAATAGCTAGAACAAGATAAGTATGATCATGAAGTCATGAATAGAGGATGGAATAGACAAAATATTGCTTGTCTAATTACTAGAGATCAAAGTGCAGACTCTCATGAGTATGAATGGAAAAACTTGTTAGATGCATCTTGTGAACTAGTAGTGGATGTTGCTCATGCCTATGCAACCCAACCAAATGAATTGAAGAGTCTAGTATAGGGTTAGATGAGTTTGACTCACAAAATGCTTTAGTGGATCAAGTTGGTCCCTCTAGGTCTATTCCTAATCTGGACACCTTTTCAACATTCACTATAGGCTCAACTTCACATGTCACTAGAGGTGACTCTTTTCACATCAACAACCTCGAAGCTTCCACCTCACTCTCGTTGATCCACCCTGATCTCATAGATTGGTCTATTCAAAATCAAAGACCTAAAATACACTCTTTCAAAAAAACTATGAGATTGCTTGTTACCTAAATGCCATTGAACTTGTCACTTCTTTCACCAATGAACCCGTAGTTATATGATGGAATCTGATATCAAGTACCTTAGTCATAAAATTAAAAGAAAAAATAAATGGTCAAATGGAAAAAACCACATTATGGTTGTATCTAAACCTAAAAATAGTAAAAACAAAGACATATCTAATGGTGAAAACCTCCTTGACACACCTATGGATGAGGTACTTGGTAATCTGCCAAGTTATTTTTAGGACAAATCATCGGTTCTCATTGAACTATCATAGCCTATCAACTTGGGGATAGAGGAATCTCCTAAAATTATTTATGTGGCTCAATCACTAACAACTAAGGAAAAGGAACAGTTTGCCAATTTTTTTAAGACAAGAAGATCAATTTAACATGGACATACTCAGATATGCCAGGGCTTGACATGGATCTTATCATGCATCATTTATTTATCTCTCCTGATATCAAACTTGTTAAACAAAAACTAAGAAATATGCATCCACATGTAGCCTTATTGGTCAAAGCAAAGTTAGAAAAACTCTTGAGTGCAAACTTTATCAGAGCTATTGACTATGTAGAATGGATTTCTAACATCATACCTATATCTAAACATGATAAAACTATCTAAGTTTGTACTAATTTTAGAGACCTTAACAAAGCATGCCCCAAGGATGACTTTCCACTACCAAACATAAATATGATAGTGGACATGATTGTGGGTTATGAAATGTACTCCCTCATGGATGGGTTTTTTGGGTATAACCAAATTAAGATAGCTCTAGCTAATCAAGAGAAGACAACCCTTACATGTGTATGGGGTACATTCTACTGGAATGTCATGCCTTTTGGACTCAAGAATGCTGATGCTACCTATCAAAGAGAAATGACCACCATATTCCATGATATGATGCATAAAAATATGGAAGACTATGTTGATGACACACTGGCAAAATCTAGAAAATGAGACACGGGTCTCAAAGAGCTTAGTCTAATATTAGACCGTATGGAACAATTTCAACTTAGGCTAAACCCAAAAAAGTGTGTCTTTAGTGTCACTTGTGGGAAATTGCTAGGCTACATTATCTCAGCAAAAGGTATTGAGGTTGATCCTAAAAAGGTCTAGGCTATCATGGAAATGCCTCCTCCAAGAAATATCAATCAACTTAGAAGTTTTTAAGGACATCTACAAGCCATAAGAAGATTTATTTCTTAGTTGGCTGAAAAAGCTCAACCATTTAACAAGAATTTGCATAAAGGCTCTACTCATATCTAGAATGATGAATGTCAACAAAGTCTAGACCAAATCAAAGGGTACTTGACTAAACCTCCAATTTTGATGCCACCTACTTTGAGAAAACCTTTGATCTTGTATATCTCAGCTACAGCTTCTTCTCTAGGAGCACTATTAGCCCAAAGTGATGAGACTGGTAAAGAACGGGCTATATATTACATCAGTTGAACTTTGGTTGCTTATGAAATGAACTATACCAGTATCGAGAAAGCTTCTCTTGCAGTGGTCTTTGCTTCTCAAAAACTCTAACATTACATGTTGGCACATATAATTCACTTGATTACTAAAATTGATCCTTTGAAATATTTGTTGAGCAAAGCTATGCTTACTAATTGTCTAGCTAAATGGATGATGATTCTTTCAAAATTTGACATTTAGTATGTTGAACATAAAGCCATCAAAGGACAAGCTATAGCTAAACAATTGGCTAATTTTCCACTAGAGAATATAACACCCATGCAAGTTGAGTTTCCAGATGCCTCAAATATGTACATCACTAAGAGAACTTAGAAAATGTTCTTTGATAGTTCTCATACATAGAATGAAGCTGGAGCAGCTGTCTTATTTATTTCCCCTCATGGATATACAATCCCCAAATCATACAAACTTTGTTCCCTTGTACAAAAAACATTGTAGAATATGAGGCACTTAAAAATGGGATTAAAATGGCCCTTGAATGTAGAATAACTGAATTGTACATCTATGGAGATTCTCAATTTGTTATCAACCAAGTGAACAATGACTATCAAACAAAGGATGACAAGTTTGTACCTTACAAAAAGTTGATAGATTCTCTAAGGAACTATTTCACTTTTGTGACATTCTAGCAAATTCCTATAGTAGAAAACAAGGCCGTCGATGCTATGGCCACTCTAGCATCTATCCTCTAACTATAAGAACATGAATCACAATTTGAGTTCCTAGTGGAAGAACTATGTCATCTCACCTATGATTCCTTAGATAACCAAGTGATCTTCACTATTGTAGGTCATGATTCCTCCGACTATGCGGCTATCTTCTCTTACCTACGTGATCAGGTTATTCCTAAAACCCTCACATGCAACCAAAAACACCAATTCCTCTACAATGCTTCACATTACACTTTGGTCTCTAGTGAGTTGTATGGGAAGAGTCTAGATGGAACGTTGCTTAGGTGTTTAGAGCTAGAAGATTCCAAAAAGGAACTCGTTGAAGTTACTTGAAAATTGCTTAGGATGAGTTATTATTGGCCAACCATGCAAGCTGATGTTGTTTGTTATGCTAAGTCTTATATGAAATGTTAGCTTCATGGAAACTTAATCCATGCTCCTGGATGTGAGTTGATTCCCTTTGTGACATATTGGCCATTTCAATAATGGGCCTTTGACTTGGTAGGCAAAATTCACCCAAGTTCATCATTACAGCAACTGAGTATTTCACCAAATGGGTTGAGGCTATGCCACTATCTGCTACTATAGGCAAACATGTTGCCCTATTTATATTGAACCACATCATTTGTTGGTATGTTATGCCTTCCTTCATTGTTATTGATAATGGAGGATAGTTCAAGAATAAGGACATCAAACCGCTATGCAAGAAATTTTGAATCAAACAACATTGGTCCTTTATCTACTACCCTCAAGGGAATGGCTAAGCTAAGGTGTCCAACAAAACATTGCTAAAAATCTTACACCACACAGTTCACAAGTTTAGGAAAGATTGGCACCTACAGATAAATTTGGCACTTTGGGCCTACTAAACTACCATTTGTACTCCTATAGGGGCCATGCCCTTTTCTCTAGTCTATGGCTCTGAGGCCATCCTCCCATTAGAAGTTGAGATCCTCTCCTTGTGAGTCTCCTTACATGGGTTGATAACTAATGAAGTGATCCAAGTGAATATACAAGGTCTAAAAATTTTACAGTCTTAGAATCTTGTGGAATCAAAGTTAGTGACTAGAGCTTCTTAATATGATCCTAATGCATTTTGAATCACATTGAAATGAGTTCATGGTGAAAAGTTATGCTTGGTCAAAGTTTGAGTCAATCTAGCAAACTAGAGGTTGACTTATAAAAAAAAGATGAAATTTCATCATCTTGAAAGTACTCAACAATGGTTTTCAAATTAAAGGTCTTGTCAAGAGCTTTCTGACAACGTTTGTTTCATCAAAAATGAAGCCCAGATGCAAAAGTTATGGCCACATGAAATTTCTAGAAAAATAAAATTAATTAAAGTTGTTAGTGATGATGCCAACATGACAGTAGTGGGAAATGTGACATAGCAAGTTGGTCGGCTTTTAAAATGGTACTTATGTGAGTTGAACCCCAAACCTACCAAACATGATAAAGTCTCATTGACCATTACACCATTCATTCAACTTTGGTATAGACATGCATATTATTTTATTTAAAGTGTAATAACTGCTCACTACCATTAGGATCACTTTGGCTACAACCATGGACAATCGAACATGCATTATCTATTATGCCACCTTGATTTTTGGGATTTCAACATTTTTTGCTTGAGATGAGTTTTGAAAAATAGTACATGCCATATTGGGGATCGAACCTCTAACCATCCAACTCCTAAAATTTCTCTCTACCATTACACTATTTGTCACTTCAAATATTGATTAGCGTTAGATCTTATTTAAAAGAATTTAGCCACCAGGCTTATTGTTAAAACTAACCTTTATTTATAAGATGGGGATAATATTTTTTTGGGGAGAGTAGAAAACTCTAAGGAGAAAATTCTTGTAAGAAGAGAGAGTATTTTTATTTCTTAAATTCTTGAAGAGTTATCTTACTCTTGATAAAGAGTTTTGGGGAAGTGAGAGTTTTTCTTGTAAGTAAGCTAAGTGGTCTCTTGAGAGATAAAAACTTGGTGAGTTCCTTGAGAGATTTTTCATGACTTTTAAAGTCATTTGTGTAAAGGCTTAATGCCCTTTGAGAGAGAGTTGTAGTTTTATTGCTTAGCATTGTAAAAAGTGGTGAAGGAGCTATGCACAAACACATTGCTAGCAAGTTCCTATCATCGTAGTGTAGAAGTGAGAAGTAGATTGTAACTCCATGGAAGACCATGGTGATGTATGAGTTTTGCATCATAATAATGGCATCAATCTTATGGGTTTGCAGATCTAGAGATGTAACCAGAATCTAGTGAACTCCAAAATCAAATCTTTTGTCTCTTGTTCTTTTTGATGCATGTTTTGTCTACTTAGTTATTTTTTGCATTTCTAAGTGTTATTTTCTTAGTTCACAAGAAACGTCATTAATCTTAGTGAATCTTGAAATTCTAAGTGATTCATAACAAGGAGTTTACATATCAAGTTGGTATCAGAGCCTATTTTTGCAGAGAAATTGTAGGTGGTGAATGTTCACCAGGTTGGAGTTGAAACAAGGAGAAGGTGAACTTGCAGAGTTCAATCTAGAGATTGGGAAAAAAAGAACTTTTTTGCAAGTCATGGAATCTAAATAGAATCTTTTTGAGTTTGACACAGAAGCCTTCCAGAGATCTTTTGTAGAATTGAAAGCTTTGGTTGACATTCTTCTTCAAGAGAGGCATGAACAATAGTTGAGAAAGGTAGGCAAGGCTACAAAGAAAGAAGAATCTAAATCTTTATCAAAATATGACAAAGGAAAAGGAGTAGGAGGTGGTAGTGACCCTCCTCAACCTCCATCCCCATCTTCTTCATCTTCTTAATCGTCTTCTTCTTCTCTATCTACTTCTTCTAAAAAGAAACAATCTGTGAAGACACCCTTGTTAGCTTGATGTAAAGTTTGATTTGCATGTATATAATGGTGAATTGGATGCTAAAAATTTGGATAATTGGCTTAAGTATATTGAAGTATACTGTAAGGTTATAAATATTTTGGATGATTCTTCTAGAATCTAGCTAGCTACTCTCAAGATGGGAGGTACTGCATTAGTCTGGTGGGAGAGTAAGATCCAGGATGATCTTGCTACACATGGTAAAATCATTTCATCTTGGTATGAATTTACTTTTGCTTTGAAGAAACAATTTTATCCATTGGGTTATATGCAACAAGCCATTATGGATTGAAAAAATCTAAGGCAAGGTAAACGACAGTCTATGCAAGAGTATACACAGGTGTTTAGGAAGAAGGCATTATCTCTTGGAATTCCTCTTTACATGCAAGATACTTTATTAAAGTATATAGGTGGAATGTATTCATACTTAAAGCATACAATATTGATCTTTAGTCCTTCTAACTTTGATGAAGTGTGTGTTCACGCAACCCATATTAAAGCAAGTGGAGGAAACACAAGTTTCAATTCAAAGAAGGAATTTGTTCCTCCTTGATGGGGACATGACCCAAGCACAGAATGGACACAACAAGAAAGGGGAAATTTTATTAACTGTGAAAATATGCCAGTATACTTAGTGTAGAGAAACAGAATCCAAAACATGCCCTATGAGCTTACAATAGCATAAATTTGGAGATAAATTCTCCTTTTAGTACCTCCTCTCAAACTCCAGTCCGAACTGCCTTTTACAATGCCAGAAATGGTCATAAATAGACCCTGGAGGGTTAGGGATTAGGAATACATTCTAGAAAGTGCTATTAGGAATCCACCAACCAAATAGAAGGCTCTAGAAGTTGCATTAGAAGTCGGCGCAAAATTAGAAGAATCCAAAAATGGTAACCGAACTTTTGGGAGGCATAACTTTTGAACCGTAGTTTCGATTGACAAATCATTTACATTTTCGAAAAGCTCTCAAAGTGCTCTATAGCCCTATGGACAAGCTTCACTCATCCCCCATTTTTTGGCCCTATTTGAGGTCATTTAATGCCCCTAACCTGACTTTGAAGCATTCTTAGGATGTCTCCAGAAATTAAAAAATTGTGATAACTTTCAAACCGTGGGGCCTTTTTAACCTGATTCTTTTTTTGGAATGCTCTAAATTACAATGACAATCTTCCAACCAATTTACACCTTCTAGTTCACCAAAATGATGGCTCAATTACATACTCCTATTTTTCCAGCATTTACACATATCCCAAGGTGATTAAAAACTCTAACCCAGAACACTAATAGTTGAACTATGAGAGTTGGAACCTTTATTTGACCCAAATGGGTATCCAAAAATGAAAACACATGAAATAGAAACTAAGTCTAAGTATATTTTTTTGGATGACACAGGATTTCCCTTATACCTCTGGATGCTCTTGCATCAAACACTTAGGGTAGATTAAAATGTGATCCTATCACTTTATGAATGGTAGAGGAAATCCCAAATGTGAAACCTCAACTGTTGAAATCCAAGTTGAGTCCTCTATCAACAGTCCTTTCCACTTGACCAAATACAATTCATACTGCCTATGTCTAGTACTCCTACCCACACGATGATTTAGAATGTCTTCTATCTCCTCCTTCTTAGAAGTAGGAATTGGACATGGCTCTAACATTGGCTCTTCATCTGCAACATCATCATGATACTCTGTTAAGTTTACAATGTTGAAAATAGGAGAAATGTGAATACCAACTAGAAACTCCACCTCATATGCATTTCCTGAGTCATGTTTCTTCAAAATTTTACAGGGGCCAAATTTCTTCATTTTCAGCTTGTTGTAAGTACCGGCTGGAAATCTTTCTTTTCTTAAGTGTACCATGACTAGATTCCCTACTTGGAATTCCTTATGTCTTCTCCTTTGACCAGCCCTAGCTCTATCCTCTTGATTCATCTTGGTAATGTGTGCCTAGACCTCCTCATGTAGACGCTTGATATGTTCAACAAATTCTTCAGCTTCAGCACTTTTCCTCTCCCCTTGCTCTAGCTTCCTCAATTTTGGTGCAGTCCTTGGGCTACTTCCATATACAATTTGGAATGGTGATCTACTAGTACTCCTGTTTATAGAGTTATTGTAAGCAAACTCTGGTTGTGGTAGAATCAAATCTCACCCCTTGGGCTTATCCCCAACTAGACATCTCAGCAAATTGCCCAAACTTCTATTTGCCCGTCAGTCTGTGGGTGATGTGTGGAACTGAATTTCAAGTCTGTTCTCAACTTCTTCCACAATGTTCTCCAGAAATACCCTACAAATTTAGTATCTCTGTGAGAAACTATACTCCTTGGGAGACCATGTAGTCTTACCACCTCTCTGAAAAACAAGTCTGCAATATGGACAACATCATGAGTTTTGTGCCATGGAATGAAATGTGCCATTTTGGAGAACCTATTAACCACCACAAATACTAAGTCATTACCCCTTTGTGTCCTTGGCAATCCAAGAAAAAAATCCATACTTATGTCCTCCCATGGCTTTGATGGAACAAGAAATGGCTGATATAGTCCAGTATTGTAACTAAATCCATTGGCAACTTGACAAATTTGACAACTCTATACAAACTTCTTCACATCCTGTGAAATTTGAGGCCAAAAATAATGTTCTCTAAGAATGGCAATGGTCTTATCTCGACCAAAATGTCCTACCATCCCTCCACTGTGTTTCTCCTTAATCATATTTTCCCTCATGGAACTCCTTGGAATGCATAATTGACTGACCTTGAATAACATACCATCCTAAGTCAGATAGTCTAACCACTTAGTTCTATCTACAACAATAGGTTCTTTACAAGCTTTCCATGCTTCAGCAAAATCAGGATCCTTAGAGTACAAATTCTTGAGTTCATCAAACCCAACTACTTCAACCTACATTACTGTAAGCAACAACTGTCTCCTACTTAGTGCATCTACAACCCTATTAGATTTTCCACTTCTATGCTTCAACACAAATGTATAGCTCTACAAGAACTCTACCTACTTCATATGCCTCTAATTCAATTTACCTTGGCTATTTAGGTACTGTAATGCCTGATGATCAGTATACAAAACAAATTCCTTTGGCAATAAATAATGGCTCCATTTCTTTAAGGCCTGAACTATTGCATAGAACTCTTGATCATAAAAAGAATACTTCCTTTTTGCATCATTCAATTTTTCACTAAAATATGCAATAGGCTTACCTTCTTGGTTTAATACAGCCCCAATAGTGTTGCCACTAGCATCACAATCCACCTGGAACACCTTTCTAAAATATGGAAGTGCCAACACAGGTTGTTCTGTCACCTTCTTCTTCAGCAATTCAAAACTTCTTGTAGCTGTCGTAGTCCATTTGAACTCTTTTCTATCCCCTCTTATTGTGTCAGTCAAGGGTGCACATATGCCACTGAAATTCTTAATGAACTTCTTGTAAAAACTAACTAGACCATGAAATGATCTTAACTCAGTAGCAGACTTTGGAGTAGGCCATTCCAAGATGGATTTTACCTTCTCTGGATCCATTTTAAGACCTTTAGGTGATATAGCAAACCCCAAGTAGACTAACTCCCTTTTTGCAAAGATACACTTCTTCAAATTAATTAATAGTTTCTCTTCCCTTAACCTTTCAAGGACACTACGAATATGTAATAAATGTTCTTCCAAGGTCTTTCTGAAAATTAAAATATCATCCAAATAGACAATAACAAATTTTCCCAAGAACTTCTTAAGTACCTCATTCATAAGCCGCATGAAGGTGCTTGGGGCATTTGTCAATCCAAAGAGCATGACTAACCACTCATAAAGACCCTCCTTGGTCTTGAAGGTAGTTTTCCACTCATCTCCTTCTCGCATCCGTATCTAATGATAACCACTCTTGAGATCTATCTTTGTGAAGTACTGAGCTCCACTCAAGTAGTCCATAAGATCATCCATTATTGGCAAAGGAAACTGATAATTGATGGTTATCCTATTTATAGCTCAAGAGTCTATACACATCCTCCACTCTCCATCCTTCTTTGGTGCTAGTACTACAGGTACTGCACATGGACTCAGGCTCTCCCAAATCAAGCCCTTCCTCAATAGCTCCTGAACCTGTCTATTTAGCTCCTCAATTTCAGTAGGAGTCATCCTGTGAGTAGCCTTGTTAGGCAAACTAGCTCCTGGGATTAAATCTATCTGATGACTGATTTGTCATACCGGCGGCAATCCTTCTGGAACATTATCAGAGATGATATCTCCAAACTCACCCAGTAAATCTAAAACTTCAAGTGGTATTTCACTACTACCTTCTTTATTTTTCCTAGGGATCAAAGCATAGCACATACGTTGATGTTTCATTCCATCTAAAGACTTCCTTCCATCAACAAGACAAATCCTTGCACTGCTACATACCTTTTTGCCTTCCTTTTTCATGGGCTTCAGTTTGTGGCAAACTCCATCCTTTGTTAGAGAGTATGTGTTTGCATGACCATCATGTACTGCATGCCTATCAAATTGCCACGGTCTTCCCAACAATAGATGGCAAACATCCATTGGAATAACATCACAGAGAACTTCATCATGGTAACTCCCAATTTTGAACTTCACTAAACATTGTTCACTTACCAGGACCTTATGATCATCTTTCACCCAATCAATCCAATAGGGTTGGGGGTGTTTCTCCCTCTTGAGCTTCAGCTTAGAGACCATCTCCTTTGATACCAAGTTATCAATGCTACCACCATCAATGATCACATCACAACATTTATCCTCACACTTGCACTTGGTACAGAATAAACTCCTTTGTCCTAGTTCAATCTCGCCACTTTGTAGGACCTTTTCATTTACTAAAGTCTCTCCTCTTTCTGCATCCTCTGAATGTGATGATTGTGCATCCTCATCCACATGAGCAACCTTAGCTTGACCCTCAGCTCTCCTATCTATCCTTCCTTGTCATTGAGGGCATTCAAAGGCACGATGACCTTCTTCATTACAATGAAAATAGGTACCATGGAAGCCTCCTCTTCCTTGTCCACATCCTCTACCTCTTCCTCTCTAATTTCCACTTGATGGGGACACGACCCAAGCACAGAATGGACACAACAGGAAAGGAGAGATTTTATTAAGTGTGAAAATATGCCAGTACACTTAGTGAAGAGAAACAAACTCCAAAACATGCCCTAAGGGCTTACAATAGCATAAATCTGGAGATAAATTCTCCTTTTAGTACCTCCTCTCAAACTCTAGTCCGAACTGCCTTTTACAATGCCAGAAATGTTCTTAAATAGACCCTAGAGGGTTAAGGATTAGGAATACATTCTAGAAAGTGCTAGTAGGCATCCACTGACCAAATAGAAGGCTCTAGAAGTCACATTAGAAGTCGGCGCAAAATTAGAAGAATCAAGAAATGGTAACCGAACTTTCGGGAGGCATAACTTTTGAACCGTAGCTCCGATTGACGAACTATTTACATTTTCAAAAAGCTCTCGAAGAACTCTATAGCCCTATGGACAAGCTTCACTCATATCCCATTTTTTGGCCCTATTAGAGGTCATTTAATGCCTCTAACCTGACTTTGAAGCATTCTTAGGATGTCTCCAAAAATTGAAAAACTGCGATAACTTTCAAACCGTGGGGCCTTTTGACTTGATTCTTTTTTTGGAATGCTCTAAATTACAATGAAAATATTCCAACCAATTTACACCTTCTAGTTCAAAAAAATGATGGCTCAATTACATACTCCTATTTTTTCTAGCATTTACATGTATCCCAAGGTGATTAAAAACTCTAACCCAGAACACTAATAGTGGAACTATGAGAGTTGGAACCTTTATTTGACCCAAATGGGTATCCAGAAATGAAAACACATGAAACAGAAACTAAGTCTAAGTACATTTTTTTAGATGACATAGGATTGCCCTTATACCTCTGGATGCTCCTGCATTACTCCTAAAGGACACATGAAGGGCAAGAAAGTAGCCATAGTGAAAAAAGAGGAAGGTAAAAAGCCTACGTGTTCACATTGTTAGAAGAAAGGACATGTATAAGAAAAGTGTTGGAAATTGCATCCAGAGTAAACCAAAGTCGTTTAAGAAGGATCAAAAAGGAAAACAAAAGTCTACAGCTATTGTTCACGATCTTGGATCAGATTCTAGTGATGAGACAACAATATCAGTTGTGGGTTTGAAAGGTAAATTTTTTATTGAATTAACCACTGATGTTTCATATGCTTCCACTTCAAAAAGTCATGTTGTTCCTGAAGATAGTAAAAGGTGTGAACTTTTTCATATAAGGGTGATTTCAAATAACACTAAAATAGACACATTGATAGATAGTGGGTCCCAAGTTAATTTGATTTCAGAAGAAGTTAAACAGTTGGGATTGGAAACTAAGCCACATAGGAGACCTTATCCATTAGGTTGGGTGTGCAATGATAATAGATTGTGAGTCACTAAGCAATGAAAGTTAAGATTTGCAATAACATTTGGGTTCATATATGAGGTTGAATTTGATGTGGTTCTACTTGATATCTGTGGGATTGTTATTGGGTAGCTCGTACTTATATAATAGGAATGTTATCTTCTATAGGGAGCATAATAAGTATAACTTGTTTAAGGATGGAATTGAATACACTATAAGAGCTCATCACATGAAGAATGAAGGATCAATTGTAAATACAAGGCATTTGAAAATGATTGTAAATTCAAGTAGTAAACTGACTCTCATGTCTGCAACAGCTACTGAGGATCAAGTGCAAGTAGAATCAAGTCTTCAATTAGTGATGGTTAAAGAGGATTTTAATGATTCATTTTCTAATGGTGTTCCTGTGGAGGTGATCCAGAAAGGTTATATTTTTTCCATTTCATTAGTTTATGCAGCGTTGTTGCTTCTTTTTCTACTAGTTGGTACTATGTGGATGGTGGATGCATCAATGAATATTGGTGAGTGTATGGTTAATTGTGTCAATAATGCTTTCTCATTTTTGTGTGTGTTTATGATTAGTCAAATATTCAAAATTCTAGCAGGCTATACAAGTGATATTGAACAAGTGAGGTGAACATGCTCTCACTTTCATTCTATGTAAAAATAGGCTTTTAGAGGTCCAAAAGCTTCTTAGTGGGGATGAATGATCTAGATGGATATACAAGGTCTAAAATTTTCACAGTCTTAGAATCTTGTGGAATCGACGTCAATGACTAGAGCTTCTTGATATGATCCTAATGCATTTTGAGTCGCATCAAAATGAGGTCATGGTGAAAAGTTATGCTTGGTCAAAGTTTGGGTCAATCTAGCAAACAAGAGGTTGACTTATAAAAAAAGAGGTGAAATTTCATCATCTTGTAAGTACTTAACAATGGGTTTCAAATTAAAGGTCTCATCGAGAGCTTTCCAACGACATTTGTTTCATCAAAAACGGAGCCCAAATGCAAAAGTTATGGCCACATGAAATTTCTAGAAAAATAAAATAAAATGAAGTTGTTAGTAATGATGTCCGCATGATAGTTGTGGGAAATGTGACATAGCAAGTTGGTTAGATTTTAAAATGGTCCTTATGCAAGTTGAACCCCAAACCTCCCAAACTTGATAAAGTCTCATTGACCATTACACCATTCATTCAACTTTGGTATAGACATTGACATTATTTAATTTAAAGTGTAATAACTACTCACTACCATTCGGATCACTTTGGAGACAACCAAGGATAGTCGAACATGCATTATCTATTATGTCACCTTGATTTTTGAGATTTCAAAATTTGTTGCTTGAGATGGGTTTTGAAAAATAGTACATGGCATATTGGGGATCAAACCTCTAACCATCCAACTCCTAAAATTTCTCTCTACCATTACACTATTTGTCATTTCAAATATTAATTAGCAACATGTCTTATTTAAAAGAATTTAGCTACCAATCTTATTTAAAATAAGGGTTATTGTTAAAACTAAACTTTATTTATGAGATGGGGATAATATTTTTTTTGGGAGAGGAGAAAACTCTAAGGAGAAAATTCTTGTAAGAAGAGAGAGTATTCTTATTTCTTAAATTCTTGGAGAGTTATTTTACTCTCGATAAAGAGTTTTGGGGAAATGAGAGTTTTTCTTGTAAGTAAGCTAAGTGGTCTCTTGAGAGATAAAAACTTGGTGAGTTCCTTGAGAGAGTTTTCATGACTTTTAAATTCATTTTTGTAAAGGCTTAATGCCCATTGAGAGAGAGTTGCAGTTTTATTGCTTAGCATTGTAAAAAGTGGTGAAGGAGCTATGCACAAACATGTTGCTAGCAAGTTCTTGCATCGTAGTGTGGAAGCAAGAAGAAAATTGTAACTCCATGGAAGACCATGGTGATGTATGAGTTTTGCATCATAATAATGGCATCGATCTTGCGAGTTTGTAGATCTAGAGACATAGCCAGAGTCTGCTAAACTCCAAAATCAAATACTTTGTCTCTTGTTCTTTCTAATGCATGTTTTGTCTACTTAGTTATTTTTTGCATTTATAATTATTATTTTCTTAGTTCAAAAGCAATGTTAGTTATGATCTTTCTATTATACCTGTATCCTACTGAATCTTGAAATTCTAAGTGATTCATAACAAGGAGTTTACAAATCATGAAGACCATAGAGCTATGTGAGTACAGGAACTAGAGACTCTTGATAAATGTTGTAAGGCTACTTTTGATCCAATGAGGGCTTATTAGAAGCACATGTCTACTCAGTATAACAAGAAAGTTCACCCATGTGAGTTTCAAGTAGGTGAACTTGTACTTAGAGAGAATCTGAAAAATTAGCAGCATAGAGAGCAGAAGGAAAAGTTTGAACCTAACTTGTTAGGCCCATACATTATCACAATAGTATGTGGGTCTGGTGCTTATCAACTATCTACTCCTGAAGGCAAAGAATTTGCAGAGTCTATCAATGTCCTACATTTGAAGAAGTTCCATGCTTAGAGGCTCACTACTCAATTATCTTGTACATACTTATTGATCCTAAAAAAATCCTAAAAAATCAAAAAATGTCCTAAAAAAATGATCATCTTAGTGAAGCCCTAGCAATAGGTGCTTTTATGTATCACCAAAAAAAAATCTAAATAATTCAAAAATACAAAAAAATTGAAAAAAAAAGTACTGAAAAAAATCTGCCAAGTGGTGAAAACTTGGAAACAAGCACTGCTTGAAACCCTTGCACCTATGTCTATCAATCTAAATCACCCATTTCGCTACACACTTCCTAGCTTGAGATTGTTTCTTTTCCTCATCTCCAGGGCACAACTACTTAGCTTACTTGAGGTTTCCTTATGCATTAGGGTTTCTTTGGCAACTTATAAAACAATGTTTTTCAACACTACCCCCAACTTGACATCAAGTGTTTCTCAACATTTTTTAGATAGTTTACCTACAGTTCCCAATGTTGTGATATTTCTCATTATAAGAATCAAGTCTTGAAGAAATGGCCAAGTGAATTACACACATGCACTTAAACACTTAAATGACTGAGCTATGTTGATCTTTATCTACTTTTTTTGTTGTCTATGATAATTTATTTGCTATATGTCCCCTTCCTAATAGTCTTTCAAGGATGTCATTGACTAGAAGACTAGGGGCACGGGGCATGTTTTCTTGATTTCTTCTTGTGGGTATATTGTGTTTGTCTAAAGATGTTTTCAAACATTTAGTCTTGTCCTATTTGACACTTTGACTTACAAACATATTATCCTTGACTATTTTCACAAGACCTCACTTGAGGGTTATCATGGCACGTATACCTTGATACAGGTGTAACCTTGCTATACTAAACTTAGGGAATCTAATCGCATTTTCATCTTGACTTATATGTATCTAATGCTTAGATTGGATTTCCACATACCTTTCTAATATCGATCATATTCATATCCTCATAGTTATACTAGTTATGGTTGTATGATCTCAGGATGTCCCTAATAAATGCTTGATGATGAAAGAAGAGTCTAAATGTTATGTGTTTCTTACTGGTAAAACCACTTTGCATATTAGCTTGCATTATAGGTTCATTCTTGAGTTTATTTTTGCATTCATGTATAAGGGGAGAGCTCTCTCTTCATCCATTTTGTGGACATATCGGCTAGCTGCTTTCAAATCTTTCTTTGCTTTCTTCTTTATCATGTCTTTTTACCTTATTGATCTTTTGCTTCACCTCTATTTTGCTATCCTATCATCACAAGGGATTAATCTAAAATCACATTTGATAAATCCAAGTGTCACATGTTTCAAACACATAAGTCTATATCATATACATGAGAGCTAAAACATCATTTATGAGAGAGATACATGAGCATATCCACATAAAATATCAAAGCAACACATACATGAGCAAGAAATAGAAATTGAAACATCACGTGAACACTTAAAATGCTAAAACATCCATCAAACATGAGACAAGTACACAAATCTATCGATCAAATCTAGTATCTCATATATATATATATATATATATATATATATATATATATATATATATATATATATCAATGTGTCTCCGTACATATACAAATATGGGATCTAAAATCTAGATATCCATCTCAAAAATACATGGAGTATAACCAAAACTGTCAAAACTATCACAATCAGGCTATGACTGACTTGCACCCTCTCTAGCTAGTGGTGGCCCTAGTGGTAGAGCCTATCTCCTATCTAGCAGTTGTACAACACACTCTAACTAGCCTACCTACTCTAAATAGTCAAGAAGTCCCTACCTTGGTGGCACCACACCCTTGTAGGCAACATAATAATATGCAGTGTGTGCACCATGATGTGATGCCTCTTGCCTCATAGCATCTCACTCCCTATGGAGCTCATCTCCCTATGCCTGCTCATCCATGAGCTACTAATCCCACATTGCAATGGTAACCTAAGCTACTTGTAGCTTAGCTCTACCTTTAAGGCATAAATCCTAGCATCACAATCATCATCTCCCTAGGCAGGCTACTCTACCTGCACCTCCACCTATACCACTTGTCCCCACCTCAATGGCACCTCCTCCTCCTCCTCCTCCTCCTCCTCCCTAGCGGCTTGTGCCCACATCCTCCTCCTCCTAGATTAAGAACCCTCCCTAACCTCTATTTATCTCCCTCCACTACCTTCACTTCCTCCTCTGGCTTTGCTTCCTCTGTGTCCCCCTATTGCGAGTAGCACATGTGACTCTGTAAAATGCAGAAATAGATGTCTCCATCTCATTTAAGTAATTTGGATCCACTCCTGCATCAGCTACATTTGGGTGATAATCCCAGGGAGTCCACACTAGAGTTGTTGTCTCTTAGATAGCTATCTGATAATCTAGCATAGGCTACCATCCTCGTGCCTCATCTAAGTGAAAATGAGCATAGGTGGTCATCTCCTCTAATATCACCTGTCACTCTACAAACTACCACCATACTTGGCTAATCACAAACCTCTCCATAATCTCTAAGTGCTTGGCCACTAATGGTCTACTATATCTCATATAATACAACTCCTAGGCATTTGACCATTAGTGGCACTCTTGATAGGGCCACCATGTAAATATTGCTAGCTCATCAAAAATGCATTGATAATATGCAACATCCCCATTATGAGTCTATGGGACAAACCCTATGTACCCAAAAATGTATGGCTAGCTCTACTCCTATGGCTACACTAATGGTTGGATCACAGCAATGTGCTCCCAAGCCTAGATATATGCTAGTGTTGCCCCACATGCCCAGGAGTGACCACTATGATACACTATCTCATGTAGCTCATGGTACATGTCTACTAGAATTACTGGCCCCCATGCCATCCTACGCAGTCGTGCAATCAAGTCTACCACTAATCTGCCCCATCCCAATGGGAAGCCCTTTTGGCTCCTATCAGTCACCAAAGCCTAAGCAACTAACAAACACAGCAAGCTCTCTAGGGGGTAATTTGCACCATACTCATCAATGAGTCCCTTCCAACTTAGATGGTAGTCTATGATGGTAACATCCTAGAACATATGCTACATTGCTACTCGCCCCTCTATCAGGGTCTGATCATAGTACACCTATGACATATAACCAAACTTGACATCAGTACACCTCCCATCAATATTAGAACTTGCAAAAACATGACAAAGCAATCAAATTTACAACTTACCATATCACCATAACAAGGCACTCAAAGAATGTGATATACATCCTCTATTGTCATTGAGGCCTCTCCGGTTGGTAGATGGAAAGTGTTATGCTCATTATGTCATCGCTTAGCTAGTGCAATCAATGGCCCATGGTTCACCCATATATGGCACACCTATATAACCCATCGCAAACTCATACTCGATATAGTGGCAATCTCGTCATCAATCAAATGTTGAACAACCCACAACCCACCACTTTTGGGGCCTTGATGAGAAGCATAGGAAACACATTTGCAACACAAGGCAAATGTTACTAACACATCAAAACCATGCTCAAAATACAAAACTTTATGAGAAAATGCTAAAAACTAGGTTGTACGACATTTCATTCTACATGCAGGTGACATAAAATGCTAGAATGATATCATGTGATACGTTTTGTGAACAAGTGCAATACAATTTTGTCTTGCAATATTTCACATCGATCTAGGTGACAGATGGATATGTCTCATACGACATACCTAGAACTACCCATACAACACTCTCTTTTTTTGTGAAATATCACCCGATATTTTCTAAAGTACCCATGCAATACTTTTTAAAATATCACTCAATATTCTATTTTCTACCTAAAAATGTGCAAAAAAAGTACACAAATGCTCAAAAAAGTGGAAAAAATTATACACTTACCAGCTCCCTGTAGTGGTCTTGTTGGTTGTGCAACCCACTATGCTTGAAATGGTGTCAATGAGTCAAAATGTTCACCAAATCCATGATGCTCTCTTGACCACTCACAAGCTCTCAAAAATCACAAAAGACAAAATGATTTTGAAAATGACACTTGGACCCCTTTTATAGCCTCTGACCTCATTTTGACCTATTTTCAAACTCCTTAAAATTATGCAAAAATTGCACCCCTGGCTGATTTTGACATCTTGGATCCATTTTTGGAAATTTGAGTTCATCTTGATAGTCAAAATCACAATGTAAAATTCTACCTTATTCTAAGCAATTAGTTGATCTTCTTTGGTCTAATCTTCAAATCATCACTGGGGCATCTTCATTTCTTCATGTCTCCATCACCTCTCCACTTCATATCTACTCGAATTTACCTTTTCATGTCTAAAATCATCTTTCTATTCAATTTGACCTAATTTTCATGTTGTATCCTTTGTGGTCAACTCTAGTCAAATTGGGGCATTCTATCATTCCTTAATAGTCACTCTTTAATTCTAATCGTCTATTTGTCATCTTGGACATTTTTATATCTTGATTGGCTCATATATTGCTCAATTTTGCATCCCCTTATCTCATTTTGATTTCAATCCTGAGGGGGCAGAAATACTCTATCATCACTTGCTACAGCTATCTATTTCTTAGGAGCATTTGTTTGATCTTTTCATTTTCTTTTGATCTATCTTCTTCACTAGGTGTTATCATTCTTCTTGAGTTTGACATCATCTTTTTCCTAATGTTCAATACTACTATCAAGCTATGCATTTAGGATGTGTTATCTCTCTCTACATTTCATTCTTCGAAATCAGATATCTATATCTATTGCTACCTACTTGGTTTCTATTTTCTTTGATGTAATGGGTTCCCAAATTAATCGCACATTAGTGAAAGAGGGGAAAATATAATCACCTAAAAATGGTCATCTAGAATATTAGCCCCCTTCTCAGCATTTTGGCTAATTTAATTAATCATTTACCTAGACCAAATTGCTAATAATCAATTAATTTGATTATAATCTATAGTTTGATATGCTATCCTAAGTTCATTATTTTATTAAAAGAACATGTCCACTTTTAATTAAATAAAAGGACCCATTCTTCTAACCCACTTAAAGTGCACACATAAAGTCCTTTTTCTAATGTTCAAATTAAAAGAAAAGGATTTGTGACTTTTGTCCCATATGGGGAAGTCAACTTATATTCTATTGGTTGACTTGTGTGTGCAAATGGATCACTCCTTTTTTCAAACTCCATCGTTGATCATCCATCATCTTCACCTTGATCTCTACCATCTGTATGACTTTAAAAGGGAGACAGCTTTCCCCCTCAAAGGATCCATCCACCATTTGAATATTGTTATGCTATAGGTTTTTTGATAGGTTTCTTGGAGCTTTGAGGAGAACTTCCATTTCTTTTCTTCATTCTCTCATTGAACCACATACTAGATTTGAATCAATGTTGCATGCTTAGCTTTCATTTTGCAATAGCTTAAATCACATAGTAATTAGTTGGATTGGTAATAATTTCATATTACTTAGCATAGTTGCATTTTGCACTCTCATTCTAGCTTAGTCTCTATTTGCATTGCATCCATGAGGAACTCCTTGTGGACATTTTCATTCTTGCATCTCATCTTTGGAACCTCCCATTGCATAGTTTACTAGCAAGAAGAGTATTCCTAAGGCTCAGCTGAGAGTCCTTGTACTTGAAATATACTCTCTTGCACTCCATGGATAGGCAGCTCTAAGCCAGCATCCAAGTATTCTGAACAAATGGAATCCCTTGGATAGAAAGGTTTAGAGTGGGACACTTTCTTACTATACAATCATAAGAGGAGAACTTGATGATTTTGCATTCTTGATTACCTTTTCTATCCTCTTTCTTCCCCTTCTTAGTACTTGAGGTAGCTTGATCTCAAGCTCAATTCTTTCCTTGGCTTCATCATAGGTTCTAAAATAGGTGGCTTTAGGATCCATAGGATCATTTAGTAGAGCTTCAATGATATCCTTAGTTTCATCAATGTTAACCTCATAATCTAGAGGCTTAACCCATGCCACTCTAGGTCTTACTACCTGAATATATACTTTGTCACAATCAACCATGAATAGATATATTGCTCATAGTTCTTCTACAAGCTTTCTAGGAATCCTAAATCTACTCTACATATTTTCCTTGAGTGACTCAAACTAATTATCCATGGTGCTGCCAAAAATTCTCACCCATTTTTATTATGTACTCATTGATTTGATATAAAACTAGAATACCCTTTCTCCATATATTAGATCCTTTTGAAGGGAAAAAATTTTGAATGTAAAACAATAGACATGTCAAAAGAGAATTGAACTTACATGGATTGTTCTTTGATACTCTGATACGCTCTATATTCTTGTTGAATTGTATCAGTAGCAGCTTGACAAGGTCAAAAGACAAGTTGTTCTTCACCACCTTATATGCTAGATCAACAGCTTTACATGACACATTGTTCAGTCGGCTAGAGTTGTATAGCTTGTGAGCAATCACATGGATTCTGAACTTCAACTCCATGTATATCATGCCACTAAGCTTCATGCCTCTTTCATCCCACTTGACAAGAGTGTGCATTGTTAGTTCAACCCAACCTAGGGTTTTAGTGCTTTTAGCTTTGTTCAACATTGGGAATCTAGTGATTCTATGTATCATCTTCCATGTTATTGGGATAGGGCAATCTAGCCACAACTGTCCATTATGAATTTTGCTCATAAATCTGATCCATTTGACTTGAAATTCATTTAGCATGTGAAGAATATGTATTAAGCCCTTAATTTCCAAATGATTGTGCTCAAGTTTGAGAATGCCATCCACACATAACTCATTGAATGTTTCATTCACTTCCAATGTTCCAAGTTCTTCAGTAAAACAATAATAGCCTTGCAATCCACTCCACGAACCAACATTTCCAATCCTTTCTTCACTTTGTTGCTCAAAGATGTCATCACTCAATAGGGTTTCAAAAATGGAAAAATCTTCAACAATAATTTTCTCAAATCGTTTGGAAACTCTGAATTCGCTCTTCACTCTATGCTCTAAAAATTTGATGTGAAAATAATGCATTCTACTTCTTCCTTTTAACAAATTTCCTCTTTTCAATTGCCATTAATGCTTCATACACATACTCGCTCCTGATAGGCTATCCTCCACTTGGTTTGGTCTTTAATGCTTAGAAGACACCTTCAACTCAGTAAGGTCTCCTGACTCAGTAGGAAATACCAACTTTGAGAACTTCAAAACTCGATAACATTATCATCATTTAGTTTGAAGTTGCTACTCAAAATAGTCACCAACTTGGCATCTACATTATGAAATGATATGTAACTTGACCATGCTCAGTAAGGTCTTGTGACCAAACCTTGCCTAGTGATGTCTTGAATTTCTATCATTACTCAATGATCCTCGTGCATCTTGAATGTTGATATGGATCTTTCTGCTTACTAGCTAGAACTGATGTTAGATAGCTTCTTTTGAATCATAGTTCCAGTGATCTCCATAAGGAACTAAGTTGAAATTATTATGCCACCCAACTCATTGACTTGGGTGTCATCCACTTCATGATTTTGGCTTGCATTCTTTAGAGATTTTGGTACCCATTACTGCCTCATTTCTTTTATGATATTGTCAGCTTTGGCTTTCTTTTCATCTTCAATTATTCTTATGTTTATACAGTTCTTAGCAAGATGTCCAAGTTCTATAAAAATAAAACATCTCTTTGTATTATCTCTTTACCTCATGTGATGTTTCACACAATTTGCTCCAATGTGCCCAAATTTATCGAAGTAGTGACATCTACACCACGTCTTGTAATCCTATTCAAATATTGCTTTCATAATTTGTTTTGTTGGGTTCCACTTCTTGATTTTGCACTCTGAAGATTTGTATCTGTGTTTCTTGCAATTATGATATGTCTTTCAAACTTAGGTTTCTTTGTGCATTCACTTGCTCTATGACCATGGTTGTTGCAACTATAACACTTTCCATTGAATTTTTCTTTACCATTGCTTAAGAATTTGTTTGATGTATGACCTAACTTACCATAATGATTACAAGTAAGCCTTTTGTTCTTTTTAGCTCCTTGTTGAGATCATTCACATTCTTCTGTATATCCTAATCTAGCTTTTCCTTTGTGTCTATACTGACTTTGCTCATTCAATTGATTCATGATTTCTTGAGATTTTATCATTCTTTCATTAGTTTTCTTTTCAATGTTGACATCAGTCTGCAGTCTTTCATTCTATATCCTTAGATTGATAAACTCTTGATTTACATCATTGAGTTGATCAATAAAGTATTCTTATGGAAGGGATAGTCGTTGAATTCCATTGTCCTTTTCTCCTATCACTTCTTTGGCTTTGTCTTTTTCTTCCATGACTTCACATAATATTACTAATTGGATTTCTTGCTCTCTTTTTAGCTTTTTGACTTCTTCTTGAAGATTGTAATTCTTGTCCAATAGGTATTTGATTGTTTCATCAGCTTCATTTGAATTTCTCTCTAGACATAAGTCTTCAATTATACTTTCACTGTAGAGATCGTCATCCATTTGTACTACAAGATCTTTCCTTGTTTTCAATGATTGAGAGAGTTACTCCTTTGCTTTCTTGAGTTGTCCAATGGCCAATTCAAGATCCAAATTTTTTTTCTCAATAGCCTTATCTAGCCTATATACCTACATTGCCTCTGATCTTATCTCAAGCTATCAAACTTCTGATGTGAGAACTAGTAGCTCTAATACCAATTATTGGAAATATAAGGTAGGCTAGGTTACTGAGAGGGGATGGGTGAATCAGGAACCAATAAAACTTTGTCTTACTTCACTATTTAAATTTCATATCTATTATTATGATCTATTTTCATGCATGAAGGAATGAAACAATAAAACATTCATAACACTTTGACACAAGATATGGTAACCTAGAAACCTTCTAATTAGAAAGTAAAACTAGAGTGGGGATGATACCTACAAGCTTTAGTATTGCAATATGAAGTTAACCTGTTAAGGCTTACAATTGACCACTTTTGGTGATCTACCCTATTAGGAGCAATAAGGACTATGAGGTCCACCTTGTTAAAGGATTTACAAACATACAATGAAGTATGCACTTGGTTAAGAGATTTAGCAAAAGAATGTTAAGTCTATCCTATTAAAGGATTTGACTGATGCACCTATTAGGATGAATATGTGGTTGATCTCTAATCTGCAACTCTGATTTGTTGAATGAGATTCCTTGTATTGCAACAATCACCTGACTGTAATAGATAAATATTTGTTGTCCCTTATACTACTTGTATCCTTCTCTCATGCACACCATAATACTCTTCACATACATATTTTGATATGATACACTACATTACATATATATCAATCCAATTCACTACATTCTAGAGTCAGCTACAATACCAAATTAATTATAATTCACAAAGTCAGCCCAACTATCGTAACTCAGGTTCTGAAGACAAACTCAGTGATGTTTAGATACATGGAAAACACTGTCAATGCTTTGTAAACTCTAGCATTCTGTTGAAGTTGAAGCTTGGTCCATAACTAATCACTCTTCAAGTAGCTCAAACTTAGTTAGCACCATGTGACTTGGTGAACACTTAGAAACTTGGTAACAATTGAATCACTTAGTTGACACTACATGACTCAGTCAACACTAAATTCACTTCATTAACCCTATGAGCTTGATAAACACTATAGAGCTTGGTTAACACTACAGAGCTTAGTTAATACTAAAGTCTCCATCACTTCCACTTAATACCTTAGTAGACACTACTACACTTGGGCTATACTACAAATTGTCTCTAATGCTTGGTAGATACTAAGTAGCTCAGCATGAACTACAAACTATCTATTTTGACTAAGTGTTGAGTCACTGATAGGCAAATTGACCTTAATATCAACATATGTATATATGTATATGTTTGTATGTGTATGTATGTATGTATGTATGTATATGTATGTATATGTATGTATTTATGTATGTATGTATATGTACATATGTACATGTGTACATGTGTATTCCTTTTTTTAGTCTCTGTTAACTAATTAGATTCTTCTTCCCTTACCATGGCTCTCTTGAGTTTTCATAATTTTGGTTGGAGCGTGGACTATTCCATGTCTAGTTTCATTAGCATAAACTTGATTATATGACTTGGGATTTCTAGTAGACTATATGTGTTTCAATTATTGTCTATGACAATATCTATTTAAGATGATTTAATTGTGACCAATGGTATTTTTTTAGAATTAATAATGGGTTCTTTTTTGTTTCTTTTACTCTGATGGTTGACTCCCCTTTGTACTCAAACTTTCTCGAGGTCATAAAGATTATGCATTAGTTCTCCCTTGATTTTTCTTTGTTTGATATCCCTAGCTAAGGGAATTCCTTATCACTATAAGGGTTTTCTGTTAGGATTTGGCACAGACGACATACTAGTTCAATATTTTAGTTCTCCATGATTGATGATGGAATTATATATCAATTTGATTATTTTTCTATAGTAAAATTTAGTGTTTAAGAGTAGCTAGAGCTTTACTATATTACCTTATCCATGTTTTGCAGTACTTATATCTTTTTGCATCTAAGGTTTAGCATACATGGAACCTTGTCTTCAAATTTAGCCTACTTGGATTGACCTATCACTTGGATTCATGGGCATTAACATCATATTATCATAATTAACAATGGAAGATGAAACCTTTTGTCTTTCTAAGATTTCATGGATTTTGGAATTTTAGGCAATTTGAAGTAATATTGTTGTTGGAGGTGTATTTCTATCATGATTTAACTATGTAGTTTTTGGTCAAACTCATTGACCCATATTTCATGAGTAGTGGTTAACACAAACCCATCTCTCATGAAAATTAATAAAATACTCAACAATCACAAGATCTAGGTGATGCTCATAGAGATGAAGCACCAAGACTTCCTTGGAGGTCACCCATCCCAATACTACTCTAGCTCAGGTGTGGTTAAGTACAAAGGAAAGCACACTCAAGCTAGAGTAGTATTGGGATGGGTTATCTCCTAGGAAGTCTCAGTGCTTCACCTCTATGAACATCACCTAGAATCAATGAGAGTTGACTGTTCTATTCATTATCATGAAAGATGGGTTTGTGTTAACCACTACTGATGAAATATGGGTCAATGAGTTTAACTTAAAAACTATACAGTTAAATATTGATAGTGTAGTCACCCAAAAATGGTCATCTAGACTATAAGCCCCTATAGTTTTTTGTATAATTTATTCCTTGCTCATCTTTGATAAAATCCTCAAAAATATAACTACTCGATTATAACCTATGGTTTGACCACTTTATCCTAAGTCTCTTATTTAATTGAAGGAACTTGCTCCCCTTTAATTAAATAAAAGTCCCCACTTCCCACTTATCCTAAAGAGTGCACACATAAATCATTTTCCCTATTTAAAAAATAAAATAAAAGGCTTTTTGTCTCATATGAGGGACACAAAAGTCAACTCTTGATTATGATTGCTTGAAATGCATGTGCATGGATCATTCAACATTCATCCTCCACCCTTGATTACATCTCTCTTATCCTTTTATCTATATCCTATTTCTATCTTTAAAAGGGAGAGCTCTCTCGTAGTTCTCATATCTCATGCTTTTGTACTAACATTATGTTGTAAGATTTTTAGGTACTCTTTGGAGATTTGGAGAGCTTGTGATATGATTTCATTCACACTTTCATTTCATAGCAGCATTATGGCATGCATACATTAGTTTAATTCCTTTTCATGTTTTAGACTAGCTCATCTAGCTTAAATAGGAGGACTTGTAACACTTTCATACATGTTAGTTTAGCTTTTATTTGATATTCATTTAGTTTGGTTTGTATTTTGCATTGCATTGCATGTTGGTTCTTAGATACTACCATTGTTTCTCTTATCTTCAAATCTCGTATTCTATGGTGCACCTTGCAAGGGTTGCATAACTAAGCTCGTTTGAGAGCCACAACACTTACTTTTGAACCTCATGCATGTCAAAGATAGGGACCTGTAAGTCACTATTCAAGGTTCCTAATCCATGGGATCCCTTGGATAGAATGTCTTAGAAAAGTGTACCCTTTTTTAGTATATATTTTTGGCACCCACTGTGGAGTTGGACAACCTTTTCTAGCTCTTGTTCTTGTGTTTTTGTCATTTTGTTGCTTGTTGTTTCAAATATTTTAATTTTGTAGACAAAATTATCATGTGATACTTTTCTAGTATTGTACAATATGTTGTCCCATAGAGGTGTGATACTTTACTAGTTATCCTATCACACACCTTCTATAGTTTATGTCACAAATCTATTCTATGAAGTATTGTACATAATGACATAGAGCATCGCACCAGGAGATTCTATCACTTGGTTATACTAGGAAGTGTCATACGATACTTATGTAGTCAGAAGTATCATCCAACCTAGTTTAACTAGTTATTTCAGTTCATAGTTGGCATTTTTATTTCTTGAAGTTTTCCATTTTTTGGGTTTTCAGTTTTCTAATAGTCTAACCAATGGTTTTACAGGGTATATTTTAGATTTGCTAACTATTTGATGTCCTAACCTTATTTTTTTGTAGGGGTTGCTCACTTTCTTGATAAAAATGATTATGAAAGATAAAATTTGCAAAAGGGATACTAACATTTGTCATAGGACTTCCCAAGAAAAGCAAACAAATAAACCAAAAAAAAATTCTATGTATCTTCTTTCATTTTCAAGTGCAACATTATACTAGTTGTTTCCTTTCATTAGACACATAAAACTTGTGAGTAGGGGTTCATTGTTGGTAGGAGAGTATTCCCTTCACCTTCTAGGTGAATTAGAAATCTTGACTCTTCATTGAATCATGAAAGTGAGTGGGATACTCCACTTTTTAATGGCTTTAATTAATCATTTTGTTGTGTTAGGGGGGAAGCATCAAGGAATAGGAGAGTATGCTCTTCACCTTCTAAGGCAAATCACAAATCTTGTCCTATTTGATGTGAATCCATTTTTTTCTAATCTCCTGCTGAGATTCACACCTTTAGAGGGTCTACTATTGGTGGAAAGATATCAATAAGAATAACCTAAAGTGGGAATGAGCAAAACCCAACTACCCCGATGCATTATAATCACAAAACCCTTGACACAGGGCAAAGCCTTAGGGGGCATAACAATTGTCTTCATCTAGGGAGAGTATTTGTGGAATTGGGACCATGAGGAAATCACTAGGTGGGAATGCTTAAGGTACTCTTGTGGCCACAAGGTCTGATACTTATCATATGATAAGGTGTCCTAGTATCAGGTGCAAGAGGGGTGTTGCAAACAAGACCCTTACTAGACACTCTGGGATTTAGAGGCCACATTTATTATCCACTCAATATCTTGGTGCAAGGATTGATCCTAGTAGACTACCCTAATCACCCCAATATATTACACTTAACATATGTGTCCCTTTGGTTGTGTTAATAGTACTTCCACAACAAAGCCATTATCTATTGTAGGCAACCACTTTGTGTAAGGCGAGGGGGCACTAAGAGTGGGCCAAGGTATTGAGTAATGAACCATGACCTTTAGGTTGATATTTCTTGGTGTGTTTTCTATTTGTGCTAGACCCATGGAAATCATTTAGACATATGCATAATGGTAGTCTTCATAGGATTTTATTTTGAAATATCACAAGTGTTTGTATTAAGGTTGCTTTGTCCCTTTCTCAATTGTCTAAAGACATGTGTTTGTGCCAATATTTTCTCTAAAAATATCACATCATTTAGACATATGCATAATGGTAGTATTCATAGGATTTTATTTTGAAATATCACAAGTGTTTGTATTAAGGTTGCTTTGTCCCTTTCTCAATTGTCTAAAGACATGTGTTTGTGCCAATATTTTCTCTAAAAATATCACACTTTCTGCTACAAACTGGACAACACTCTATTATAATTGTCATTTTTTTCTCAAACACACAAAAAATTGGGTCAAAACATAAGTATTTTAGGCATGAACTCATGAAATACAATCTCTATTGAACTTGTATCACATTGTTCTAGTCATAGATATCATACTATACTTCTAGATTGCTAGAAGTGTTGCACTTCCTTACAACTCTATCAACTGAGTATTATGCATTCTATCACACAACCTTATGGAAATTATCATATCACTAGAAACTATCACCTCGATATTCTAGAAACTAACACAAAATACTACTTGTTAAACTTGTGTCACCTGGCCTTCTAGAAATTGTCACTTCCAACTACTTGTGAGACCTGGTCTTTAATTATGTTCTAGCTAATTTTGAGTGTTCCTACTTGGTTCTATTATGTTCTTGGTGTGTACTCTACATGTTTGGTTGTATCCTAGGATGAAGAGATAAGATTGGCTTCTTGGGTACAAACTTAACGTCACAGATTGTTCACTTGTCAAAACTTGGTTATCCTTCTTTTCTTGGTTTTTTTTCTACTGGGATTCTTTTCCCACTCTCATCTCAAGTCACTAGTGTTGTAAATTGCTTGGGCACTTTTGACAAGCTACTATCTTCACTACATTTCTTGACAAGTGAACATAGTGACTTTACAAGTTTAAATTCTAAGTTCTTTGTGTCATCCTACTAAGCTGAGACTTGTTATTACATTTTGGTGACAACTATGTTGCAAAAAGGACAAGGAAATAATCCTACATTTATCCTTGAACAATTAGCTTCCCCTAGACGTCCATGTAGGCAACACTTTGATGACAAATCTATTTTTGACCAAGAGGAAGAAAATAAGACTGCCACTTGGTACAATCCTATTAGTCACTTTGGTAGTTCCTTTGATACTCTCTTTGATACTCTTAGAGCTAAAAATAGTGTGTCTCTCACCATGAATCAAGAAGAGAGAAACCAACATCTAGGTAACTTCTTTGCATTTAGGAAAGATGAAATTGAAAGGGATAAGAAGGCATACCGCGATGAACAGGCTAGATTAGAGAAAGAAATACTTGAACAAGCTAGGTGTATATATTATAGGGTGACTTCTCACCTATATGTAGAAAATTATGCTCACAACAACAACACCCAAGGCTTTGGCAACACTTTTACGCATAACTTTGAGAATCCTTTTGCAAACTAGGAATAGTTTGGCAACAATTGGAATACTACCTCTCCAAAAACTCCAAGATTACATATTGAGGGATTTACATCACCACCTAGATGCTCACAACCTTCACATCATGAAAGTAAAGTGGACAATGAAATTACTAGTGAAGATCTCATGAGATTCCAACAAGATGAACAACTTCAAAGACTCATGCTTAAGACATTAGAACAAAATCGCAATCCATACTTTGCATACATGGCAAATAAAGGATGGAAGATACCTCATTACTTTGATTTTCAACAAATAATTCAAAAGAGAGAACCAACTAGAGAGGAGATCTTGGAGAAGTGTGTCCAAGATATAACAAACCTAGTTATGCAAATGCAAATGGGAAAAGAAAAACCTAAGATCTCCTTTTTTGAAACTATATGTGCTCTTCCCTTGGACAAAAGTCTCTACATGATCCCATTTCCTAGGGATATAGAGGTTCCTAAATATGATAGCAATGGTGACCCAAATGATTATTTTAGGAAATTTTATGCATTTAGTATGGACTTTGTGCAAGAAGAGGTGTATGTTATGAAGATATTTCCAAGGAGCTCAAACATAGAAGCTATGGAATAGTTCACCAAGATCTTCCCACCTCTCAAGTCTTCCAATTATTTTGTACAATGTTTTATTCAACATTATTCTTACAACATACAACACCCCATTACCATGTTAGATCTTTACAACAATAAGCAAAAATAAGGAGAATATTTTGTTGCTCACCTACAAAGATGAATAGGATTACATGCTAGATACCCATGACAAATTCTTAAGAATGACAAGATTGACATATTTGTTAACACTCTTGTCCTTGAGTTATACTATGACCTTAGAAAACAAGTATTCACTACATTCAACGACATGATTGAGAGTGCTTATCACATTGAGGATGTTTCTATTAACAAGGGTGGCATCATGTTGAATAAGGATAAAAATGGCAATGGCAATGGAAAGGATAAGAATAAATCTTGGAACACGAATAAGTATGTTGTCAACAATGGTTTTTTGGATGTTCCTAATATGAAAGAGCCTATTTTTCACTTGACCAATGCTATATAGGCTACTAAACAATGAGAAGCAACAAGATCTAATTATTCCAACATATCACCACCTCATCAAAAATCTAAAAATTCTTCTACACCAAGGCACACTTATACTTTGATGGTTGAATCATATGACGTAGTCTTAAAGACTATGCTTGCCAACAAAATTGTTACATTTCCTATCAATTCACAACCTCACAACCCACTCATTAAACCTACTTGGTAGGGCAAAGATCATTTTTGTAACTATCATAGAAATAAGGGTTGCAACACTAATAACTATTTTAAGCTCAAGGATGTAATACAAGACCTCATTGATGAAGGGAAGATTGTCATTGATAGATTGGTCAACAATTTATATCACAAGGCTTTTAAACATCCTTTTCCTAATTATGAACAAGGAGAGACATCTAACGCTAACCTAAAAGGAAATGATGAAAATATTAATTACACATGCCAACACCAACAATGTCATCAACATGCTTGAGCCTATTAAGGAGAATGTCTACATGATGGGTCCCAAATTTGATGAAGAGCCTAATTACAACATGGATAATGAAATGCCTCAAGTAGTCTTGAGAACACATGATCCCTCTTGACACTTTGATGACACTAGACCTAGGATTTCACTTAGGGTATTGGATCTCTCTTCTTCTCATGGTGAGACACTAAACATTATTACCAAGGGGTAGTCTAACATTGTCATTAAGGTGGCTAATGACCCTAAACAAGCTTTCTCTTCCTACTACTTTTGTTGTGTTCACATATGATCTTGTGAGTTAGTTGTAAAGAACCCCTTCTTATATATCTATCTTTGAATTGCTAGAGTTCTCTCCTTTGCATAAGGAGGTCATAGAAAAATTATTGTGCATAGCTAGTGTTCCCACAGATATTAACACAGATAAGTTCCAAGCTATGATGAACCATATTTCCTCACCATATTACCTTATGTTCTTTGAAGAAGATGAAAAAGCATTAAGTTATCCTCATAATCTTCCCCTACACATTAAGGTCTCAATTTATCATACCTAAATCAATTGAGTATTGATAAATAATGGTGTGGGGTTAAACATTATTTCTTTTAGTGTGATTCAATAGTTAGGGTTATCTGAGTTTTCTATTGACCGTAGGCACAAATTTACCATAAAAGCTTATGATGAGGTTGAAAAATCTTCTAAAGGTCTTATTGTGCTACCCATCCAAGTTGGTCATGTGGATAAGGATGTGGTGTTTCAAGTCCTTGATATTCTACTTGCATATAACCTTTTGTTAGGAAGAACATAGATTCATGATATGCAATATGTACCATCAACTTATCACCAATGCATAAAATTCCCCTTTAATGGTGTCAAGATCATGATTCTAGGGGATGATTCTATGTCTCTCAACATGCTAGCACATTGTTATTGATTAATTAGTGCCACATAACAAATCTTCTAGTGATATTAGACCCTCACTTGTTGAATGCAAGAAGAAGTTGAAGATGATGAGTATTGGTGTTGGGGAATACACATTGGACTCTATTGTTGTACTACCAATGTCTCCCTAATCTTATGGGAAACCATCTGCTAACATGAAACTCACCTCCCCAGCTATGACTATCTATGGCACATTCATTCAATCTTTAGCTCCCTTAGAAGATGAAAAACAAGACCAAGTATTGATTGATCCTGTTTAGCTTATTAATTTAGGTACAAATAAAGACGTATTGGGTAGCTTGTCAAGCTATTTCTAAGATATATCATTAGTTCTGATTGATCATGCTTATCCTATTAATCTAGGTACAAAAGAGTCTCCTAAGATCATACACTTAACTCAATCATTATCAGTTGAAGAAAAGGCATAGTTCACTTAGTTCTTCCAAGAAAAGAATATCAAATTTTCTTGGACATATGTTGATATACCTAGTCTTGATATAGATCTCATTATGCATTATCTTTCTATAGCCCCTGGTGTTAAACTTGTCAAATGGAAACCAAGAAAAATGCATTCACATGTTGCTCTACTAGTGAAGGCTAAAATTGAAAAACTTCTAAGTGCAAAATTTATTAGAACTATTAACTATGTTGAATGGATATCCAATGTTGTTCCTATTTTAAAACATGACAAATCCAATCAAGTTTTTGCTTATTTCTAAGATATTAACAAGGCTTTCCCAAATGATGACTTTTTACTCCCAAAAAAAGAAAAAATAGTGGATATAACCACTGGTTATGAAATGCACTCTCTCATGGATGGTTTCTCAAGTTATAATCAAATAAAAATAGCTTCTAAGGATCAAGAGAAGATAACATTTACTTTTTCTTGGGAACCTTTTGTTGCAACGTTATGCCTTTTGGTCTTAAGAATATGGGTGCTACTTATCAGAGGGTTATGACCACAATTTTTCATGACATGATGCACAAGAATATGGAAGACTTTGTTGATGACACCTTTACTAAATACAAAAAACAAAAAACTCACCTAGCTAACATGAGTTTGATATTAGACTGCATGGAACAATTTCATTTTATGCTTAATACTAGAAAGTGTGCTTGTAGTGTCACATCTAGAAAATTATTAGGCTACATCATATTAACTAAGTGTTGGAATTCTTTAGAATAACTGAGAGGAGAAGTGAATCAATTATCCAAGGTTCAAATGCACAAATAAAACTTTTCAATGCTTAATAGATCCATATCCATAAAACCATAACATGCATGCATCCATTAGATCATACAATATCTTAACTTAGTAGATCACTATCCTAGGTCAAAATAACTTTGCAGAAATATAAACTTGAAATGCCATAAACACATTCACACAATTTGACACAAGGATTTACATGGAAACCCAATTTAGGAAAAACCACTAGTAACATGCTATCCAATTTCACTCTTCTAAAGTGATGCCCTATGAAAGGCCACCCTATTAAAGGTTACAATACACATTGTTGAATGTGACCTAGTTAGAGGATTTTCAATCACCCTACTAGGAGTGAGCCTTGTTAGAGGACTTTAGAACATTCTATTAGAATGTCACTTGGTTAAAGGATTTAAAAATTACTGTTAGGTCAGCCTTGATCCAAAGGATTTATCCACACTAATATAGTTGTTAGAAAGTAACAATAGGACTTGATTTGATAAAAACGTACAACTAACTTGCAGATTATAGATCTCTAGTTGAGTCCTCCATTCTGCTTGGCATTTATACTATTGAGCTCTAACAACTTGTTCACCCTTCAAACATTCATCTTACTAAGCCTTCTATCTTTGTATGCCAATTGTAGTCTCTTATGTTCGGCCACTAGATGAAGCAACACCCTAGACTTCTTGCCTTCCTTAGGTTCTTGCACATGACAACCTTTTCTTCCGACTAACCATCTCTTTAAATAAAGAATTTATATATTTTTTCACTTAACCACAATCATCCATTTTAGGGTTAGGCAAGATTCAATGAATCTACCCAATTTTCCATTTTTGTTCCTCTAGAAACTTCCTTTACAATCTTCCTTGAATTTGCCTCAAAATGGTTTACCTTGAATTTTGTGCCACTAGCTCATCATAGTTATCTTCCACATGCTTCACATAATTCAAGAAATTAAATTAGTCAACTCAGATTTGTCAAATCTTTGATTTAACACTTTTTGCTATTACTCGACACTTATAGTATTGTGTCACTTGACCAACACTGGTTCACTCAGCACACACTGAAGTTTATTCATGCTCAATATCAACTAAACTTTACTCGACATATACTAACTTTCACTCGACTTCCACTATTTTTCTTGTTTGCTTGACACCTATTGATTTTCACTCGGCTACTACTAGTTTCTGCTTTACTTGCACTATTTTCTTGGTTAGGCTTAGCAAACACATTTCTTTGCTTGATCTTCTTCCAATATTTGCTTGAGTAATCTTTCATTACAGACTTTAAGTAGATAAACAATACACTATAGTATCAATGTCTTACTTGGTCTTAGTACTCCTTTTATGCAGCAAATAACTCAACCTTTCTCTAGGTTCTCTTGTTACCTTCTCTTTTCAAGTCCTCTTCATCAATCAAACAAATGATAACATTTAGACCAAAAAGTAATTGTCTCTCCAACAAGTAGCAAGTTTGACATCATTGAAAAAATAATGATTGTTCCATAATAAGTTCTACACTTCAAACAATCTCTTTTCAACAATCACCCTCTTTGGCATTGATGAAAAACCAATACCAACAACAATACCAAAAAGAAAATTAATATTTGAGAAATTTCTCCTTCTATTAGTATATGTCCTTCCTCTATATAGGGTAATGTAATATTTGTCAATCTCCTTCAATGTATCTTCTCCCTCTAGCTTATATCATCTCTTTGTTAGGAATTTCTCCTCTTTCATGTTTTTCTCTTCCTATGTCTCCCTCATTCTTTCTTATATCTCCCTCTTTGATAACAATGCCAAAGACTTGTCAATTTTTATGTAGATATAATCAATTTAGGTTCTCCCTATGTCACCTTGCATGTAATTGTAAATATTTTGATTCAGCTCCTTCATTAATTTAGGCAGCTCCTAAAGCAAGATCCCTTGCACCAAATTTTAAAATATAACATTCAACTCAGTTGATGCAAGGCACTACTCATGTTTCTTAAGTAGCTTTGGATAGGGGTATCACCCCTAGTTTACCTCTATGATATTCATGGGCATCCTTAGGTAAAGCTTTTGTGAATATATCAACTATTTGTTCTTTTGTATTCACATATTCCATTCTCACTTCTTTTTCTTGAACTAGATCTCTCAAGTAATGATACTTGATTACAATGTGCTTTGTCTTTGTGTGCATCATAGGGTTCTTTAATATGTTTATAGCACTTGTATTATCACAATAAAGTACCGCATTGTAGTGCCTCTCATGTTTTCAATCTATACATTTTTATATTTTGATCGAAGAGATACTTGTTACTCATGTTATTTTTACATTTGAGGTGACCTAAGGATCAGATGTTATACTTTGATTTCTAGTATCATAGATGTTATATTACTATGTTGTTTAGTTGATCATATTTGCATGATGATGCCATTTTGAGATGATTAGTAGGTTTTTGATGATATCTAGTTATCTGGTATTTGGACATATCTCTGATTTGGTTATATGATTTGAATTAATGTTATGGTTATGTGAGTGATGTAAATGGATTATTTTGGTATAATTAAATAAATGGTTAAATTAGGTTATTTAACGCATTTATTTCTTCAACTATGTTATTATATGCAATTGCACTTGATCGTGTGTTTTAGTGTGTAGGATTTATATCCCTGGTAGTGGCATGTGGAGTTAGTGATTTAGCTATTCATATTTTACCAATGTCATCCCTATATGGTCAATGTATCTTATTTAATTATTTAAATTAAACCTTCTAGTGATTCAATAAATTTTAACTCATTTTCATTATGTGATTAGAACTATGAATGTGTCTGTGCATTTAGAGGTTCGCATTGTCATGAAAGTTGTTAAGGAATTTCTATGATTTTGGGTTTTTGGGTTTTATTTTCATTGATTTTAATTTCTGGCAGCTTTTCCATAGATTAATTCCACTTACTTGGAATATTCTATTTTTTTAATGTTCAGGGTTTAACTAGGTTACCAAGTTATTTGCCCTAATCGATTATTCACTCAAAAAGTGAATAAGTGTCCAAAGAGAAAATTAATTCCTCACTTCTCACTTTTCAAAATTACAAATTTGAGAGATTTTTCCAAAATCTTCTTTTGGAGGATCATGTTTCTATTTTTTGTGAGAGCTACAAGCATGGGATCTTCATAAGATTAGTCTCGTCGGATCTAGCTCGAGGAAACCTTGCTTTGACACAACTTTTGGTAGCTTCCATGGGATATTTATTTTAGCAAGTTGATTCTCATTTTAGCCCTTTCGACTATCAAGTAAGCTCTCCCATTTTTGTGTTTTAGCTCTATTTGTGCTTTTATTTCTAGTAGTTGTATGTTAGGAGGCTAAGAACCAGTGCACCCCTCAATTTATATTTGTTAGTTTTGCCTAGTTGGTCGGGTATGAATGTTTTTCTAATTTTCAGGATGAAGGTTTGGGGTTTCACACTGTTATGCTTATCGTTTTTGCATACGGTGTCTGAACCTAAATTTTATTGGATTTTCATGGCTTTTATGCCCAAAAACCAAATGGGTTTTAATTTTGAAGTTTTAAAGTTTTGAGGTTTTTACCTCGATTTGTGTGCCACCCAATTTTCTTGACATGTTGTTGGTCATAGACTTGGATTATCTGTAGGATGTTAGTTAGACCATTGTTGCACTTTTATGTTGCATTAGGATGTGTGATGCATCCATCCTCCTGAGCTTGTTTTTGGTTGAGTGTTATTTTCCTTATGTTCTCATTTAGCCATTGTGTTATGATCTTCATGATGGTGGTGCACCACACATGAGTGCATTCACATGCATTTGTCAAGTGACTTGCGAGGCCCGAACTCCTATTTGTATTTCAATGAGTATGTTCATTTCGAGTTGGGTTGGGAATATGCATGCCTATGAGCACTCATCATTAGATGAGCATCAGTAAGGTAGGGTAGCACCATGGAGGGGGCTTCTATCTCATAGCCTGGTGATCATTATGCCTAGAGGGTTGGCGTGAAGAAGTTTTAAACAAGTGATAACTAAATAAAATACTAGGTAATAAAATTAAGATAATAAAAGGACATAGTGTGAGATCCTTCAATTGGGAAGTTGAGCCGCATGATATCTAGCTTAGGCAATTCAATTCCAAACAACTCTCCATGTAGTGAGTCCCTACATAGTTATCCTTTGAGTATCTGACCAGGACCTATTGTACTTGCATTGTCTCATGATCTTGGTTTCTATCATCATTACTGTATGGCATGAGTGTTAGCCATAGACATTTTCTTTATGTGTATTTTTGGTTGGATCATTATCTCCATTAGCACAATGGGAGTGAACCTATGGGTTTCACATAGTTGGGAGGCATAGCTACCTACACCACTGCTAGGTACTGGTGTACAAAGATGGTTTATTATTCGAGGGTGACCGGTGCTTGATGTTTCACTTAGTATCTTTAGGATTTCAGAGTATGCTTCCTTGTGATTTATGCTTTTATTGGAATGCTTAGATATCATGTTTAGATGATGTTAGTTATTTTATGCATTCCCTTATTATGATGCTCAACATAGGATTAGATGATGTGATTTACTTAGTAGGAGTATTTATTGCTTATTGGATTAGCATGTTAGATTCCTTGTCCTTATGATGTTATTACGCTTTAGTAGTGATGCCCTCATCAAATAGCTCTAACTATCTAGCTGGTAGTTTGGGATCTTATGTGTGGAGGATGGCTAGGGCCTTCGAGGGCTCATGATGTTATTACGGTTGGGAGGAACCGCATAAGTGTTTAGTTTTTTTTGTACATTGTGATGTTACTTTGAGTATGTTTCCTTTATTGCTATGGTTGAGTTGGTTTTATGTTATGTTTGTCTTGCTATGATGGTGTTCAAGTGTCCAAGCCTTAATTTATGGATCTGGTACTCCCCAGTGTGGAGGAATTGTTTTCCCTATCTTTTCATCTTTTATTTTCCTTGCTTCTTTTTGTGTTTCCTTGCATGAGATTGTACTCTCATACGAGATTTTTTTGTTTCCCATGGAGGTTTGTATTTCTTCGTGTGGTTGCTTGTACTTCCTTGCATGATCCTCAACATCAGTGTAGTGGTTTTGGTAGTTGGGCCAAGCATTTCTTTGTGTAAGAAGGTAGTTCTTTGCATGGCTTAGTGCATTCCTCACGCAAGACTATTAGTTGTGTTTTCTCACACAGAAAATAAGGGGTATCTCCACTTTTTTTGGATAACACAATTTGCTTTGTCAAGTACCCTTTGGGATTGCTTGTTTTTCTAGGCTTCGACAAATCAAAAATTAATTGTTCTATTTTTGTCTTTGGTTTTCATTTTCTATTTGAGCATGTCAATTGGTAGTGGTGTTTGGAGATTTGTTGGTTACCATGATTGTTGGTTAAGTCTTTTGTTGTGATCGTAGTGATCCTTGTATGTTGACTATCGTGTACGTCCATACTTTTTTTTTTTAATGGCTTTTATTTATCCTTGTTCCAAGGATCTCTAGGTGGGATATTACACATAGGTTCAATAATTTATTTCTTCATCCCTTTGAGTATTCATTTGATCCATACCACATTTTTACAATTTATTGTAGTAGCCACATATTTAGCTTTAGCAGTAGATTGAGATATACAATTTTATTTCTTATTGGTCCAAGCGACCAATCTCTTTCCTAAGAAAAATGCTCCACCACTTGTACTCTTTTTGTCATCAATGTTTCTAGCCCAATTAAAATCTATATAGGCTCTCAACTCAAACTTATTATCTTTGTTCCTTTCAGATATATCATAATTCTCTTAATAACCATCAAAAGATTTTCCTTAGGATTTGTAGAAAACCTTGCAGCAATCCCAACATCTAATGAAATGTTAAGTCTACTATGTACTACATATTGCAATTTTTCAATCATAGACCTATACAATGTTTGATTCACTTTAGCAAAATCATCAATCTTTGAGAGTTTGTGTCCTATCACCATAAGAGTGCTAACTGGTTTTGAATCCTCCATACCAAAATTTCTCACTATTTCCTTTACATACTTAGATTGAGTGATGTAAATACCATATTTCATCTGATATACTTACAAACTAACAAAGAATTGTATCTCTCCAAACATAGACATCTCAAATTATTTCTTCATTTCATTTGCAAATGTCTTACACAATGCATTGTGACCTCCAAATATGATATCATCAATAAAAAATTTAGCTAGTAAAATTTCTTTACCTCCTTTTATCTTCAAATATAGATTGTTGTTATCATCAATCTTCTCAAAACCAACCTTCACAAAATAATTGTGAAGCTTGTAATACCATGCTCTTGGGGCTTGCTTTAAACAATATAAAGCTTTATGTAGTCTACATACTATGTTCTTTTTGTTTGGATAAACAAATCCTTCATGTTGTTCTATGTAAACCTCTTCTTATAGTATACCATTCAGAAATGTTCACTTCACATCCATTTGATAAACTTTGAAACCTTTGTATGTAGAGTAAGCAAGCAGAGTTCTTACTCCTTCCAAACTTGTAGCAGGGGAAAATATCTCTCCATAGTCAATTCCCTCTTCTTGTGCATACCCCTTTCAAACTAATCTTGCCTTATTCCTTGTGATTTTACCATTCTCATCCAATTTTTTTTTGCACACCCACTTGGTTCTAGTCACATTATTGTTCTCTAGTTTGGGTACTATAGTCCATGTTTTGTTCTTCTCAATCTGATCAATCTCTTGTTTCATGGCTTTACTCTAGTCTTCATTATCTAATGCATCTTTCACTGACTTAGGCTCATGCATGCTCAAAAAACATGTATCACTTCTTAACCTATTCTTTTTCACTGGTCTAGCTTCTTTATCTCCAATAATTTATTCAGTAGGGTGATGTCTTCTGACATACTTTGACAATCTTGGTTCTTCTCTTCTTTCTTTAATGGGTCTGTCAACTTTAGAATCATTGTGTACTTCTCTATTAGGCAAATTGACATTCCTTTCATGTACACTAATCTTAGAATCAAAATGTACCTTGGCTTATGTTTGTAACTTACCTTCTGAATGCAACTCAACATCCATTGTATGTGACTCTGCAGTCACTGATACTTGTTCTTGTTGATTTATAACTTGGTTCACAAAACCTTCGTCAGCAGACATATCTTCATAAAAGTATACAAAATATTTGTACTCTTTAGCTTCCTCCATAAGTTTGGCTTCATGTACCTTTGTATATTCATGAAAAAAATCACATTTGCACTTTCCACAACTTTGTTAGTGTTAGTATTTAAACACTTATAAGCTTTACTTCTTGTGGAATAGCCTAGGAATATACCTTCTTCACTTTTAGCACCAAATTTACCATTCCTATTGTCCTTACGAATGCAACACTTGCTTCCATATACCTTAAAATATTTTACATTGGGTGAGTATCCATACCATAGTTCAAAAGGTGTGGAATTAGTACCTTTCTTGACTTGTCCTCAGTTCAAGGTATAGATAGATGAATTTACAACTTTTCTCTAGTATTTCAAAGCAAAATTCTTCTTCATCATCAGTTTTCTATCATAGTCCATTACAAATATGTTCCTTTTTTCAACAATCCCATTTTGTGGAGGGGTCTTAGGTGTAGAAGTATGTCTTTTGATTCCTCTGTCACTCAAGCTCATTTGATGTAAATTCTCCACCTTTGTTAGATCTCAAAAATTTCAAGATTTTTCCAGTCTCCTTTTCAAGTCTTTCTAATTACCACTTAAACATTTGAAAGACATCAGATTTTTGTTTCAAAAACATAACTATCATCATCCTAGAATAATCATCAACAAATAGGATAATGTACTTGTCAACTTTGTAGCTTTGCACATCAATTGATCAACACAAATTAGTATGAACTAATTCCTTAATTTCTTTAAAGGAGCGAATCTTACTTTTAAAACTAGATTTTGTCATCTTGCCTAATTGGCATTGTTTGCAAATCACATTATCAGGTTTCTTTAGTTTTGGCAAACCTCTAACTCTTTTCATGTTACTGATACTAATTAAGTTATCAAAGTTAACATGACATAACCTCTTATGTCAAAGCCGCACATCATCAAATTCTACAACAAGACAAGTAGCATCATTCATGTCAAGATTAAACAAATTACCTCTGGTATGATCTTCATTTCTAAACATTTTTCCATCAGTGTCATAAATCTCTACTTTTTTGTTCTCAAATTCAACTTTGCAACCTAAAATATTTAGTTGTGACACACTCAGCAAGTTATAGTTAAGTCCTTCTACATTGTAAGCATTGTCACACATGATCTTTTCTATTAGTTTGATTGGTACTTTATCTTTTATCAAACAATGTGCATCATTACCAAATCTAATACTATTTTGATTGTAATCAAGGGTAATGAATTTACTTTTATCTTCAGTCATGCAATGTGAAGATCCACTGTTAATGATCCATCTATCACTTTTGTTTATGTAAGACACTAATATAGTTGCATCATCCTCATCAAAATCATCCTTTATAGCAACATACATAACTTCATCATCATGGTCATCAGATTCATCTTTTGTTTCCTCTTCAACAATGTAGGAAGACTTTATTTTTGTCTTTATAATCTTTGTTTTTCTCATCTCTTTAATCTCTATATTTGTCTCCACTTCTATTATTCTTCCTCTCTAGACATTTAGCAACAATATGACCAACCTCATTACAATTAAAGCACATGATAGGTAGCTTACCTTTGTATTTCCCTTTGCCTCTATGAAATCTCCTCACCAGCAATGCTTCAAGCTCTTCTACATCATCTTCATTTGTATCACTGTCACTAGAAACATGCTTAACCTTTTTCTTTTTATCTTTAGGTTCTTTTAGTGACAATTTAGCTTTGAAAACAGATTCAATATTTTTCATTTTGAAATTATCAAAATTAGAGAGTTCAAAGGTAGCGAGTCTACCCATCAGTCCTTTAAGGGTCAGATTATTACTAGGAACATACATTAGTTCTTGTATGGTAGAGACTCTAATAGCATATATAGGTAGCAGTGTTCTCAATACTTTGTTGATCACAATCTCATATTTAATAACACCATTAGTTCCTCTAATAGCATTCACAACATCTTTGATTCTTGTGCAATCTTGGACAATGGTCTCACCTTCTTGCATTCTCATGCCAGTTTCCTCTTAGACTTTCATGTTTGGCTCTCAAAACATTCTTATCTCCTCCATAAATTGTTTGTATAGTATCCCACATCTTCTTTGCAGTATCACATCCTTTGATGTCATCAAATTTTGAGTAGCTTAGGGCAGAGGCAAGCTCTTACATTGCCTGGTTGTGTTCTTTCTTCTTTTTCAAATCATCAGTAGTAAGGGCTCTAGCAGGATCAACATGCTTAGTGGTGATAGTAGATTGCACATAGCCTTCAAGACCTCCTAGATGTAGCTTTATCAAACTTTTCCATGCAATAAAGTTTTCCTTGTTCAATTTAGGCACCTCTTTTTTGTACATCTTGATCTTTAGCTACTAGTACCTTCAAACTATTCCTCACAAGCACCAATGCTTTGAAACCAATTGTTATAATTCTTTAGAACAACTTAGAGGGGGGGTGAATCAGTTATCTAAGGTCCAAATGTACAAATAAATTTTTTTATTGCTTAACAGATCTATATCCATAAAACCATAACATGCATGCATCCATTAAATCATACAATATCTTAACTTAGTGGGTCACTGCCCTAGGTCAAAATAACTTTATAGAAATGTAAACATAAAATGCCATAAACACATTTACACAATTTGACACAAGGATTTTACATGGAAATCCAATTTGGAAAAAACCATCAGTAACATGCTACCCAATTTCACTCTTCTGAAGTGATGTCATGTGAAAGGTCAACCCTGTTAATGATTACAATACACACTATTAAATGTTACCTAGTTAGAGGATTTCAATCACCCTGCTAGGAGTGAGCCTTGTTAGAGGACTTTAGAATATTCCATTAGAATGTCACTCGATTAAAATATTTACAAATGATTGTTAGGTCAACCTTAATCCAAAGGATTTATCCACAGTGATACAGTTGTTAGAAAGTAACAACAAGACTTGATCTAATAAAAACTTACAACTCACTTGCAAATTATAGATCTCTAGTTTAGTCCTCCATTCTATTTGGCACTCATACTCTTTAGCTCTAACAGCTTGTTCATTCTTCATGCATTCATGCTCTTAAGCCTTCTTGCTTTGTATGCCAACTATAGTCTCTTCTATTTGGTCGTTAGATGAAGCAACACCCTATACTTCTTGTCTTCCTTAGGTTCTTGTACATGACAACCTTCACTTATCGCCAACTATCTCTATAAATAAAGAATTTAGAATTTTTTCTACTTATCCATAGTTATCCATTTTAGGGTTAGTAAGATTCAATGAATCTACCCACTTTTCCATTTTTTTCCTCTAGAGATTTCCTTTACAATCTTCCTTGAATTTGCCTCAAAATAGTTTACCTTGAATTATATGTCACCAGCTCATCATAGTTATCTTTGACATACTTCACATAATTCAAGAATTCAAATTAGTGGGTTTAGATTCATCAAATCTTTGATTTAACACTTTTTATTGTTACTCGACACTTACATTATTCTGTCACTCGGCCAAGAGTAGTTCACTCAACACACACTAAAGTTTACTGATGCTCAACATCAACTAAACTTTACTTGACATATACTAACTTTCAATTGGATTCCACTATTTTTCTTCTTTTCTCAACACCAATTGATTTTCACTTGGCTACTATTGTTTTCTGCTTGGCTTGCATTGTTTGCTTGGACAAGCTAAGCAGACACATTTATTTACTTGATCTTCTTCTAGTCTTTGCTTGAGTAATATTTCATTAAAAACTTTAAGTAGATAAAGAATACACTATAGTGTCAATGTCTTACTTAGTCTTAGTGCTCCTTTTATACACCAAATAGTTCAACCTTTCTCTATGATCTCTTGTTATCTTCTCTTTTCAAATTCTCTTCATTAATCAAATAAATGATTGCATTTAGACCAAAAAATTATTGTCTCGCCAACAACTAGCAAGTTTGACATCATTGACAAAATAAAGATTGTTCCATGATAAGTTCTACACTTCAAACAATCTCTTTTCAACAATAAGGGCATTGAAGTTGATCCCAAAAAGGTGCAAGCAATAATGGAAATTCCACCTCCTAGGAATATCAATTAATTAAGAATTCTATAAGGACATTTACAAACTATTAGAAGGTCCATCTCTTAGCTAGTTGATAGGTCCCAGTCATTCAATAGGAGTCTACATAAGGGGTCCACATGTGTATGGAATGAGGAATGTGAGAAGAGCCTTACTCAAATCAAAGAATACTTGGCTAAACCACCTATTCTCATGCCTCCTATTCCTAGGAAGCCCTTGATACTATACATCTCAACTCTAAACGTTTCTCTAGGGGTTTTGCTAGCACAACATGGTGATAATAGAAAAGAGTGAGTTGTCTACTATATTGGTTAGGCATTAGCTTCTTATGATATAAACTATAATAACATTGAGAAGGCTTGCCTTGTTGTAGTATTTGCAACACAAAAGCTTCATCACTACATGATTGTGCATACTACACAATTAGTTGCTAAGATTGATCCCCTAAAACATCATTTAAGTAAGGTTGTGCTTACCCAAAGGCTAGCTAAATGGATGATTATTCTATCCAAACTTGACATTCAGTATGTCAAACTTAAAGCTATCAAAAGGCAAGCCATTGTTGATCAACTCACTGATTTTCCACTCCAAGATAATGCTCCCTTGTAGATAGATTTCTTGAATTCATCCATCATGTATGTCATAGAGAGAACTTGGAAAATGTTCTTCGATGGGTCTCACACTCAAAATGGGGTTGGTGTTGGTATCTTGTTCATTACACTTCATAGTTATACAATGCCTAAGTCATACAAGTTACTATTTCCTTGCACCAACAATATAACATAATATGAGGCTCTTACTAATGGTATCAAAATAACCATTGAATGTAGGATTATTGATTTTCACATTTATGGAGATTGTAATACCCTTCATTTTCTATCATTGTAGACTTAATTACTAAAGTTCTATATGACTCTTTTATAAATGTGTTGACCCTTATTTGATATTTGAAATGCAATACTTTGATATGTTGAATAATTTATTATGTCAAGTTGTAACAATTTCCTACTTGTAGGGATGATGCTTTAATTTTTCTTAGTTAGTTAATGAAATTGTTTTTATGATAATGTCATATGGTATGTCCTAGAAATATGTTTAGTATGTCCTTGTGATGATCAGATATTTATATTAGAATATGATGTTATTTATATTTAGAATTTACTATTATACTTACCTCATACTTGCATGTGTATGGAATGTGTGTTTTTTTTACATTTATGTTTGACATGCCTGATATGGTTGAGGGAGGGAGTCGTAGTCCCCTGCTAGCCAGGATCTACACGATGTATTGCTCCCCACCATTGTTTTTTTAGCTTAGATATATATGCACATGTACATGCTCATATTTGTACACTCGATTTGTGTCACACTCTAAACCCTTCTATCCAAACGATTCCATGAGTTGGAATGCTTGGATGCCGACTTAGAGCTCCCTATCCACGGAGTGCAAGGAGTTAGTATTTCAGCATGAAGGCTCTCAGCCAAGCCTTAGAAATGTACTTCTTGCTAGTAAACCATGCAACGGGAGGTTCTTTGAGACAAGAGCAAGAGTGCAAATATCTTCAAGGAATCCCTCAAGAATGCAATGCAAGTATGAAAACTAAGCTAAGATGATAATGCAAAATGCAGCTATACTAAGCATGTATGAGATTGTTACAAAACCAAATATTTAAACTATGTGATATTATTGCAAGAAATCAAAGTTAAACTAAAATGCAACTATGCTAAGAATGCCATATGATCTTATGCTAATGTGATGGAATGAGAGAATGAGACAAGAAATGAGAAGTTCTCCACAAAGCTCCAAAGAAACCTGTTAGAAAACCTGCAGCATAACAATGTTCAAAAGATGGATGGATTGAGGGGGAAAGCTCTCTCCCTTTTAAAGATGTATGGACGGTGGAGATCAAGATGAAGATGGTGGATGATCAACGGTGGAATTCGAAAATAGGAGTGATCCATGTGCACACACAAATCAACCAATAGAATATAAGTTGACTTGTCATATAAGACAAAAGTCACAAAGCCTTTTCTTTTAATTGCAAAATAGAAAAAAGACTTTATGTGTGCACTTTAAGTGGGTTAGAAGAATGGGGTCTTTTATTTAATTAAAAGGGGACATGTTCTTTTAATCAAATAATGAACTTAGGATAGCATAGTCAAACTATAGGTTATAATCAAATAAATTGATTATTAGCAATTTGGCTTAGGTAAATGATTAAATTAATTTAGCCAAAATGCTGAGAAGGGGGCTAATAGTCTAGATGACCATTTTTAGGTGATTACAATATTTTATACAGATTTGTAGGTACCGGACAATGACTTCTTTGAATTGTCAAGATGAGCATGCCCTATCACAATAACTCAATGGTAGAATGGGGAGATAATGTTCAAGTCCAATCCAAAAAATAGCGTAATTACTTGCCTTAAGAAAGAGGATATGTATCTAACTTTCAACCATTTTAAAACCCATGAGTTTATCTGTGTCTGTGTTATTTAATTTTGAGTTTTGGTTTGTTTTGGTTAGTTTTGGTGATGTTCTTTTGTGTGGATTTGACTATGTGATTTATTTGGTAAATGATTTAATTATAATATTTTGGTTAATCATATAATATTGAAAATTATTAAATATTATTTTATTAAAAAGAAAATATTAAAATATGAGAATAATTTAATTAATTAAAAACTAGTCAAATATATGTTTTAATTTAAAAGATTAAATTTAGAAGTCTAATTTGGAAAATTGGTTAGAAAGGAATTAAAATATGATGATATTTAATTAATTAGAAATATATTAAATATGTGCTTCAGTTTAAAAGATTTAATTAAAAAGTCTAAGTTAAGAAGTTGCATAAAAAAAGAATTAGAACATTAAAGGCTCAATATTTAATATTGTTTTATTATAATCATTTAATTAATAATAATTAAATTAGAGTTGCATTTAAATAATGAGCTTTAACTATTATTATTAATTTAAATAATAAAATATGCTATAAATAGTGCTTGAACTAATTAATAAAGTGGAGCAAAATAAAATAAAAGAATATTTTAATTAAAAAGTTTTTTAAGTGTGCATGAAAGAATTAAATAATAAAAGTTTATTTTAAGGAGAGACCTTTGCATGTTCAAAAATCGAAAATCCTAGGTAGAGTTAAACTCTTTATTAAGAGATTCGAGCTCATTTCTATGCACAAAGGGTAGGGGGAGAAAAAATTGGAATTGGATCAAAAGAATTGTTGAAAGTTTCAGAGGGTTTGGATTTACATGCATTTACAGATTGTCTCAAATTTTAGTTGTGGTTGTGAGGTAGGGTTTGAAAATTGATTGTAAAATTTTATTGAAAGATTTGTCCACTTCATGGCTTCTTGGGTGCTTGCATAATGCTTATTAAATTTTTGTATTAATTTTTTGGATCAATAATTATGTTGTAGATTTTGAAAAAAGAAAACTTATTGATCAAGAAAACTTGACTAAGGAAAATTGTAGAAAATCTAAAAAATTATTATGTGTGCATTCTTGTAAAACCCTTTCTAATACAAGGAAAATTCAATTATAGAAAATTGAAAGAAAAGAACAAATTGAACAACTAGGGTTTCAACATTGAATTTATCATTAGAACCATGTGATTATCATGAATTTTCTAAATAAAGATAAATATTCTTCTTATATCTAAAATAATTTAGTTGCAAAATTTATTGGAAACACAAAATATGAATTGAGAGAAAAGCATGTTATAACTAAACTTATACATGCATGTAAAAACAAATATACTAAATAGAAAACTAAGTATATTATTACATGATTTGAGATATCAAAGGAATACGAAATTACTAGTTGCATGTTTATTTTTATTTTATAAAAATACAATTTAATTTTTAGATTTATTTATTTAAAAAAATATTTTTTTAATGATTAATTGTTAATTTCAATTTTTTTTTTAAATTAAATTAAAAAGATATTATTTATTTATTTTGAAAATTAAATTAAAAAATACTACTCATTTTCTTATAAGTAGATTTTTAATATTAACTCTTTTTAAATTCTTAGTGGGTTATAACTTGTTATATATATTTATTAATGCAAGCGGAGTTATAAATTAATAAATATATAATTGCAATTTAGTTATATTTTAAGAAAAGTTACAGTGGAATTCACTATATAATCATCTAGTTATGAATATTTAATATTATGAAAGAAATTGTAGATAACTTAATTACAATTATAATTTCAAGTTTGAGTTATCTCTAGTTGCATTATGAATTAAAAGAAAAGTAAATATCAATATAGGATTTCAACATCTAATACAATGGTAAGAAAGTATTAAAACATTTGACCTGATAGTATGCAATCTCTTAATTGTTGGATTCATGCACTTGATCTGCTTTCTTCTAATCTTGATCCTCGAAGATCTGATATCTGATCTTGTCCCTTGTCCCTTGTGTTGTTCTGATCAACTGGATATGAAAATGTTGCTTTGTTCCTCTAAGTCTTTCCTTCTTCTCACTAAAATTTTGCTATAATCTCCCCATACACTATTCTCATCACATATGCAATGAGTATTCAACCTCCTTATAAAGAATGCAAAGACTTAGGGTTAGGTATGGATCTATGATCCATATTGAATCTCAAATTCTCGCTCATTCCTTGCTTTTTTCTTATTGGTTGCATGCCTTCTCCATTTTTCTAATTGGTTGCATGCCAATCACATAGGGAATGTAAATGATTCATCCTTATCCTTTTTCCTTCTTGAAATCTCTCTATGTCGGCTCCAAAAATGGTTTACATCTAAGTTTGTGAGTACAAGCTCATATGTTGATTCTATGTTACTCAGCACATACTATATTACTGATGCTCGACACATACTATCCTGAATTGCTCGGCACATGTTACATTTCTGGATTGCTCGGTACCTATTACACTCTATGTTGCTTGGCACCTAAATATTTTTGAATGCTTGGCACATACTATGCTCTATCTTGCTTGGCACCTGAATACTACTCAGCACCTATAGTCACTCAGCACCTGTAGTCACTCGGCAGCTACTATAACTCACTCGGCATACATAGTGTATTCGATATATATGGTGGAATTGGTTAAGTGTGTTGACACTCAAATGTCAAGACCATTCTAAGACCAACAATCTCCCCCTTTGATATGAGTGTCAAAAACACTTAATTATGCATTAATGAACTGATCTAATTGAGTATAATCTTTATTCTTGCTAAGCATACATGCAAAATTTCAAAAATTGTTCAAAATTTTGTGAGCAACAATATACCTTATGACTCCCCTTGAGTTGATTATGCCTAGTCCATTCTTGAAACTAAAATTATGTGCTGATGTGCCTGATTCTCTTTGTCCTTTGTCCTGTTCTTGTTCCTATTCTCTATGCCTGTATATTGTATTTGATATATATGAGTTCCCTATTTCAAATTTATTTTCCACATGCTTGTCAAAATTTTGCATCTCCCCCTCACTTTGTCTTATTTCTTGTCTCCCCCTTTTTGGCTATCTACAGACTTTCCACTTTATTCTCAAAATGAATGAAAGAATGTAATCAAAATTGTCAAAATTTTGGTATTCTCCATATATCTTCATATATCTCCCCATATACATATCTCCCCCTAATGTATATATCTCCCCTTTTTTGACACTAATGTCAAAGGGTTCTAAGGAGTAATACCATATTTAGCCAAAAATTTGTTGTTTACCTCCATTATTGTTTTCAGAGTTGCATCTCAATTGTCCAAAGCAATGTCCAATGATTTGTGCTGGATGGCAGTCTCTGCAACAAGGTGTACAAGTCCATCAAGAGTAGAAAGATTTGGATCTTTCTTTAAAACTATCTTAGCATAAACTTGTTCCTTGTGGAGGACTTCTAAATGAGGGGTTATGGAGGACTGGATCTGCATTAGCTTTGCCTTAATATTTGCCTCTTCTGCTGTTAGTACAGCTAACCCCCTTTGTGTGTGAAGCAATTGTGCAAAATGCTTCTCACTTTGAGCTAGATCTCTAGGTAATTGCATGCTAGAGATTTTCAAATTTCTTTCCAAGCTCATTATTCATTGATTAGTTTCTTGTGTGAAATATAAAAAGTCACACAACTTCCTATATAATGAAAAAATGTTTTCAAGAACAATTTTGGCCTTATCTATTGTCTTGGCCAACTCTACATGTTCAAGTGCAATGCCACTTGATAGCTTTTAATTAACCTTTCCTTGAAACTTCCTTTCTGACCATCCCATGAGTTTAACATTGGTGTCCTGGTCCTCATTTGTCACCTGGTCAACTATGTCTAATAGTTGCTCAATTATTGGCTTTCCTTCATCTGGTGACTGCAAGCTAAAGGCATCCATGAAGATGTCCTTTATCTCATTCAATGCTTGCCTATACTTGTATTCTCTTCTCAACACTTCTTGTCTCTTTCTCCTATCCAGTGCACCTTGTATTTCATATATCTTTTCTATGGTGAGGGTGTTGGATTCATAGGAAGGAATGATGATCTCTTCATCAAGTTTAGGATCTCCATAGTGAAGTATCTTGGCTACCTTTCTAGAGCTTGAGCCTGGTGTTTGAACTTGCATTGATATGATTTCAGTGCTTGGTTTCTGAAGAGTCTAAGTGGGAGTACCAAATTTTGGTAATTCAACCAATGTTTGTATTGTATCTTGCTCCTCATCTCTTGTTTCCTCCTTCTTTTCTTTTGATTTCTCTTTATTACTGACAATTGCTAGGGGTGAACCTATTAACCATTCTTGTTTTCTTGTGTCTTTCCCTATTGCTGCACTTGGCATCTGAAGTGCATCACTTACTATTTTTGGTGGAGATGGTGGTGGAAGTAGTAGGAGTTTAGTGTATGTAAAAGGTTGCTCCTTTGGCTTCACCTTATCTCTTTGAGGTGCTACTACTACTCTTTGTAGTTCATCTACACTCACCAATACAAGGCTTGTACACAATTGTGCCTATAGAGTAGATTGGTGAAAGATCTTTGAGAGATCCTCCATAGTTAAAGGATTGATGTTTTGACATGAAGTGTCAATAACATCCTTTATTTTTATGATCTTTGCAGGTGTGATAGTGGCATGAGGAGGGCTAGGAGGTGGCATTTGTGTGTCTTGCACACTTTGTTCTTCCTGTTCATCTAATGCCTTTTCCTCTCCTTTAGTTGTATTTTCTTCTTCCTCCTTATTTACTTCCTCTTCTACTCTTCCTTCCTCAACTCTCTTCTCCTCTTTCTTTCTTGCTTCTTTTACTTCTCTTCTCTTCAAGCTGGCCTCTGCCTTATATTCCTCATCGAATACATCATCAATTGACTTGTATATTGATTTCCACAATTTTGTGGATTTATTTACAACATCCTCTATCTTATTTTGCAGGATGCAAAATGCTTTATTTTTAGGAGCAAATTTGCTATTATGCCTTTTATTCGCCTTAGCTATTTGACCTTTAGTTAGGTTTGGCAGTACTCTAGCTAGGGTTGATTCTCTTATTTCTCTTTCCATTTGCAAGCAAAAATGCCACTTATCTGCAACTATCTTATATAGCTCCTTAGGCATTGTACTCTCTAACTCTAGAGGTGTGTGTTTGTACTCGACCATCATTGCATACACTAATTCCTCTATTTTATTTTGCTCTTCTTTATTGAGCTTATTAAAGTCTATAGTCTTTAAACCATTCAAGTTTGCTTTTCTAATATTTACACCCAACTTGTCAATGGCAAACTTTGTGGGATGACTTACCACTTTAAACTAGCTGATGTCATCTGACTCTGTTCTATATTCATCTGAGTCGGGCTAGGCAATATATCTCCTTCTCTTCCTTGGTTCTTCACCAGTCTACTTTGTGTATTTCTTCTTCTCTTTGGCTTCATCTTTTACTTTTTGAGTTGCAGCCATAGTGGTAGCCCTTGTAGTAGGCTTCTTTGCTTTGACTGTACTGGGCTTTGTCCCCTTCTTTGCCTTGGGCTAGGATGCAGGCTAAGTTTTAGCTTTCCTTTTGGTGGCTTTGGCTTTAGTGGGTGCTTCTTTGGCTTCTTCTTCCTCAACACCTTCTTCTTTGTCCTCTCCTAGGCCTTGTGTCAGTTCCAATGGCTCTTGCCCTTGCTCACCTTCTTCCTCACTGCTTCCTTCTACTTCTTCTTCCTTTACTACAACACCTTATGCTTATATATCAACTCCAAATGTTTTCTTGAGCTTTCTTATCATTTTGTCCTTCTTCTTTACTACAAAGGTTGTCTTCAAATCAGTTACCACCTTGGATTTGACAATATCATAAGTACCAAAATGAGGAGCATCCTTGTCAATCTCTTCTACAAGTAAAGAAATGATTGTAGCTAAAGCTTGGTCTACATCAAGCTCATATCCAAGTGGCCTAAGCCATCTTACTTTAGGTATCACTACTTGGATGTAGGTGTAATCTATGTCAACCAAGAAACAAATATCATTTACATGCTACTCAACTAGTGATACTAGTATCCTCATCCTTTGTTTCATGGACTTCTTGAAGTCCTCAAAGTAACTTGTCATCTAAGCATCAAAATTGTCTCACATTTTCTCAATAAGCTCATTGACTTGTGTAACAATTGTCTTGTTATGATCTCATTTTATCTTTCCAACTGAAGGAAATTCTTTCATGACATAGAAAAATATGCAAACCAAAATTGATCCAAATTTACATTGAGCTCCTTTAGATTTCCTTATGGCTCCCAAATTTTCATTAATTTTTTGTAGCATGAGCTCTGCTAGATCATAAGTGTGGTCCTTCTTTACAAGTTTGTATGCAACATCTACTACTATACATGGCATGTTGTTCAATCTGCTTGATTGATAAAATTTATGAGATATGACTCTAACAATGAAATCGAGTAGGGGTTCAGTGATGGTATCAATGGTCATTCCCCTATTGTTCCATTTGGCACTAGTGTTTTTCTCTATGGCCTCCTTTTTGTCACTTCTCAGGGTCTTAGGGCGATCTATGGTTGAGAATCCAGTGACCCTATGAACAATTTTCTTTGTGATCTTCACTGGCCCTGTTTCTAACCAAAAAGATCCATCATGAATTCGGCTCAACACTATACGAATCTATTCAGTCTTAAATACAGTAGGGAAAACTAGGGCTTTAGTTAAACCCTTCTTCTTGACAATTTGAAACTCGTCCTTCAATATACCCTTGTCACACAACTTATCAAAAGCATTGAAAATTTCTACGTCACCTATGGCTCCAATCTTACAATTATAGCATTTCCTATTGTCTTGGACCATTACTACTTTGTCTGGAATGATTGACAAATCACCAACTGGATCGTTTTTATACGCAACTTTGGGTATTGGCCTAAGTTTGAGCTGTTTAACTTTATTACTAACAAGTTAAAACTCATGATCATCCTTTCCCCTTGTGGTTATAGACCTAGATGTCATCTTGACCAAACTAGAGTTTAATATTAAAATAAACTTTCAAATACTATGTAGCTTAGCACTTGATGAAATACCTTTAAATCGAAGGGTTCAAGTTGAATTGTTGTTGGGATCGATGCAAGTCACTGCTAAATCATTGTTTGATCACCTCTTCACTCTTCTCATTTTTTCTTTATGTTCAAATGGCTTGAAAATGAGTGATTTTCAACTTTATTAGGTTCAAAACCTAGCATTTATTACATAGTGCTTACAGTTGTACACTTGGCACTTGAAGGATTTAGTATAACTCGGCTCCCATTGTAATTCACTTACTCAGCTTGCATTAACATATCTCATTTGGCATCAACTAGACTTTCCAACTTGGCATATACTAGAGTTTCACTCGGCATCCAAGGGTAGCTCGACATCTTCTACAAAAAATTTCAATTTTTAACTTGACATCTTTTCTCATGCAGATTTCTTCTTGGTAGTACTTCTTTGTTCTTATGGAACTAATGTATGATTCATCTTTATATATATCAGCCCCATGTTCATGTCTTATGCTTAATTGGATGAAGTGTGATCACTTGACCTCTTGGGTGAAGTGATCTCTTCATTGGATGTACTTGATCCATCTTTTCTTTGCCATGTCTTTTTCATTTCTACCCTAATGTGTTACACTTCAACTTTTTCTTTTCCCTTGTTGACTTCTAACTTGAGTACCTTGGCCTTTGTTGGATAATTCTTGCTGACATGTCCTGTCTTCAAGCAACTAAAACATGTGGTTTGGCTTGACCACCTGCTGTAATTTCCCTTGAAATGTGTTCTTATGCGGTTCTAAGGAACATGACCATATTCCTGACAGTAGTGACAACTTTTCCTAGTATTGTAATCCCAATTGTAGTGGTATGCATAGTTGTTTCTCCTTGCAGGTTGATTAGGTGTCCACATAGGCTTTGATCTGCACTCAAAAGCTCTATGTCCATACTTTTTGCAATTGTAGCAATGACCATCAAATCTTGGTGTCCTCATGGTCTTGGTTCTATAGTCTTGTGTTAAGTGTCCTTGCATACTACACTTGTGACAATAACCTTTGTTTTTTGATGTGTCCTGTTAATTGGTCTTTTTACTCCTGTAAACATTAGCAGTGTGCCCCCTTTTATTACAAAAATGACAAGTAGGTTTAGTGTTCTTACCTTTGTTGATTCTTTCTTCTGCAATCTTAGATGATTCTTCTTATTCAGTGCTAGTGTAGCCAAGTCCTAAAGTGTCATTACTAGCCCTTGGTGATTTCAACAATTGCTTAAAGTACTTGATGGCCTCATTGGGTTTGTTGTAACTTTCTGCTATCTGCTTTTCTCTCTTCAATTCATTATGCAATTGTTCATTCCACAACTTTAGAGTGGAAATCTCAATGTCCTTCATGTTTAGCTCATGATGAGCATTCATCATCTAGCTTAAGGTCTCTAGCTACATGTTTGAGATCTTTTCAAACTCAATTGTCTTCTCCTCCAGTCTATTGGTGAGATTTCTCTTGTCATCTTCTATCATGGCCTTGTCTTCAATAGTTCTTTTCTTTTGTTCAGTTACTTCACAAAGCATTATGGCTTGTGATTCTTGTTCAAGCTTGAGTAATATGATTTCTTCAGCTTGTGCTCTATTTTTCTCCATTAGTTCTGATATTGCTGCACCAAACTCCTTGGAATCTCCATTTGAGAACACTTGTGTGGTATCAATCTCATTTGTAGTGTATGTCATTTTTAGCTACAGCTATTTGCTTTCTTCTTTTCAAGGATTTTCTTAGTTCCTCTCTAGCTTCCTCTACCTTGTGTAGAGTGAGATGCACATCAATCACTTGATTATCAATGATCTTCCCAAGTTTGAAGACTTCCATCTTCTGATCTTTTTCTCCAAGTTGTTATGCTTCTCCTTATGAAAACCAATAGCTCTTATACCAATTGTTGGAATGTTCAAAATGGGAAGAGTACTTCTGAAAGGGGGGGAGGGGGTGAATCAAAAGTACAACACTTCAAACTTTTTCAATCCTTTAAACATATAACTAAAAAACAAATTGCATGCATGTAAACATATAAAGGAAACAAAAAATGAAAGCATGCATCAACACATGACACAAGAATTGATAACCCAAAAACCCTCCAAGAATAAGAAGGTGAAATTGGGGTGGGGATGATACCCACAAAAATTACTATAGCAATATGTTCAACCACTTCTGATTGTTTGCTCTGTTAAAGGCCTGCCCTATTAAAGGCTTTACACTGTGTCAATAGTGACCTGGTAAGAGGATTTACAAACACTTACATGAAGTGTCACCATGTTAAAGGTTTTACAATAGGTTGATAAACCCACCTAATACATAGGATTTTTATCACCTTCTCCAAAGGTTTTTCCCACCTAGCTATTAAGCTAACCTATAAATATAGGATTTCAACATCTAATACAATGGTAAGAAAGTATTAGAACATTTGACTTGATAGTATGCAATCTCTTAATTGCTAGATTCAGGGACTTGATCTACTTTCTTCTAATCTTGATCCTCTAAGATCTGATATCTAATCTTGTCCCTTGTCCCTTGTGCTATTCTGATTAATTGGATATTAAAATGTTGCTTTGTTCCTCTAAGTCTTTCCTTCTTCTCACTAAAATTTTGCTATAATCTCCCCATACATTGTTCTCATTCACATATGCAATGGAGTATTTGACCTCCTTATAAAGAATGTGAAGACTTAGGGTTAGGTATGGATCTACAATCCATATTGAATCTCAAATTCTCGCTCATTCCTTGCATTTTTCTTATTGGTTGCATGCCTTCTCCATTTTTTTGATTGGCTGCATGCCAATCACATAAGGAATGTAAATGATTTGTCCTTATCCTTTTTCTTTTATGAAATCTCTTTATGTTGGCTCCAAAAATAGTTGACATCTGAGTTTGTGAGAGTGCAAAATCATATGTTGATTTTGTGTTACTCGACACATACTATATTACTAATGCTCGACACATACTATCTTGAATTGCTCAGCACATGTTACATTTCTAGATTACTCAGCACCTATTACACTCTATGTTGCTCGACACCTAAATATTTTTGAATCATTCGACACATACTATGCTTGGTCTTGCTCGGCACTTGAATACTACTCAACACCTGTAGTCACTTAGCACTTGTTAAGATTCTGACTCGGTAGCTACTATAACTCACTCGACATACATAGTGTATTCAACATATATGGTGGAACTGGTTAAGTGTGTTGACACTCAAATATCAAGACCATTCTAAGACCAACAAATTTAGGATGTGCACTAGAGGTATTTTTTAGATTTCTTTTATGATTATTTGACTTGATGTCATGATGTACTTCATGATTTCAATTGAGATGTATGTTTTATGAGCTTTATGCTATTGAGCATTTATGAGAACTTGGGTTTTGAGAACTAGTGTTATTTTCTGGGTTACCTGCTAAAAAACCAAATTTGATCAATATTACTTTTGTGGTATGAGACATAATAGTAGTTTGTGAGTTTTGGGAAGGTAGTCTAGGTGAATTTCTATGGGAGTGGCTTGCAATGGGGGTCGGGGCCAAAAGTGGATGTCAAGGTAACTCATTGTAAATTGTGTAAAAGTGATAACATAGTAATTGAAATATTTATAAAACATTAAAAAGATAAGTTACACATATTTCCTTGACCATGCCTTGAGTGCTTGTATAGGTTAAGGATGGGAATGGGATGATGCCTAGTGAGAGGTAGAACTCATTTGCCTCATTTTCATGAGAGGGTATTCTGGTTCTACATGTGTCATGTTGAGGGTTTGGGGTCAACAATGACCAGTCCAGGATAACTCAATGCTTAAGGGTTTGAGGTCTAATGAGAGACTAGTTTAGGGTAACTCAAGTAGTTTGACCATGTGATGACACTCCCTAGTATGTGGTCTGAGTCTCCTTCATGGTTTTTTAGTATTTTTCTCTAGTGTTGTACTTGTTGGATATTACTTTTAGTGGTGTAGTTATTGGTGGTGATTTATTATCAGATGTATTTATTGTTGATGATTACTTTCATTAATGGAAATTGATATTTGGTTGGTTAATATACTTTTTCATGTGGCTTTTGACTTGGAGTGGATATATTTAATTGACTTTATCTGTCAATTCTTGATACTTGATTTATACTTGGTATATATATGTTGACTTGGTATTGGATGATTTTCCTTTCAATTTTAATTATCTCTTACTCTTGAGTAGTGTGGCTATTAAGATTCCTTGCCTATGAATGTTTTATGATTGATTAGTTATTTGTGGATTGTTCATTATCTTCTTTGCATGGTGGGAGTGAAATCCTGACTAGGTGAACACACGGTTGGGAGGTAGTGACTTTTTACCATTAGGGTACCCTTCATATTTGTGGATGTTGGTTGCTTGTTGGTGCAGTTGTATCCTTTATCATTCTTATTCATATCTTGGAGACTTTATACAATTGATGTATATATGTTAACATGTATCTTGTATTTGGATGTACTTGTATCTATTCTTGCATACCCTATAACATGTGCAGTGGATGTTACTCATTAGATGTATTGTATCAGATGTATTTATGCATTTTCTTATGAGATGATGTATCTATTATTTCTTTGTGATCATGACATTGTACTTGAGACTTAAATTAATTATTATAAACTTCTTAAATGTGACTCGGCATGAAGGAACCCTTGAGGAATGGAAAATTGTATTTGTAATTGCTTATATGTACTTCATGTGTATGTGTATATTGCTTCCGCATTGTTATTTGATGTTGTTTAAACTTTTTTTTTTAATAGTTTAGTAAACATTGAAACATGTTAGATTATTTCTCTTGGGTTCCCGAGTAGGGCATTACAAAGCTTCTCAACTTGTTATAAATCAGATTACTAAAGATTATTAAACCAAAGATGACAAGTTGGTATTATACAAGAAATTAATTGATTCCCTAAGAAACTATTTCACTTTTGTCACATTCTAGCAAATTCCTAGGGCTGAGAATAAAGTTGCATATGTTATGGCTATATTGGAATATATTTTACAATTATAAGAACATGAGTCTCACTTTGAATTCCTACTAGAAGAGCTATGTTATCTTGCTAATGATTCCCCTAAAAACTGAGTTATTTGCACTATTGTTGGTCATGATTCCTCTCATTATGCCACCATTTATTCTTACCTCCATAATTCTCACTCATAATGAAAAATATCAACTCATCTGCAATGCCTACCACTATACTCTTGTCTATAATGACTTATATAGGAAGGATCTAGACGAGACACTTCTTAGGTGTCTAGAAATAGATGACTTCGAGTGATTTTTTTAGTGGTGAATCTTCGCTAATTGGCTATTTCGTCTCTTTGGGAAATTGCAATTTGGCAAATAAAACCTACATATGGGGTCAACTATGTCACCAAGATATTAAATAATTTGGATTAAAATCCAAGACTAATCGCTCATTAGTTTACACATAATTGGTCCAAATCCTAATCCAATTGTCAATGCAATCTACATTTAGAACACAATTATTTTAAAAATTTTGCCAGCGTTTCCCTAATGTTTTCTTATTGGACAATGTTATTTCGTCCTTAAAATAAAATAATATTTTCCCTCAGGTTGAGCATCGCCTACCATTTTACTGATGTGTGTCTCGAACTATCCCTTTTTGGCCAACTACTTTATGTTTTGGTCTTTGGGACATGTGTCCTAATTTTAAAAAGATTTAGACTTTATGGTATGTCATTTAAAATTAGACCCGAAATAGAGTTGAAGCCATTAATCTATATTACATCAATGGTCCAAATTAATTCCTTTCACCCTAAAAATGATAACATTAAATGCGATGACGACCAATTTGGCAATAAAAAAGGGCCCATTATTAATTGAATCTTAATGGATTGGCATACTACAAGTATATTGTACATTGTACACTTGGCATGTTAGTCATGGACCACTTGCAACTCTATAAATTCACCAAAAATTTAAATAATCTCTCTTTGGAAAATGACATATTATCCAAATTTATTAATATTTTGTGTTATATGAAATAATTAATTCACCTATTACATTTTGAAAATGTATATGACCGACAAAATAAATTGCTTATATTTTTTTGCATACCAAAAAAATAATTTTAATTCACTACAGTTATTATTAAATTTTGATACGAAAAGGAAAATTTTGCCAATAGAAAATAATTTTCTCCCTTGTCTCGAATGAAAAAATCGCCTTCGATTAGACAATTTTGCTACATATTTAATGTTGAATTCACCATCATTTTACATATTTTTCTTGGGAGGGGTTTCTAAAGTTATCCCTAATGACTCCAAAAGAGCACTAGCCAAAGTTTACAATGATATTTGTGGGTCTCACTCTAATGACCTTGTACTTTCTTGAAAGTTACTTAGGGCTGGTTATTATTGGCCTACTATGTAGGCAGATGTCGTGCGCTATGCAAAATTTTGTAAGAAATATTAGCTACATTGAAACTTAATTCATGCTTTTGAATGAGATTTGATTCGATCCATCACGCATTGGCCTTTTCAGCAGTAAGCCTTTAATTTAGTTGGCAAGATCCACCCTAGTTCTTCAAGAGGACACAAGTTTATCATTACGACTACAAAATATTTTACAAAATGGGTTCAAGTTGTGCTTCTTTCTATTGCTACTAGCAAGCATGTTGCTTTGTTTATTATGAATCACATAATTTTTCATTATGGCATTCCCTCCTCCATAATTATTGATAATAGGGGACAATTAAAAAATAAGGACTTTAGACAACTCTATAAGAAGTTCAAAATCAAACAACATTGGTCCTTTATTTATTATCCTTGAGGGAATGGGCAAGTTGAGGGATCAAATAAGATGTTGTTTAAATTCTTGCATAGGACTATACATAAGTCAGGGATAGATTGACATCTACAAATCAATCCCTCATTATGGGCTTATCAGACTAGTATACACACTCCCACTAAAGATACCCCTTTTCTAGTCTATGGTTTTGAAGTTATTCTCCACTAGAGGTTGAGATTCCTTCTTTGCGATTCTCTCTAAAAGGGCTTATCATTGATGAAGATTATAGGGCCATGAGAATACATGAGCTTCAGATCTTAGATGAATGTCATAAGGCCACTTTTGATCACATAAGGACTTATAAAAAATGCATGTCTACTAACTATAACAAGAAAGTTCATCCTAGAGAGTATCAAGTTGGAGATCTTGTCCTTAGAGAGAATCCTAAAAATTAGCAAAACAAGAAACAAAAGGAAAGTTCAAACCTAATTGGTTGGGACCTTATATTGTTATTGTGCCTTTGGATATAGTGCATATCAACTCTCTACACTAGAGGGAGAATGACTCCCTAACCCATCAACACATTGCACCTTAAGAAGTTTTGTCCTTAGTGCTTGCTACTTAACTTTGTACATATCTAATGATCCTGGAAAAATCTTGAAAAGTGGTAAATGTCCTTAAAAAATGATCATCTATGTGAAAACCTAGTGATAGGCACTTTGATGTATCACCAATAAAATCAAAATATCTCAAAAATACAAAAAAAATTATAAAAATTCCTACCAAGTGGTGAAAACCTAGAAACAGATGCTACATGAGACCCTTACACCTATGTCTATCAGTCTTTCTTTGCACTCATAAAGCCTATTCACTTCATTTTACTTCACCTTCCCTAGCTTGGAATTGACTCTTGTCTAGGTCTAGGAGGCACAAATTGCATAACTTATCATGGGTCTCCTTGTTGCACTAGTGTTTTTGTAGAAAATCTCAAACAATGGTTTTAGCATTGCCCCTTGACATCGAGTGTCTTTACATACTTATCAAACACTTTAGCTATAGTCTAGGATAGTGCAATATTTCTCACTAGCAAACTCGAGCCCTAATCATTTGACTTCCACACATGCACTTAAACACTAAAATTGATTGAGACTTGTTGGCTTTATTTCTCTTTGTGTGTTGTCTATGATGATTTCTTTGTTGAACATTCCCTCCCTAATAGTCTCTTGAGGATGTCATGGACTAGAGGATTGGGGGCATGGGGAATGTTTTCTCTTGCTTTCTACTTATGGGTATACCTTGTTGATATTAGTGTCGTGAGCATTCATGCTTATCCTACTTGATATTTAGGATCTACAACATATCATCCTTATCTATTTTTACAAGACCACAATCGAGGGTTATCTTGGCACATGTTCCTTGATACAGGTGTAATATTTCTATATTAGACCTAGGGAATCTAACTGGACTACTCATCTTGACCTATATATCTTTGATGCTTAGGTTGGGTTCCCACTTTCCAATTTGATATAGATCATATTCATATCCTTGTAGTTATACTAGTGATGATTGTATGATCTCCTAATGTCCCTAAATAAGGCTCAATGATAATAACTAGGGCCTACTTATGCAACCCTTACAATTGCACCTTTTCGCACTAGCTTGCATTCTAAGGTTCATTCAAGTTTAGCTTTTTAATTTTGCATGATGAGAGAGCTCTCTCTTTATCTTTCATGGATGTGTCAACTAACTGTGTTTACCTCCTTATGCTTCTTCTCAATCATGTCTTCTACTCTTTGTCAGTCTTATCCACTCAATGCTTCCTTAAATGTCATCACAAGGGGTTAATTTCATCATCATAATCTATCCAAGTGCTAAGTTTTCAAAACATAAGTCTATATCATCACATAGAGCTAAGCATATGAGAGAGAAATAGATCCATGTGCATATAAACATAAGATGAGAATACATATCAACATCATATGGAAACATAAATAAAAATGTTGAAACATATACAAACATCCATCAAATGAGCAAGAAAGAGACAAGTACATAAAGCTATAATCAAATCTATTATCTCATATATATCATGATAAATCAATACAAGTACAATGTGAGATTAAAATATGGACAAATGTCTCTCAAAACTATCACAAGGACATCCAACCTATGCTACACCTGGACCCTAGGAATGACTCCTTCCCTCCTATATATGATGTGGTTGTGGAGGTGGTGCCTGAGTCCTATCCAATGGCTGTATCACTCCCTCTAATGTCCCTACCCTCTTAGAGTAGTTTGACAATCCCTATCCTAGAGGCACAACAACTCTATATGCTATGTAATAGTAAGTTTCTCTAGCCCCATGATGCTCTACCTCTCACCTAGCCACATCTCTCTCTCTCTCTCTCTCTCTCTCTCTCTCTCTCTCTCTCTCTCTCTCTCTCTCTCTCTCTCTCTCTCTCTCTCTCTCTCTCTCTCTCTCTCTCTCTCTCTCTCTCTCTCCCCTCAAATCCTCTTTGCAAGCACGCTCATCTATGAGTTGTTGGTTCTGCATGACAATGACTATTTACACCTATTGCAACTCTACCTCCAATGCCCTGTCCACTGGTCTCACAAATCCTCTCCTCCACTCACTACAGGATACTCCTTCCTCTTCTCCCTACCTCACTCTTGCCCCACCCAAGGTTGTTTGAAAAGCCTCTCCTCCTCCACTAGTTCTGCCTCCTCCTCCTACTCTACTCTCTATGCCCTACTCCACAATCTTATCCAACAACTGGATGGACCCCTAGAACCGCTAGCCCTCTCTCTCCCCCAATCATTACTCCCTCCATCTCCTCTGTCTCCATCATCACCTCCCTTACTATTGTCACTAGGAAGGGCATCTGGTATGGTGAATCATGGGAGTGACCACCTCCTCATCTCCTGAGTGTAATCAAGAGAAACCCCTATGTCTATTTGTGTTGTGAGATAATTTCAAGCTTGCCTTTGCAAACCTTGTATCTACATGGGTAGCCAAACCATGTCCTCCTCCTCCTGTACCTGAGCATAGGTAGTATTCTTTGTGGGGACCCTGTGCCTATGGGTGAACTATCTCCATACGTGACATACAACAAACTACTCCACTATCCTTGCATGTATACCCACTATAGTCTTGTTGTAAAACATATAACCAAGCTCATCTTGTCACATCTCCACTATATGATTGGGCTATGAATCCTCAGTATTTGTAGACATATGGGTATCATATCTCTCTTGACTGAACTCTCAGCCGAATCATTGTGATATGGTCCCATGGCCACACATGTGCAAGGATGGCTCCATATGCTAATATCCTCCCCTCTTGGTACATGATCTCATGGATCTTGTGGTACATGGCTAGGATGGCTAGTCCCCACGCCATCCATCTCAGTCTCCTAACCAAATCCATCACTAACCTACCAAACCCACACATGAAGACCTTCTAGAATCTTTCCATGATAAATACCTATGTGATGAGGGAGAATACTATACACTACACTAGACACTAAAATCCATAATCTGCAATTAGCCTCCCATACAATGTGCCTATCCAAGATGGTAACATCATGGAATAAGTCATGTAATGCAACTCTACCATCTACTGGGGTTTGATCATAATAAACTCGTGACACACAATCTCATATCAACACTCTATAATGACCTATTTTAGGGCCATTAGATTTTTAAAACTTAACTGCCTATATATTTTATGTTTTTCTTCTTTATGATCCCCTTACCAATGTTTTTAACCCCTTTTTATATATTTCAATGGTAAGAGTCGTGTCTTTTTATAATATAATAGTTATGTTAATAATATAAGTATATTAACATATATTATATTAGTAATTATACATAACATATATTACATGTATAGTGATATCATTCTTAACAGTATTAGTGATATAAATATTATTTATTTATATCATAATATATATAGATCTATATCTATTTATAATTAATATTCAATAGTATATTATTTAATATCTAATTACTATATACATATAATTATATAGTAGTATTTATATTATGACCTTTAATCATTTATATTTTCATATTAATATTATTATATTATTCATATATAGATATAATTTTTTTTTTGTATCTTAATAATTGTTAAATATTATTTTAGTGGGGTTATCATAGTCCTCCCCTCTTGAATTTGCTTGTCCTCGAGCAATTGATTTGATCCTCATTAATTCATAGTCTAGATTTATTCTCTTTCCTGCATATGTGTTAGACACTTGCAAAGTAATCATGTTAGTATATATTAGCATGTACAAGAACATATGAATGAAGACACAAAGTAGACACTTAATGCATGAAGACGTGATGCAAACATGAGGTAGACACACAAATGCATGAAGACACGAAGAAGACATGAAGTAGACATATTAATGCATGAAGACACGATGTAGACACATAGTACACATGTTATGATCCTATTTACAATTTGAAATAAGAAAAAGGTAAGGAAATGTTTTACCACTTTGATCGTGAATGTCGTGCTCCTTTCTCCTGTCTTGAAAAAAAAGAAGTTAGCTTGAAGATGCATATTTTCTATAGCTAGTACTATAATAGGGTGTATAATTCCATAGTGCATGGCAGATTTATTGTGGCTCTGAGTTTGGACACGCTTAGCTTGGGGCTCCCTCAGACCTTAGTCCATATTGGGATTCATTTTGTCCCAACATGACCGATTTACTCATCCCCCTATGCACACTCCCTACCCACTATGAACATGTTTAATTTTGACATGGAATGTAGATTGTTGCCCTTGCAGTAGGTCCCATGATGAATGGAAGATTTACTGCAGCTCTGAGTTTGGACATGCTCAGCTTGGGGCTCCCTTAGACCTTAGTCCATATTGGGATTCATTTTGCCCCAACGCAACTGATTTACTCCTCACCCTGTGCACACTCCCTATCCATCATGTGAGACATTTCATTATAATTCCAATTTTATTTGTCATAGACTTTTAATTTTATGGACAAGAAATAATTTTTCTTTCAATCATAAACCAAATACATAATAATTTTAAATCATTAAGAATGATTAAATGCATATATATTATTATATATTCAATTTCTTATGATATATAACTTTAAAATATATATTTTTTGTCAAATAACTAATTATGATAAATAATGAGTAACTATATTCCAAATTTAATAAATTATCATCTAATTAGTTTTCCAATCTACATATTCATTTAAATACCATATTCATACTCATATTTAAAAGTAATAATGAAGAGTTAAATACTTACCTTTAATGTTACCTTTTAAGTAGTAGGATGACAAATGAGGAGTTATTGTGCTTAAAAATTTGTAAATTTTAAAACATTCTTTTGGCAACTAGAATTACTTTTGTATGCATATACTTTTACAAAATAGATTTGGCGTCAACAATTTAAGGAGTTATTGATACCCAATAAACCTTTGGTCTCTATCGTCACATGAATTCACTTTACATACAAAACTCTTGTGAAATTTATTCTCCTCCACCTTGGAAGCATCTACTTCAAGAAATACTTTTCTGCCTGGTTTGTGTACAGAACTACCTATTCTTCCCTTCTCATAAGAGGAAATTTGAAGATCGGTGAATCTTTGTCCATGATGTCAAATTAACACTGTGCTATGTGAACCTAAATGTTCTCCAATTTTCGTTGCAAGTACTACACATAGTTGATGGCTTTCCCTATTATCGATTCTTTATCCATACGAGTGATTTTAGGAACCAGAGAATGTAAAGCTTAAAACCTTTTGTTCAACCTGCTATAAAGCCATTACTTAGAGATTAAAGTCTTGTGTTTGGTGGAATGAACAAACTAACTTAACGTAACTGAGATTTTATCTTTCTCAACCAATATCTCAATTTCTTAAAAAATAATCAATTGTGATCATATCTCTAATGTCTCTTATAAAAATTTGAACTGAAGACATAGTTATCCTAATTGTAACTTGGTTTTACCATGTTAAATAATTAGCATCATTTTTTCTTCTCTCTTACTTGTAATTACACTTGTAGTTTAATTTTGCGAAATAAGTGGACCAACTTTCCTTCCTAATATTACTTTACTAATTGATATAATATGAGAGTAGTTAACGGATCTTAAAAATGAATTTTGGGGCAATATCTAAATGCCACACAAAAGAAAATTGAAGGCTTTGATTCAATGCAGTAATAATCATCAGTGGAATTGTTAGTGTCATCATTGAATTGAGGAAGCATGAGCCTAAGGGCTCTTGTCGTATTCACCACCAATTTTGTGATTTAAGTGGATGCAATTCTTCATCAAACTAGACAAAACTCAATGCTAATTCACTTTCGAGGTGGTGTTTATATTTTACTAGAATCACCGTCCAATGAGCTATTTCATCATCGAGATTCCTTTATATGCATTGCCCACTACTTTATTTATGAAAATTCTATGAATTAACCTTAGTCATTGGTCCCTCTCTCCATTCAGTGATCATTGCTAATTAGTCAATGATGTTTCAAGAATGTTGGTTGGAAGTGCATATATTATATTTATATTGTCTTGTGTTGCGGATTGCACTTTAGATCTGGTTATATGGTTTTTGAAGATACTTTATTCAATCTTTTATTGTGCCATTACTAGTTAGAATTTTCTTGTAATCTGTGCTATTTAGGATTTATGGTTAAATAAACATTATAGATGGGATGCCTTTCGTTTCAGTCAAACATGTAGTTTTTGTAACCATGGTCATTTTGAATACTCTGACTTCATACGAACCATGAGTGTTTGTTTACTCTTATGACTGGTGTCATGTGTTCTTTTGTTGTTAGGGATAGTTTTTGAGTATTATTTTGATATATGATTTATTATTGTCTTTCTACTGTCAGAACGAGTATCGTTGATCTAGCATTATAGAGTTTTTATAATTATAAGACAATGCTTGTTTGAGATCTCATAATTGATTCCTAAATGCCACTACTTTGGGAAGTCAATTGATGACTGTGCACCTTGGAAGTGACGTGGCAACTGCTATGGACTATTGCATTGTAGAGTGGTCTTGATGTGCACCTAGATAGCAAACCCAACTGATCACCTTGTTTATCCCTTTATGGTCATCTTTTAGCTTGCAAAAATTCTTTCAATTTTTAGCTGCTCCCGTCACTACACAAGGCCTTGCTTCCCTTGGATTTGCTAATTTTTCTTCACTAAATCAATTACTTCTACAAAAATATGATCGTTGGACAACCTCCTATAACTTCCATTTCTTGGTATTCCACACATCCCTTAGGTTGGCAAGAACATTGCTCTAATACCAATGTAATGACACATTTCAAGGCCATTAGATTTTTAAAACTTAATTGCCTATATATTTTATATTTTTCTTCTTCATGATCCCCTTACCAACATTTTTAACCCCTTTTTATATATTTCAATGGTAAGAGTTGTGTCTTTTTATAATATAATAGTTATATTAATAATATAAGTATATTAACATGTATTATATTAACATATATTATATTAGCAATTATACATAACATATATTATATGTATAGTGATATCATTCTTAATAGTATTAGTGATATAAATATTATTTATTTATATCATTATATATATATATATATATATATATATATATATATATATATATATATATATATATATATTTACAATTAATATTCAATAGTGTATTATTTAATATCTAATTACTATATACATATAATTATGTAGTAGTATTTATATTATGATCTTTAATAATTTATATTTTCATATTAATATTATTATATTATTCATATATATATATATATATATATATATATATTTTTTGTATCTTAATAATTGTCAAATATTATTTTAGTGGGGTTATCACACACTCGCATTAAATAAGACTAAGTAAAGTATAACTAATAGACATGCTCATCACACTCATTGGGTCTCCATGATAGGGCACTCATAGGATGCAATACACATCCTCTAGTATAATTGTGGCCTCACTAAAAGGTGTTATTCTCAGTATGCCACCTCTTTGCTAATGTTGTCAAAAGGCCATGGTTTGCTTGGATATGGGGCATCCATAGCAACCATCCAAATCCCATGGTCTCTAGTCTCCCTCTCTCTATGTGTCATCTAGTCAAGACACCAGTCTTAACCCAACCACCATAGATGCCCTAATATTAAGGGCTAGAAACACCTCCTGTATGATCAAAACACACAAACATGTTAGTATTTGTCACATGAGAATCAAAATGAAACTAAGCATATCATAACTTAGCTACTAGAACAAGAAACTACGATGCAAAATTGACTACCAATGCAAACATTACATATAACTCATTAAATGGTTGAACTAGTATCATATGATACTCTGCATAACACATGCATGATACTTTATTCTTGTGTAATACTTCACACCATATCATGTGATTAATGGGTCTGTCTTGTACACTAAAGCTTATAACATGTGTGCAATACAATGTGAGCACGAGAACTATCGTACAATAATTTTCCTAACTATGGTGTGATGCTTTGTAAAGTATCATATGGCATTTTGTGAAACTCTACCATAACCCCTAGAAAACATGAAAAAGATGCTCAGAAGGCTCAAAAAAATGCTAGGATGTTGAGTACTCATTAGTGGACCATATTGTGGGGGTCGATTGTGTAAAAGGTTGCACTCGAATTGGTGTCTCATAATTATAAATCCTCCTTGGGCCATAGCTCTCTTTCTCTATTCTCAAAGCTCTCAAAATCAAATAAGACAAATGATTTTAAATGACCCCTTGGATCCCATTTATACCTTTTGACCCTATTTCGACCTAATTTTTGAACTCCTTAGATTTGTGTAAAAATTGTACCCTTAGCTAATTTCAACGTCTTAGGTCCATTTTTGGGAACAAAATTGAAATCTGGGTTCATCTTGATGGTCAAAATGGCATTTTAAAAATCTTCCTTCTTTTACATAGTTGGCTAACCTTTTGAGGCCTAATCTTCAAATCTTGTTGGGGCATCATTGTTTCTTCATTTCTCCATCATTTCTACTCTTTTCCACTCTTCTTGTTCAGTCCATTTCACTTCATTTCATCTTCCTTCATGCTTTGATCTAATTCTCATGTTATATAATCTTGGTCAAACTAAGTCAAATTTGAGCATAATATCACTGCTTGGTGGTCATTCTATTTGGTCTTAATCACTTATCAATCATCATGGACCTTCCTTTATCTTGATTTGATCATATTTACCTTATTTTTGCATCTCCTCTATCTCATTTTAATTTCAATTTTGATCTCGAGGGGGTAGGAATATTCTATCATTACTGCAAATGGCTTTTCTATAGCTATCTTTTTCTCAAGAGCATATGCTTGACCTTTCCATTTGCTCTTGATCTATCTTGCTTTGGCTATTTGGTTTGACATATTAGTTCTCATCTCAAGTATTGATATTGTCTATCTCTCTCCTAATGTTCAATATATGTTGCTAATAGGCTGTGCATTTAGGATTTTCTATTTCTCTCTTCACTTCATTCTTTAGAGTCAGATTTCTCTATTTGTTGCTTGCTTGACTTCTTCATTCTTTAATGTAAAGTGTTCTTAGGATTGATCACACATTGGTCAAAGAGGGAAAAATGTAATCACCCAAAAAATGGTCATCTAGACTGTAAGCCCCCTTTTATAGCATTTTGCATAGTTTATTCCTTGCTCATCATTGATCAAATCATCAAAATCTATTTACTCAATTATAACCTACAGTTTGACCACTTTATCCTAAGTATCTTATTTAATTAGAGGAACTTTCTCTCCTTTAATTAAATAAAAGTCCCAACTTCCCATGTATCCTAAATAGTGCACACATAAAGCATTTTCCCCATTTAAAAAATATAAGAAAAGGCTTTTTGTCTCATACAAGGGAAACAAAATTTAACTCTTGGTTACAATTAGTTGAAACACTTGTGCACATGGATCATTCAACATTCATCCTCCACCCTTGATTAGAACTATCTTGTTCTTTGATCTCTAGTGCTTGTCTATCTTTAAAAGAGAGAGCTCTCTCCTCATTCTCAGATCTCATGTATTATGTTGCAAGATTTTTAGGTACTCTTTGGAGCTTTGGAGAGCTTGTGATATCATTTCATCCACACTTGCATTTCATAGTAGCATTGTGGCATACTTTATCTTAGTTCATTTTCATGTTTTATACTAGCTCATCTAGCTTAAATATGAGGACTTGTAACACTTTCATACTTGTTAGTTTAGCTTGTATTTGATATTTATTTAGCTCGGTTTGTATTTTGCATTGCATTGCATGTTGGTTCTTGGACACTAGCATTGTTGCTCTTGTCTTTGAATCTCTCATTCTATGGTGCACCTTGTAAGGGCTACGCAACTCAACTCATTTGAGAGCCACAGTAGTTACATTTGCACCTCTTACACATCATAGATAGGGAGCTCTAAGTCACCATTCAAGGTTCCTAATCCATGGATAGAATGTCTTAGAGAAGTGTACCCTTTTTGAGTATATAGATAGCAATATCACAATTTAACTTCTTGTGGAAAAAAATCTCCTACTTATATGTCTTTTGTTTCAATTTTCTTTTATGTTGTTATCAATGTCTTCAATATAAAATACTTTAGTTGCCAATTTTCTTAGCTACGGTAATAAACACATTTAAATGAAGAATCAACAGTTCTTCTGGACATGGGTCTTCCTTAGATATACTATGTTGACATGATTTTATTTAGTATAAGATGATGCTCTTAGAATGATCCTAATTAGAAAGTAATAATCTTTAATTTCCCTCCCCTTCTGGCATAATATGGCCATCATAATAGATGGTATGTTATTTCTTGTTATTCTTATGCTTCAACATTTATGATAACATGTGTATTAAGGATTTGAGGTTTCATATAGCTATATCCAAAATGCAAGAGTGAAAGCAGTGTATGAACTTCATGTATTAGTGATGATATGTTAAGCTGTTAGGGGCAAAGAAACTTGGATCAATATGAAAGTTATGATTGTTCCTCTATCCTTTTTGATAACCCTACCTCAGGACTGATATATTCTAATATGGAAATTTTGATATTATGACAATATAATTCATTGGTATCTACTTTTCATGGATCCTTATACTAACAAAGGTGCATTACTGGTGTCTTTCTATCACGAGGTAAGGTCAGTGCTTTATTGCAGGTAAACTTGTATTAGAATTTGAGTATAATTAATTACATGTAAGCAATACTAATTGTGGATCTTAGTCAAAGCATATTGCAGGAGATAAAGCATCTCAAATATTGATAGAGTTTCAATCATCATTATAGTGGAGGCCTTTCCAATTGTACTTACTTCCTCAATTTTATGGACACCACTAATGTAAAAGAGGGAATGTCCTTCTAAGTCCTCCAAATTGTGAGACATATGTACTTTTCCACAAGTCAAAATTGTAATGTTAAGGAAGGTATGCCCTCCTCTAAGACTCCTAGACATAAAACAAATGTATCAATTTAGTATACAATCCAAAGACTTTGTTCCCCATTCTTCTTCCCCTGATGCCTGCACTTTGAATGAAATTAGAACAATATAAAATTTGAAAATTATTAATAAAAACATTACCATTTATTGATAAAATAGTTAAATTTTAAAATAATTAAACTTTTAAAAATATAAATAAATAATCTATATATATATAGATATAAAATTTAATTGATCTGGTATCTAATAATTCCTAAAATCTTGTAAAATTAGAAGTCCATGCCAACTTTTATTATTAACACTTAACCTTAGCATAATTAATAGATAGATAGAAAAAAGCCAACCCTATGAAAATGAGCCCAGACCGAAGAAGGGACACAAATTAGTTTGGTGAAATTTTGGTGACGTTGTGGAGAAAGGAAAAGAATCGAGATGCCAAAGCGGAAGACAGGGGCGAGGAAGAAGGCAGAGAAGCAGAAAGCGAGGCAGAAGGGCATAAGCGAACAGCAGTTCCACATAGAGCTGGGGAAGCATCCCTGCAATTCCCTCTACACCTGCGACTTGTGCTCGCGCGTGCAGAAAAATAGGGCCTTCTGCTACTTCTGCGCCTCCGTCACCAAAACCCCCTCTTGCGCTCACTGCGGGAAGACAAAATGCATGGCCTCCTCCTCCGACTGTCTCCTCCTCCACCCCGCGCGCAACGTTTCTGGTATTCTCATTTTCAACTTGTATCCTTTTACAATTGTAAACAGTGATAAAGAAAACATATACTAATGATAATCAAATTACATCGTGGAGGACAACCGTGATTTGATATTTTGAGCCCCGGATAGCCATTCTCAATTTTCATATAATATATGTTCGAGTGGAATGTAAAGACTACCTCATGAAAGGCATTCAACAAATTTGATAACTTCTTAAGATCATTTAGACATAAACTACGGGCTTTGCGGATTTTCAGTCTATACCTATCAAGATAACTACACCATGAGAGTGATTTTAACCTGTCACTGCTAACATTAGTTATTAATCTATAACTGAAGAAAAAGTAGAAAATATGGCTAAACGTATTAATTTGTTAGAGTAGGAATATGAGATGCCCAAGTTAAATGGTTATGAGTAAAATAAATCAGTTTGTTGTCATAACTGGGTCCATAATTGTATGTTTATCCCTTTGCTGAATAAATGCAGTGATTTTTTTAGTAATATGTAATAACACAAAAATGAACTCTTTAATAAATATGTGTGTAATTTTCTAAATGAATTCTTTTACAGTAGACAAATCTATGCACCTTTCTTTACCAAATTTCCCTTAATAAATGTTCATTTAAATTACACAAATTATTAATACACACACTTATATAAAATAAATATTAAAAAAATATGAATGGAAGTGATAACGAAATATGATATATAAATTATATACAAAAGAAGTATTATAAAAACATGAATGGAAGTGGTAACAAAATATGATATAATAAATTATATAAAAGAAATATTAAAAAAACATAAATAGAAGTGATAACAAATTATAAGAATGAGTGTAAACAACCACTGGCTGTGTGACCAAAGCCGGGACCAAAGGTTGCACCCTTGGTCAGCGACCAAGTTGTCTCGTCATAGCCGCTGCCACTCATATAGAGTGGACATAAGATCAACATACTAAAATTAGCAAGCTCCCACAAATAGCAACACTGCACAGGAATAACCCTTATTGAAAACACAAATTGGAAAATTGGAAGGATGCTCCCGCATTAGACATGTAGGGTAATTTGAGAAGTGACCCTATCACGTCTCAGTTAGTCAGAGGAAAACCAAAACGGGCAACCTCCTCCCTTGTTAGCTATGATGAATCCTCCACTGGCCTCCCTTTCCATTTGACCAGATACTCTTCATATGTTCTATTCCTTGTGCTTCTTCCAACACGACTGTCCAATATCTCCTTAATCTCCTTTGTGGTTGAATTGGCTACTCTACTGTGCTCCTGCAACTTCATCTTCATCACCTCCTTTATGATAATCTGTCAAACCTAAAATGCTAAATACTGGTGAAATATTCAGTTTAACAAGCAACTCTACTTATAGGCATTTCTAGAATCATACCTCTTCACTGGCTTGCATGGGCCTAAGTTCTTCTTTTTCAGCTTATTATACGTACCTACTAGAAATCTCTCCTTCCTCATATGAACTACGATGTCATCTCCAATCTGAAATTCCTTATACCTCATTTTCATAGCTTCCTTAGTTTTATACGGTGTATTCATCGTTGTAATGTGCTTCTGCACCTCCTCATGGATGCTCTTCAAATGTTCAACAAATCCTATGCTTTAGCACTATTTATCTCTTCTTTATCCAACTGCCTCAATTCAAAAGCATTTTTGGGATTGCTACCATATACAATTTGGAATGGTTATTTACTAGTACTTCCATTGACAAAATTATTGTATGCTATTTCTGCCTGTGGTAAAATCAGATCCCAACCTTTTGGGTTGTCTCCAACCAAACATCTTAGCGAATTCCCAAAATTTGATTCACAACTTTGGTTTGTCCATTAGTATGTCGACAATGGGATGAACTGAACTTTAAATTTGTCTTCAATTTCTTCCACAATGTACACCAAAAATACCCAACAATTTTGGTATCCTGATTAGAAACTATGCTCTTTGGTAGACCATGTAGTCTCACCATTTCTCTGAAAAACAACTCTGCCACATGAACAACATCACTAGTCTTCTTGTAGGGAATGAAATGTGTTGTCTTTGAAAACATGTCAACCACCACAAAACTGGAATCATGCCCTTGTTGTGTCCTTGGTAAACCAAGAACGGAATCTATGCTGACATCGTCCCACGACTTCTCTAGTACAGGTAATGGCTTATACAACTACGTATTTTGCTTTACTCCTTTTGCCATGTGATAAACTCTACAACTCTGTACAAATTTCTTAACATCTTGCTCAATTGTGTCCAATAATAATTCCCAACAACCAAAGCAATGGTTTTATCTCTACCAAAGTGTCCAACCAATCCTTCACTGTGCTTCTCCTAGATGAGATTCTCTCTCATAGAACTTCTGGAAATACACAACTAGCTTACTTCGAACAACATACCATCTTGGATTATGAAATTCAACCACTTTGTCCTATCAAGTGTGACATTTTCTGTACAAGCTATCCAAGATTCACCAAAACCAGGGTCCTCTGGATACAAATTCTTGAGTTCCTTGAACCCAATCACCTCAATCTACATCTTTATCAGCAAAAGTTGTTTTCTACTAAGAGCATTTGCAACTATGTTACATTTTCCACTACTGCGTTTCAAAACAAATTTATAACTCTGAAAAAACTCAACCCATTTCAAACGCTTTTGGTTCAATTTTCCTTGACTATTCAAATATTGAAAAGTTGATGATCAGTATACAAAACAAACTCTTTAGGAAGAAGATAGTGTCTTCACTTCTTCAATGCCTGAACTATAGCATAAAATTCCTGATCATAAAGATAATACTTTCTTTTGACATCATTCAACGTCTCACATGTCTGGCTCCTATTGCAGTACCAGTAGCATCACAATCTACTCAAAACACCTTTTGAAAATTTGGAAGTGCTAAAATAAGATGTTTTTGTAATTTTTTGTTTTAATAGATTAAAACTCTTATCTGCTCCTATAGTTCACTTAAACTTTTTCCTATCCTCTCATTGTTTTGTCAAGGGTCCATAAATACTGCTAAAACCTCTGATAAACTTCTTGTAAAAACTAGCAAGTCTATGAAAAGATCGTACCTTAGTTGCACACTTTGGAGTAGGCCATTCAAGGATAGCCTTCACTTTCTCCAGGTCCATTTTTAGACCTTCTGTTGAAAATAAAAATCCTAGGTACACCAACTCCTTCACAAAATTGCACTTTTTCAAATTTATTAGCAACTTTTTTTCTCTCAACTTATCAAACACTTTATGAATATGCATCAAATGCTCCTCCAATGGCTTAATAAAGATCAAAATATCATCTAGGTAAACAATGACAAACTTACCCAAAAACTCCTTCAGTACGTCATTCATGAGCTACATGAAAGTGCTCAGTGAATTGGTTAGCCCAAAAGGCATGACTAATGACTCATATAATCTTTCCCTTGTCTTGAAGGCAACTTTCCACTCATCTCCTTCTTTGATGCGAATTTGATGGTACCTATTCTTCATATCTATCTTTGTGAAATACACAACTCCACTCAAATAGTCCATAATATCATCCATCTGCGGCAATGGAATTCTGTACTTGGTTATGATCTTGTTGCTAGCCCGCAGTTATGTGCACATCCTCCATTCTTCATTCTTGTTTGGTGCTAATATTGTTGGTACAACACATGGGCTTAGACTCTCTTGAATCGACCCCTTCTGCAATAACTCGTGGACTTTTCTGTTAAACTCCTCACTTTCTGCTGGTGTCATTATGTGTGCTGCCTTATTTGGCAAATTGGCTCCTGGAATCAAGTCTATTTGATGACTAATCTTCCTTATTGGTGGGAATCCATTAGGTACATTATTAGATACAATATCTAGAAACTCTTCCAACAAATCTGCAACTTCAGCAGCTACCTCTTGTACTTTTTCCTTACCATCCTTTGTAATTACAATAAAACGCATATGTTCGCGCCTCATACCCTCTAGGAACTTCTTTCCATTAACAAAACATACTCTAGCAACACTACATACCTTTTTATCTATATCCTTGAATGGGTTCAGCTTATGTTTCACTCTATCCTTTGTCAATTTGTAGGTATTTGCGCGGCCATCATTTGCAACATGCCTGTCAAACTACCACGGCCTACCCAACAACATATGACATATGCCTATAGGTATGATATCACATGTTATATCCCAATTTTTGATCTCATTTAAAATATAGCCGTTGATGTTCACATGAAGTTAGTTGACAGTTAAATTTGTTATAATCTTGTGAAAAGGTAAGATAGTTAGTCGTTATAATTATTTATCACGAATTCATGGAATTGAATAGACAATTAGCCGTTATGATTATTTATGATTAAATAACTTGTTATGGTAATATGATTTAACTGCGGAGAATTTCCTTGTAGGAAGCATGTCGAAGGGGTGGAAGTATTGTTAGAAAAGAATTAGGCACAGGGCATCACTATCACTGAACAAATGGGTTGAGGACCTAGCGACTTGATCAACATGATACAATTGATAAAACCGCATGAGCTATTAAATAAAAAATTTAAAACATAAAATAAATTAATTAAAATATTAAAATAAAATGTACCTTAAAGATTTGATTGATCTTTCTCAATATTATTATAATATATATATCTATGTACGTACACATAGATATAAAAATGAAGTGACACCATCATATTATTTTCTTATAATAAAATGATGCCACCTCACCAATATATTTACATGCAGATATATAAATATAAACTATAATATTTTTCGAATTATAACCTTCGATCTTCTTCCATCTTTTTATTCTTTTCTTGTTTGAAACTGATTAAACACTTGGCATTCTTATTTGACAAATATTCTTATGTTACGAAAGCCAAAGAGTCTTTTTAAGACCTTTTTATATCTTGAGTTGGAGGGAGACAAAAGACGCAAGAACTCTCATTCCTGACTTTTATTTTTTTCATGGGACCCGACTATTATTTCTTTACAAGCGTCTGACATTTAGTATTCTATGCTGGACGGTTTTTCCATATGTATCGCTAGCTCCTGGCTCTTTGGTAACTGCCATAAATTACTATGCTATGGCAATCTTGTTTATGGAACTGCTCATTCTATTTTCTGTATTATGATAGTGATCACCCAGTTGTTAATCTATTTCGAAGAGAGGGAGCATTGTTCAAAGTTTTTCCGTAGACCTTCATTGTGGACATTTCCTCTGCAGCTTTCATTGGCAGAGTGTTGTTTGAATGATTGTTTTGCTGTAGGTGTTCAAAGAATGCTTGTTGTGCTATTTTTGTCTTGAGATCATCGAGAATGTTGTGTGAAGATTTCAGTTAGCATTCAGCCATCCTATTACAGTCTGCCGTACATGTTCTTTCCTTGCCGAGGATGTAAGTAGTATTTATACACTATGGATTCGCCTGCAAGCAAACCAAAGAAGAGTTGATACAAATTGTTTAGCAAGACTCCAGACAGTTCCAAATTTTTATCAGGTTATATGGTAATCATTCCCAGTTATTGTCATATACCATTGTTATTACAATTCGATTTCTATAGCAGCAAGCTGTAGATTATTCTCATTCACAACTAAATAACTCTAGGTAGTTTCTTACCAATAAGCATAACAAAGAATCTATAACATGGTATCGTAAGTTATTTTTGCCAATGGACATCAGAATCAGATGATACTTGTTACTGTAGTTAATCTTTTAAAGAATATAATCTCTCAAATCACAGCTTTTGAAATACGGGAAGTATATAATCTTTATGAATCAATTGACAGAGCCATTTGCTCCGAGATTCTGAGCACCTGGGACTCACCGGCTGTATAGCCAAGGAAAAGGGTGAAGAGGTGAGAGAAAGGAATCTGCAATAATAAGAAAAACAGAATCAGATATTATATAACAATGTTTATTATTTTAGAGGGGATCATTTAATAGCTCATGCATGATCCTGTTTATCGTATTCTCCTGTTGTCAAGTCAAGTGGTGTGATTTGATACCAGAATGCTTAGTGGATGACAAGATGTTCCAAGTCCAATTTCGGTCAGAGAGGGCCTTTCTCATTAGAAATTGTGTGGGGATAAGTTATGGTTCGAGGTTGGGTGGTTAAGCCCCTGACAATGTTTCACCTTTCCCAAAGTTGTCAGACGTACAACAAACAAAGATAAGCTATGCAATCAATTGTTTGTCGGAAACAAGTATTTTTATTTTTATGAAGTATATACAAGAAGGTAAGATTAATTGAGTTATATCCTCATTGTAGTTATTTTACACTTAGTTGCAAGAGATAGATTATTTGATGGATTGTTATTTCAGTCTTTCATTTCATGAATATTGAATATGAGCATATCTTCTAATCTTATGTTAATGCTACAATTAAGCAATCAAAAGGATACGAATGATACAATGGTATCTGGAGCCCTAAATGATACAGTGGTATTTGAAGCCCTAATTGATTTAGTGGTATCTGGAGCCCTAAATGATAAAGGGGTATTTGAAGCCCTAATTGATACAACCGTATCTAAAGTCCTAATTGATATAGCGGTATCTAAAGCTCTAATTGATTCAGTGGTATCTGATGCCCTAAATGATCCAATGGTAATCAACGCCCTAATTGATACAGTGGTATGTGATGCCCTAATTGACATAGTGGTGTTTAATGGTAATCGTCATTTGATTCTGATATAGCGGTATTTGTGGACTAACCTAGGTAGATGTTGAAGCATCCTTACAATGATTTCTTGGTTCAAATTCCATGGTATGTGGATTTTAATTTCTATAGTAAATTCATTGATGGTGTTTTAAGTTTTTAGTTAAGAAATTTTGTTTAACTGATTTTAACCGTCACTCTCTTTCATATGAATGAAATTGATTTAATGGTCTTCCTATGAAAATGAAGTAATAACCGTATTTCTTTATGTTAGTTGTAGATTTAGACCTTGAAAATGTGGTTGTTACAACATAGCACCTCATCCTGGTAGCTTCCAATCTTAAACTTCACTAAACATTACTCATTGACTGTGACCTTGTGGTCATCTTGCACCAAGGCAATATAGTATGGGCGTGGGTGTTTTTGCATCTTCAACTTTAACTTTGTGACCATCTTTTTTGATACCAGATTGTTAGTACTTCCACACATTTGCACCTTGTGTGAAACAAGCTCCTCCTTTGATTAGATTCATTCTCACCACTCAATATGACTATTTTGTTAACTAGGACTTCTCTTTCAACATCTTCAGAATGTGATGATTTGACATCTTCATCAACATACGCAACTCTGGCTTGGCCTTTAGTTCTATCAGTCCTTCCTTGGTGCTGGGGACATTTAAAGGCTTGATGACCTTCTCCACAGACGGGTAAACTTTAAGCAAACCCCTCTCAAAAAAAGATAAAAATATTGGTGAATCTTACATTATTTTGAAAAAAATTGATATCTAGTATTTAATTGTCGAATCTTATATTATTTAAATATTTTTAGAACTAAATCTTATAAAAATATGGTGATTTTAAATATTTTTAAGAACTAAATTATTAGCCAAAATTTTCTAAAATTAGCCAATTGGCGAATATTAGCCACTAAAAAATACCCTACAAGTTCACAGTGAAAACAAGTCTCACGACAACCTCTTCTTCCAGAAACTTGCCCTCTTCCTCTTTGGTCTCTATAATTCTGATCATGGAAATGATTGTTTCCACTCTGATTTTGATTTGCTATTGCTAGCCTCATCCTTCTTCTGATCATCATTTTGGCCTCCATAAGATCTTCCACCAAGTCATCTGCCATGACCTCTACCACTATTTTGTTATCGAACTTCTTGTTCAACTTTTGTATAACTCTTAGAGCAAACTGGTATGCCTCTTCAATATTGTTCATTCAAACCGCACTCAATTCCTCTTGAATGCTTGCCCTTAACCCATTAAGATAACGAACAAATTTCTCCTCATCAGCTTCTGCATGGCCGGTTCTAATGAGAACTCGGTAGAACTTTTATATATACCTTTGAACAGATCTTCCCGCTTGCTTCAACCCTTGCATTTTCTTCAACAATTCAAGCTCATAATCCGCGGGAATGAACTGTTGCTTCAATTTAGCTATTTCGCTCCAAATGAATCTCTTGCCACCAGATCTTCGCGTAACTCTTCAGTTTGGCCTTCGCAAACTTGACCCTGTCAGGATCCTCAATATCTTCACACTCAAAGTATTCTTCTAAGTCATTGATCCAATCGATTAATTCCTCTAGGTTATGATTTGCCAAAAATGTGGGAACCTCAAATTTTGGTCTTTTCCAATTTTGGAAATGGCCCTAAAAAGCTTTTCTTCTTTTGGGTTTGAAACTTCCTCTTCTTCTTGATCAATGTGTCCCCTTTCATCCTCACTCTCATCCCTTATGACAAGATTCATCCCTCTATGCATTTGTTCTTGCAATGCTTGCAATTGTCTTTGGAAGGCTCTAAAACCCTTAGGTGTAACACCTTCGGCACAATGCTCTCTTTGTGGAGGCATTCTCGCGCTTCCGCTGAAATCCTAGTGCAAACTGCCTCACAATCAACAATCTATCTGCATGCTCAACCCAACCACAGTCCTGCTGCAAATTGCTTCATAGTTGGCAATTTGTTTACATACTAAGAAACTCCTGCTTTGATACTACTTGATGAAGGCTTCTCCCTTTAATACCACAAACACACCTATAAATAGAGTAGCAAGAATTTGAGAGAACCAAAATATTGTTCTTATTATCGCCGCAATTGCGGAATTACAAAATTACAAATATGCAAACTCATATAGGCACCTTACAACAGTTTGCAAGACAGAGCAACGACAATCACCCAAAACTGCCCTAAACAACCTACGTGCCTTCCTTGTATAAGCACTTTTCACCGTGCGGGAAGGTTATAAACACTAAGCCCTAACCCTTGCCGACCAACCTCATGTTATATTATTTTATCACACTTTATTACATAGGATTGACTCAAGACAATTTACAAATTAAATTTCAGACAACCCACTTTTGGGGACCATAACTAGCAAATTGTTGGCATGTTGTGCTATTATAACCCCATTTAGGAATCCTCGGCTAAAGTTCTACAACGGTATTGCACAAGCGTTCATCTATTTGACCTTGTTTTGGAACCATTTAGGCCCTCATCATTGAACTTGAAATTTGGATAGCCAAAATTTATACTGAAAATTTGCAATAATTGCACCAATACATATGATATGGCAATAAAACTCATTTGACAGGCTGATATGTCATAAGAGGAACCTCACATATGAGATTAGAACAATTAAAGCACATAAGACCAACTTACTAAAATTAGCGAATTCCCACAAATAACCACTTTGCACAAGAATAACCCTTATTGAAAACACAAAACTGGAAAACTGGAAATATATTTGGGTAATGCAAGATTGCCCTTACACCCATGATGCTCTTGCATCACAAACCCTAGAAGAAGCCATTAGGAAGGCAAGAAAAGCTGAATCTAACAATAAGGAAAGGGCTCAGAACTTCACTTCTAGAATTTTCCATGGAAGCCAAGGAACAAGGAAGTTTTACCAAAATAAACCATGTAATTTGTGTAAGAAACAATGGAGTATTGGACATAAATGTTGTTGGCCTGATTTTTCACCCAACCAAAAATTTGAAATAAGTTGTGAAAATTAGGAGAGAATGTTTTCTGGAAATATATTTGGGTAATGCAAGATTGCCCTTACACCCATGATGCTCTTGCATCACAAACCCTAGAAGAAGCCATTAGGAAGGCAAGAAAAGCTGAATCTAACAATAAGGAAAGGGCTCAGAACTTCACTTCTAGAATTTTCCATGGAAGCCAAGGAACAAGGAAGTTTTACCAAAATAAACCATGTAATTTGTGTAAGAAACAATGGAGTATTGGACATAAATGTTGTTGGCCTGATTTTTCACCCAACCAAAAATTTGAAATAAGTTGTGAAAATTAGGAGAGAATGTTTTCTTGCTACTTAGGTTTTTTTTGAAAAATGTGTCTTCCTAATTAGAAACCCTGGAAAATAGTCATGTTTCATGATCTGATAATTGTCCATAAAATGATTTGTAAGTATGATAGGGATAAATGAAAATCTTGCTTATATACCAATATCCCTAAGTCTTTTTATTCTCTTGTCATGTTTTATTTCATATTCTTAAAGCGCCTTTAAGTTGTGATGTTGCTAAAATGTCTCAGGCGCAACATCGCTTCTCTATAATAACTAACCTTTTTGGAGGTTGTGAAGCAACGAAATGGTTTGCTAAAGGGTTATCGCAATGTTGCGGGCAGTGTCAAGCTTAAGGAAATCTTAGTCACGACGGTGTGAAGGATATAAAGCAGCAGCAATAGTTAATTTTTGAGGTTGTCATATGCTCGCATGTGGTTAAGAGAAACTTGGGGTTTTAGTTGCGAAAGCTTGGAATCGCATTATCGCAAGGTTTAGTTGCGGTTAACGTTCTGTGGTTGCGAAGAACTGTTTATCGAACTATTGCAGGTTAGCTAACATATAAGGGTTCTTAAGTCACGAATGCATGAACAGTAACCATGTAGTTAATGTTTGACTCGTCGCATCTTCGCATAGAGTTAAGGACAACCTGAGGTCTAAGCAGTTAAATGGTGAAGCATTGTGATCGCACATTTGCAAGGGTTCATGGTTGAGTTCAAGGTTAAGTTGTGAGCTTGCGAAATGGATTCAGGGCAGTTAACGTTTAATGCTATTGCAGTGTTGTAGCTTAGGCATAGCGGTTAAGAAAAGGGGTGGTGAAGCCGTGATAGCTAATGTCGCAGTCAGTAATAGTGTTAAGGGATCAATCGCGGTGAAGGTGCGATCATGATTAGTGTGCAGTGGTTCGCAACATCGAAGGTCAGTATGGTCAACAAGCACATTCAATTGCGAGACAATGATAACGGAGAAAGTAGTCAAGTTAAGGGGCTATCGCGTGGTCGCAAGGTTGACCAACGGTTTAAGGATGATAGTTGCGAAGGAGTGATTGGTGCTGTTTGCATGGTCGGGACCTTAAGGAATGAAAGGTTTGAAATAACCACGACTAGGCGAAAATGATAAGAGCACACAAAGAACATTTGTTCGCATGGTCGCAAGGCAAACTAGCGGTTAGCAAATCATGCTTCAATAATGCGAAAATGTCTGAATTAACTGCGTCGCATGGTAACAACATCTAATGTGCAGTTAGAGAAAACAACTCCGATAGTGCGAAAGCAAGGAATTGCATGGTTGCAACACTTAACTCGTGGTCAAAATAATCAGGTGCAACGATGGGAAAGGTGGTTTGTCGCAGAGTTGCTTGAGTTAAAGTGTGGTCATGAGTTAGGGTCATGAAGTCGCGAGAGGCCAACATATGGCGACAACCTGATGATGCAGTAAGAAAGGTGGCGGATCTAGCAAATCTGATGATGCCACGTTGTATGCTCCTAGAAGGCCAGTCGTAAGTTCGGAAGGGCTTGGTGTGCAGACCTGCGATGCTTCGACTATTCGTGAGGTCGAAGGTGTTAAGAAGTAGAGATATGATCTTACGTCCATTTTGTAAGATTGGGGAGCTAAGAAAAGTGAGGTTGCAATGCTACACCTGTTCGTGAGATTGTAAGATAAAGATGGAGGAGCTCCGATGCTACGAGATGTATAGTTGGGATGCAAAAGGGATGAAGTTGAGATGATGCGCTGGATCGTAAGCTCGTGTCTTCGTAAGATCGCAAGGATATAAAATGCTAAGGATGTAAAGGGGTTACGATTTTATGAAGAGCAAACCAGTGTGAGATCGTAAGGGCAAGTCATACAGCTCTTCAAAGCTATGATGCGATGCTAGGCGTAAGATCGTAAAGGTAAAAGCTAGAGCCTTCGAAGCTGCGATAAAGAAAGGTAACAACCGGTGTGTGGTCAGGAGGTGGAGACAACAGTTAAAGAGATAGCTTCCGAAGTCACGACAAAGAGTCAGTTAACTGTGCTCGTAAGATTGTAGAAGACTCAAAAGGTGCCCTTGATCGTGTGATATAGAAGGTGATTGTGAGATCATTGAAGCCAATTTCCAGGCTTACAAGAATACAAAGGGTTTTAAAGTTCAAAGTGAATCAATAGAACAAAGCATAGGTCAACACTGAACAACCAAGCGAGACGAGCATTGATAATGGAAATTTGATTTTCAGGTAAAGTGATTGAGATTTGATTTTTAGATAGAATAAGACAGTAAGAGATTAGATACTCTGAGCGGTCTGTCAAGAAAGAAATAATTGTTTTGGAAGTAGTTGTAGATATCGAGGCTTTGTTGATAGAAAGTAGTTAGAGATTTACATGATTAAAGTAGTAGAAGACAAACAAAATTAAGTTGAAAGCTCCAGCAATAAGTGCCACCTGTAAAAATTTGCAACTAATTTCTTGGTTTTGTTCGAGTGTAGAGAATGTTGTAAATGCAACTTTATAGACATATCTTGCCACTTCTCTTTCCAGTATATCTTTGACATGTGTCCTCCCATCTAAAGCTTGTTGCAATCATTCTTTTTATAAGGATTTCTAGGATGTGGAAGCGAGGGGTTCTAATTTTACTACTATGACACCGCAAGGGGTTCCAGTCTTGTTACTGTGAGACCACTTCGTTGGTTCCAATTTTTTGGATATTTTTCATTATTGTGATACCACAAGGATGGTTCCAGTTTGAAGGTTTTCCATGGCTGTGATTCCACATTTTTCAGCATTTCTCTATTATGAACAACATTGTAATTTCTTTTGAGCAAGTAGATAATATATTCATTTGTTGTGTATTTTCTGAGTTATTACATATATTTGATATATTGGATTTAAGGAAATGAATACAAAGCTTTGTTGAAAGTTTCAATCCGAACTTTGTCTCCTCTTTATGGGTTCGTAATTTTCTGTGATTAATGTACAAGGTGCATATTGTCTAGGTGCAACTTGGCTTTGAAGTTGTATGCCATTGTGTGTTTTGCTATTGGGTCAAGGACTTGAGTAAATTGCTTGATATGCATTGACAAAATTGCATGGACCATGGGAGGATTTGATAAGTATGAGTTTCATTTTGAAGACAGATGTCTATTTACAAGGTGAATGGATAGATTTGATTTCAGAGTATATATCTTGGGTATCCATGTGTATGTTGTGACTTATTTAATGTCCAATGGATAAGGGATTGATCAGCTTGGAGATTACATGTTTTTGTTGTTCATTCCTTTGTTTTTGCTGATAATCAACATCATTAATCAAAATCTTTTTCCTTTTATGTTGAAGAGTTGAAAAGAATTGCCTTCACTTAGCTTGTCAAGTTCATGGTTCATGTTATTGGCTATTTCATATCCACGATTGTTTGCATAAGCATAGAAGAATCAGGGTTTTATCTACTTTGTATGGATTCAAGTATATGTTTTTGGAAACTGGGACCATATGAATGAATCTGATGTTCACCCGCAGTCTTGCAGAGCCTGAAGTAGGAGTATAGCTTTATAGTTGGCCTCAGTGTTTGAATGGGGATGTTAAACATGGAAATCAGCTGCCCTTAGATGTATTTGTTCCTATCATTGGGTTATTAAAAAATTGTTAATTTCGGAGCCAACAAATGTCAACAGAGGGAAGAGATAATCCAAAAGAGTTTATGCTTCAAATGTAACCTTGCGAATGTGGTTATTGATGCAAAAGAGGGCAAGTAAACCAAATCGAAGAAATAAGCAAGAGGACAAAAGTTGAGGAGTTAGAGTAAGGGATCTTAGCATTCATCTCTCAAGATGAAAACATGCCTTTTTGAATTAAAAGCACTATTAAAGGGCAGGAGGTAATTGCTTTATTAGATATAGGAGCTTCTCATGATTTCATTAGCAAGCACTTGGTAGCAAAAACGAGGCTAGAAACCCAAGATTTTGAAGGCTTTAGAATAAGGTTGGCTAGCGAATCCATAGACTGTTGTACAAAAATTGTCACACAAACATAAATTACCATTGGAAGACATATAATTAAAAGAAGTTTATATGTAGCAAACATACAAAATGATATCATCTTAGGGATGCCATGGATCAATTCTCTAGGGTGTTTTATCATGGATGACAGAAACCTTGAAATATGCTTTAAGCATGAGGGGAAAGAAATAAATTTAAGAGGAATGCTTGATGGAACGCCAAAAATCATAGCACGTAATAAAATGGAGAGAATATCAAGACATGACCAAGGAGAATGGGTAGCCCGATGTATGGTCTTAGAAAAAAAATCTCACTAATGAACTAACATTCCATGTTGACTTTTGTCCCATCCTTAAGAAATATAAAGAAGTGTTTGAAGATATCCCATCAAGCCGCTCACCCAAAAGAGGTTTTGAACATGCCATAGAATTAGAGGGTGCAAAATCGATGATTACAACACCTTATAGACATCCCCATAAATATAAAGAAGAAATTGAAAAAACCATCAAAGAACTATTAGAAATGGGACAAATACAACCTCGCAGCAGTCTATTCACCCTATTAGTGGTACTTGTTAAGAAAAAAGATAAAACCATGAGAATGTGCATTGATTATAGAGCATTAAATTAGAGAACCATAAAGAAAAGATACCCTATCCCTAGAATTGATAAATTAATGGATAAATTAAATAGGGCACCCTACTTTCTAAAATTGATCTAAAAGGTCAGGATATCATCAAATTAGAATGAGAGAAGAAGACGTGCCAATGACAACATTCAAAATCCATTATGGACACTTTGGATTCTTAGTGCTTCCCTTTGGACTCACAAATGTACCGACAACTTTTCAATCTTATGTGAATCACACCTCTAGACAATAGTTACATAAGCTTCTTCTCATATTTTTTGATGGCATCTTTATTGATAACAAAACATGGGAGGAGCACCTAAAACATATTGTGGAAGTTTTGGAAAGAGAGTCACTATATGCTAAACTTTCAAAGTGTGAGTTCAAACCCTAGGAAATACTTTACCTTGGGCATAAAATCAACAGGCATAAAATCAACAAAACTAGGGTGAGTGTGGATGAGGAAAAGATCAAGGCTATCCAAGAATGGCCAAAACAAGAACCCTTACCCCACAGAGGGGTTTTGTGGAACTATGTAGTTACTATCGACAATTTGTCAAAGGTTTCTTAAAGATTACAGCCCCCCTTACAAACTTAACTAAGAAGGAAGCATTCACTTGGAATGACAAAGCACAACACGCTTTTGAGCAACTAAAATAAGTTATGAGTTCATGCCCAGTGATTGTCATATTCGATTTCTCTATGCCTTCGAGTTGCGATGTGATGCATCAAGAGAAGGAATATGAGCTGTACTAATACCCTATAGCTTTAAAAATCGGTGAACTCATAGGATTTGAGAAACATTATTCTATTTATGACAAAGAAATGTTGGCGATAATGCATGCCTTGGCAAAATTTTGTCAATATCTAATTTGTGGGAAATTCATAATAAAGTAGATCATAATAGTTTATGCTTCTTAAATCAAAATGATCTAAATAACAGATAGTAGAAGTGGGTGAGCAAAATCCAAGCCTACAATTTGACACAGGATATGTGAAAGGTGTAAATAATGGAGCAATAGATGCCTGCCTTATCAAGAGGACCCCCCATCGACACTAATTATAGTATCTCCAGCGATTTGCAAAATGAGATCATAGCAAACTATGCCAAAGATCAATTTGCAACTAAAGTGTTGGAAGGGAAGATACCTAATGAAGATTTGAGTTTCAAATGACATTGTTGTTTATAAAGGAAGGATTTACTTGACTCAAAAGTCCACAATGAAAGAGATCGTTATGAAGGAAAACCATGATAATCCATTAGCTAGTCACCTAGGATATTATAAAACATAGAAAAACATAAGAGAGAAATTCTCATGGAAGGGTTTAAGAAGGAACATAAAAAAATGTATGATATGTCAATAGAATAAGGTTGAACGCTCACACCTTGCAAGTCTATTGCAACCACTGCCTATGACAAACCGAAAATAGGAAAGCATATCTATGGATTTTATAATAGGATTGCCCAAAGTCCAAGAGAAAGACAATATCTATGTAGTGGTGGATAGACTCACAAAATTTGCCCATTTCTTCTCACTCTCTACCAAATATAAAGCATCCCAAATAGTAGAAATATTCTTTAGAGATTTTTTTTTGTCTCCATGGGTTACCACAAAATATTGTGACAGAGACAATAAATTCCTTAGTAAATTTTGACAAGATTTATATAGACTAACAAGTACTTCTGTAGTATCCCTAACTGGATACTTTATTAAAATCTTGAACAAAATCTCAATTTTTTTAAAAACAAATATATATATATATATATATATATATATATATATATATATATATATATATGTATGTATGTATGTATGTATGTATGTATGTATGTATGTGCAATGTATATCAGATTTCAACAACAAAACCTCAATAATCAACCAAATAAAAAGATGTGTCAAAATATTATTGCATTAAATATCCAGTAGAAATACATTTTCAAAAATAATATTTCATTGAAGTTCTTCAGGAAAATCAAAATTCAATCCAATCATAGATGTAGTTACTACAACAAGATTGGATAACGAAAAAGATGAACCTGGAATATAATGTGAAACACCTATACAATGTTTCCAACTGATAATGGGTTTCTGTCTGCTACCCAAGCTTGAGGTTTTCTATGTTCTCACATGTTGAGATTTTAAGCTTTCAAAAATAACTTTCCAAGATAGAAAGTGAATTCCAAATCTCCAAAACCAAGGATGTTGGAAATGAGCTCCCTCTTCCCTTTTTAAGAACAAATAGGTGACTCTTCACATTCCTTTTTCTGTTTCTTTATTTCCTTTTTTTTAAATAATACTTTCCCCACTTAAGGAAATAAAGTGCCCATATAATAAACTGACATTAACAATACGACTTAAGTTATAAAGTCACTCTATAATAAATCAATTAAATCTTTAGGCATTAAAATCTTTGATCAGATGGGCTCGAATATGCATGTGTGATAGTTCCCCAAAAAAGTATCGACCAGACGCTCCTAGTCCAACCTTGAAATGCCAAGAATGCTAAGTTTGTAGACTTACTAAACATAGTAAGTGTCTGGAAACCCCATTGAAGCAACCTTGATTGGTCCACAACTGAAATCGCCTAGGCCAAAAATTGCTCTGATAGTAAAGAAAACTTGGTTTACCCACGGGACATGACAATTCTCCCTTCCCAAAGATTGCTTGCCCCCCAAGCAATCCACATCTGTAAACTGGAACCAAAATGTCCGGATCCTAGATTTGCCTCAAACCCGATACTCTATCCAACCATTGCGCTACACTGGTATAAACATCTCTAACCCCAAAGCCGTAAAACAACACAGCATGAACCCAAACACCAATCAACTTGATATCCAACATCCAAAACATCTCATCTATATACTCAATAGGGACAACCTACCATGCACTTCTATTGTAAAAGGAAGTGCTCACTACCTAATTGAGTACCTCACTCCAACTGTAACTGCATGCAGCTCTAATATCACGAGGTCATAAGAGCCCATCAATATACCAATCTTCATTGAGAACAAAATGCAACAAAATTACATCTCTTGACTCATTGATCCCAAGTGCATAAATGTGTGATGACTCTGATATCACAATCTAGCTCTTGTATTATCTGCGCTAATGGAGATGATAATTCTTGCTTAATTGACACAATCACCAAGCTCTCTTGTGGAGATGGCAAACCACTATCACATAATGGATGATACCAACTTTTGAGTCAATCCACATCTGTGGCTCATCAAGTCTTCCACGTGTGGATCAAACGAAAAGTGATGAGCACTCCACACTGTATAGTCACAGTGCATAATCTCAACCTCATTCAATGACTCATCATATGGTACTATGTGCCCTCTAAATGTGGATGAAACATGTCCATGCCTATCAACACTCTCGATGTCATCACTGTCGACCTGCTTAACTCTTGTTAATGTTTTGCCCCAAATCATGATAAACAACAATAAGGAAGACCTAAAAGTATACATAAGACACAAGACATTTATCCTAGGAAAACCCTTCCACTTCAAGGGAAAAACCCAGCCACACCAGAAAAAGTATCTCTTTTATTGATAATTAAAATGTTCAAGTACAATGCTTTTCGCTTGATGCAATACATCCGCACACAAAGTAATCATGCAAATATATAGAATTGAGAGACTCTTCACTTCACAAACAAAGGTCTCTTCAATTTTCAAAAACAAGACATTTTATATTTCCAATCACATGCCTCTTCTCATGACACATATCCCTAGATGAATCTCGAAAGTTATTATAAAAATCTTCTTAAGCTGAAGATGGCCATATTGGTCATAATTCTAATTCATAAAACAGAAATAAAGATCTCTATTGTAGCTACAATCTTTAACACTCCCTCTTAGCAAGAGAGAGATCTTCAGAATGGCAGGCACACATAGCTGCAACCAAATATGTCAATATTACATAAATACTCATAAACACATGTTATCTTAGCATAACATAATATATAAAATCAAGGTCATGGATTCACACATATGACTTCCACCATGCCTACTTGTAGAGGGTGGTCCACCATATCTACTTGTGGAGGGTGAAGGGAGGGCTTTCACCTCAGACTTCTCCTAGAAAAGAATGCATTTCCACCATGCCTACTCATAGAGGGTGGTCCACCATACCTACTTGTAGAGGGTGGGAAAAGGGCTTTTGCCTTAGATTTCTCCCAGAGAAGAATGCATTTCCACCATGCCTACTCACAGAGGGTGGTCCACGATACCTACTTGTAGAGAGTGGGACAAGGGATTTCACCTCAGTCTTCTCCTAGAGAAGAATGCATTGAAGTAATATAAATAAGAATAACTGAGATTCTCTCTCAATAGAGACTCCCTCTCAACAGGGACAACTTTGATCATCACAATAAGATAGCCGATTCCAATTGTTTACCATAGCATAAGCTTGCAAAGGGATGAGCATCTCCCTCTGTCACATAACATCCCTCTGAAGCTGAAAAGTCTCCCTCTAAATATTATTTTCCTCTTTTAATGAAGATATTGTGACACCAATTCAGTAGCACGATTGCAAACAACATTCTCATACAGTCTGCATAATCTCTCACCATCCCATTGCATCCTGCAACCAAGAGAGATTAATACAGCCATCAAATGAAGATAGACTGCTAGCAGGATAGGAAGCCACGACATTGCTTACTTGGATGACAAGTCAGAAATAAACTGTGGGCGTACCCAAAAATGTGAAAGGCGCCAGGATAAAACAAAACAGTACAAGCAAACAAATAATTTGAAAAATTCTTCCATTGCTGCAGAAAGAATGAACACCAGAAATTACACCATATACATGGCATTGAAACTTTCTGATATTACTTTAAAATAACAGCAATGCATCCTGATACACATAACATACTCAATATGACAAAACCATCAACCATGATACACCCACGTCTTTGTACATGTTACACTAAGATAACAGTTATAAGAGTACAGAGCAATGGTTTGCATCCAGCAACACATGGCTCCATCAAAACAATAGTCAGCTGCAATCACACTTGAGTAATAATATGAAGGTGCCCAGCTAGCAGTAAATAAAAAAAACACCTGACACGTCTGAGTCAGCATATGAAATCAAGAGCGGAAGAGAGAGAGAGAGAGGGGTTATGCCTTAAGTTGATATACATATGCTGAGATGTTTAACGAGATAGGTTGTAAATAATGAGAAATAAAATCACACAGACTGAAGAAGCCAATCAACACTTCAATAACCAGAGAACATGACCAAGATCTGAAAAACTATAATATCCACAAGCTGTCACAAGTTGAGACCAGAGAGATAAAGAGGTACAAACAGAGCTTGCAAAATTTCAATAAGCAGGAATATAATGAGAGGAGATCTATATCGCTGCTACAATATTCAACACTCCTCTGAAAACTTGCATATAAACGTGACTCTAATCCTACAGATAGAAGGATAAAAGCGAACTCAAGTTTCAATTCCTCTCATGAGAGAGTCAAGGCTGACCTCACTCCAATACCATGTTAATGTTTTGCCCAGAATCATGATAAGAAAACAAGGAAGAATAAAAAGGATACAAAAGACCCAAGACATCTTGGGAAAACCCTTCCACTTGAAGGGAAAACCCAGCCACACCAGAAAAATATCTCTTTTATTGATAATTAAAATGTTCTAGTATGATGCTTCTCGCTTGATACGATACATCCAAACAAAGTAATCATGCTTTTATCCACAAAAGACATTTATCTTGGGAAAACCTTTCTTGCTTTTATTTATATAGAATTGATATATAGAATTGAGAGACTCTTCACTTCACAAACAAAGGTCTCTTCAATTTTAAAAAACAAGACTATATATTTTCAATTGCATGCCTCTTCGCATTACACATGTCCTTAGATCTATCTCGAAAATTATTATAAAAATCTTCTTCAGCTGAAGATGACCGTATTGGTCATAATTCTAATTTATGAAAAAGAGATAAGGATCTCTATTGCACCTACAATCTTTAACGACTTACATGTGAATGTTGAACGTGCCAAATCTAATTCCTGATTAAGCTCAACAATCTGATTTTCTGCCTCATGAAATGCTGCTAAGGAAGCCTCTAGAAGGTCCTTAGCATTTGTGAGCTCACAAGAAAGGATGCCCACTTCTTCTTCCTTCTTACTTCTTCCTTCTTCCTTAATGCCTCATAATAGATTTCTATGAAATTAAGAAGATGATCACAATTTGAAAGATAGTTTGATTTCATTGTTTCCATCCCTTCCTTTATCACTTGCAAATGTGAGAACTCTTTGAGTCCCTTTTTGTCTTCTCTCTAATCGACCATTCCAAAAATGTTTATCAACCATCTCATATATGTTATCAAAATGTGATAGAGCTGCATCAATTTTGTTTTAAGTCACTTTCTTTTGACTCTCCAAATAAGGTGAACACTGTGTATGAGATAAGTCAAATGCACATGAGGTGGGAGAAAGTGTTTCATCATACATATCCACACAATCAATGTCATTTTTCACACACAGTTGTGGAAAAGAATTAGGGACAACAATGTGTTCTCAAATAATTTCAAAACCAACTTCAGCACTCACAAAAGATGCCTAGTCCTCATCACTGTCTACTTGGCTAGCCTCCTACAATTTGCTATCAATATGCCCATGAAGAGAGTGTGAGTAGCCCCGCAAGAAACCTCTTCCTACATAGTACTAATCAATAGACCTGTACCATATTCAACATTTTCTACATGATCATGAGAAGGCTGCAAATCAGTGGTAGTTGGTTGCTCTTCTTTTTCAAGGCCACCTATAAGCTGATTTTAGTCTGCTGAAAACTCCTCATACAATTTTTTGCTCGTCTTTTGCAAGAAGATCCTCGGCCAATTTATAATACTTCATTTTTTCCATGCCATTCTTGTTTTGTAGCTTTGGATGAAAGTCCACATAATCAATGAAAGGGTAAATCACTCTGTACTGGAAGATTGTTATTCATCATACATGTCTAGTATCTTGGTTCTTACATCAGGTTGTGAATTTTGACCTATCTGCTGCTGTGACATAACAAGATCTTTTCTGATGTTTCCCAAGCCATGTATCTTCCCCATTTGTAATAACCCAAATAAAGGTTTGGCTGCAAATTTCTCCCTTAAACAAAACTAAACTGTCAAAGAGACTGTTTTGAATCTTACTTTGCTTGTCTTCCAACTGTGCTTGGTTAGTTTGTCAAACATTTATCCGATCTGAATCTTACTTTGCTGGTATTTCCAACATTGCTTGGTTAATTTGTCAAACATTTGTGTGAAGATTAAAGTAAATCCCTCATCAGAGTCTTGCTCAATTTTACACTTTTCCGTTAAATACTGTTGTCTCCTATTAATTCCCAGTTGAAGCTGCACACAAACAAAATTTCCTGAATTACACTGACACACAATGGTCTTGAAACAAAAATATTCAGAATTTGAGCTCTGAGACAGGTACATAATAACTGTGAAATGTGGTGTAATTTCTTTGTGTTATCTAAAAAAATTTGTCAATTGGTTTGATAAAAAACCTCTTTATTAGACTCTTTGTAGCCATCTGCTTAATCACCTTACAGTTACATCCACACACTCATCTTCTCAATCAAATGGAAGAAATATATAAATAAGCATTCAAGGAAGAGCCTCTAACTGCATCAATTAAGAGATGAGAATTATAGAAATGAATTGGGAATCCTTCACTTCTACCTCACAATCAACCACCCTCAAAAACATTGCCGCTTTCGGGGACACTTCAATCACATTAATTAGTGGCCGATTTTTTGTATCCTTCCAACCATTTGACACTTTAGTTAGACCTAGAGTTTTCCAAGATTTTTTATTGCTCGAAGGTCTTTCCTTATATGTATCCTCTCTTGTTGCAATTAAGTCATGCGCACCTTTTCATACCTTGGGCTTGTGTAATCAGCTGATGCTTCTTTGATTCTGCCACCATTTCCTTCCAATATGGTGATTTCACCAAGTTGAAAGTAAGCCCTTCCGCATAGAGGCTGTTACTAAATTTCTACACATGTTGAAATTTAGTTCTGATTGCAAAGGTTTCATACAATTACATAAACATTTTATTTTTTAATTCAGTTCATGCATATTGAGATCATATTCATTATGTGCCAAAAGAATAGATAATGTCTTTGTAATATACATCATAACAATACAATTGATATTTACAATCATTGAACAATGAAATGATTTAAAAGCTCAAAGTAAAATGTCTCTCACACAATTGACTGTGAGAGTAGCCCATTGACTGTTGCTATAACTTCCTACTTTTTGAAAATAAATAACACGATAGAATTAAAAAAGCAAGGAAAGGGTCATGGGCACCAGTCATTGCCTATAATGACTGGTCAAGTTGTGTCTTCTCATTCCCGCTTGATTGCTGTTCTGCATCACGTTCTCTCCAAGCCTACAAATCCTGCATGATAAGATGGGAAATGTTAGATCCAATGGATCTAAGCAATGCTAGTATCTCAGCTTTCCATCACTTTCATATTCCTAAGATGCTACACATTTTCATGAAATAGGAACACACACCAACAGTAAAGGAAGCAAGCAATCATATCAGAACTCTTTATTACTAATGTGTTTGTTCATTGTGCAACGTCCTATTCCTAACAGATATGTGGATATAACAGTAGGCTCCCACAAGGGTTATTGAGCCTCTACTTAAAAGCATCTTTTCTTTAGCATTTGATAGTTCTAAAGCTGTATTTACAATACATCTTTGAACATGAACTGAAAAGGTGCTTTCAATTTGAATTTAGAGAAAAGCAAATCTTGATGTAATCAACATAGTTTCAAGATTAAAATCATATTCAAAATCTGTAATGCAAGACATTTTTAGGATTTGTTATAGAATGAAATCATAGAGCTTTTTGTTATAGATTCAATCAAGCTAGTGAATAAACATAAATGAAATGCAAAAGAAAGCAGCAATGGTTGATACAGTTGTTGATGTAGTAAGGCATGGGTCAGTTCAATCAACTATATTCATGAAACCTTCAGGGTTTAACCATAAATTGACAACAGCGTAATATCAAATATGTTTTGTTAAGTATCCAGAATCAACAGAAATAAAGAGGGTTAACATGTTTGAGGAAATGTTGCATTGTGAAATCTACAACTAATGGTAATGAAAAGCATTAAAAAGTGTCGTCAAAGATCAAAAGATAAGATTTTGCTACAGTAGGTTTCTTAATATTGTTGATTCTATTAAACAGAGATAGATCTATAGCAGCACATTTCTAGAATGAAAATAAAAAAGTATGCAAATTTCTGCAATTGAAAATGGATTTCTTTGTACTCTCAAAACAATTCTAAGCTGTGATCAGCCTTGTGGCTTGACAGAGTAACCCCTAAATAAATTCTTGGCAATTCACGTTACGTACTAGTATATGGAAAGCAAGCCAAGCTGCTTATTTCTACAGAATTTCCTTCTTTGGAGTTAGCTGATAATTTAATGCTTTTTGAAAAGGATGATCTACTAAAGCTGAGGTATGCTAAATTGCTAGAGTTGGAGGAGGAAAGGCATAGTACATTACAAAAATTGGAATACTAGCAAATTCAAACTAAAAGGGTGTTTGATAAGGAGTGTAGACTCAGAAATTACGAAGGAGATCTTGTCCTTAAGTGGGATGTTTTGAAAAGCAGACAAGGTCACCATAACAAGTTTGATCACATGTGGGCTGGGTCATTCCTGATAGTTGAATGTAAAGAGCACAACGCATTTCAGCTGGCTACAATGCAGGGAGATGTTTTACCAATCCCTGTGAATGGGATTCACCTCAAACCATGTTTCGAGGTGTGAGTTATCAGTCCTATCTTATATATATTAGGTTAGTTTTTCCCGTTTTCAATAAGTGCATCAACATTCTAATTTAGGTTTTTTCCTAAGTGCTCTCCAAGCACGTGTTGGTTGTTTTCTTTCCTAGATTAGTTTGTTAATGCATGTAGCTTTGGTCTGACATTACTATGGTAAGCACATACGTATGTATATCTATACAACAACATGATGCACACGCTGTTATACATATATGCATACGTACATGCTGTTGTATCTTCCACAGTTTGAAACCGATGAGATATATATATGTTCTGAGATCATTAAGGCATGATCACGATTATTTTTGGTTCCTTTGATGTTTAGATCATGATCGATCTATCCTTTATATTGGGCCGTAGATGTAATGATTGGTTATACATTTAATCACTGTGTTTAAGAGATTAACTAATCACGAGCATTAGTTAACTATGAACGGGTGTGAGAATGAATGTCCACGTCTCCATTTGGAGACATGGCCATTCATCCCCGCACCCCTTTCATTGATATTTATCCAATCTGCCCGATGTAATCTTGGCATCAAAATCTATTAATGCAAGCACTCCAAAAGGATCAAAGATAATTTTGAGTTCGATAATACTTCATTTCTGTTATTACTGCACTAACGTTTGCAGATTTTGGAAGCAATTCAAGTACATTGGTGTTATTGTTTGTACCTGCAACAAAATTCTGGAATCAATTTAAATCTGATAATAAACTTTACATAGTTCCTTGTTTTTATTTTTTAGTTTTGGTCATGTTGCTGGTTCGGGTTGTTTAAGTCTCATTTTTCATGCCCACCCATCTCATTCATACTTATACCAATGCATGTGTTGAGTGCATACACTTAATCAACGCACACATGCATATGCATATATCTGGTGTCACAACTATTTAGTGTTATGTTATCAAGTTCATACTCATACTTTTGCTGCTTACCCTATATATATGCATACCTATACATCTACCAATCACTTGCATCCATTCAATACATACATTCTTATATGCATACCTAAGATAGTCAACTATGAAGGTTTTAACTTCTAAAGTTGATACTTGAGTTCGATTATGCATGTCTATCAGTCCAATAAGAGTTTTATGTCTCATTAGGCTCATACACATGCATCCCAAACCCAACCAACAATTTTAGAAGTCATGTCATGTTAGGTTTAGGTCCTAGGATGCATAAGGTTCAGACTCTATGCCCAATGGGTATCAAAGGCAACTGGTCAAATGTTTAGTAGACAGACAATCAACAAGAAGTCGCAAAAAATGTTACTAAATTTCTACACATGCTGAAATTTAGTTCTGATTGCAAAGGTTTCATATAATTACATAAAGATTTTACTTCTTAATTCAGTTCATGCATATTGAGATCATGTTCATTATGTGCCAAAAGAATAGATAATGTCATTGTATTATTCATCATAACAATACAATTGATATTTACAATCATTGAACAATGAAATGATTTAAAAGATGAAAGTAAAATGTCTTTCACATAATTGATTGTGAGAGTAGTCTCTAGATTGCTTCTATAAGTTCCTACTTTTTGAAAATAAATAACACTTTAGAATTAAAAAAAGCAAGGAAAGGGTCAAGGGCACCAGTCATTGCCTGTAATGACTAGTCGAGTTGTGTCTTCTCATTCCCGCTTTATTGTTGTTCCGCATCACGTTCCCTCCAAGCCTACAAATCTTGCATGATAAGAGGGAAAATGTTAGATCCAATGGATCTAAGCAACACTAGTATCTCAGCTTTCCATCACTTTCATATTCCTAAGATGCTACACATTTTCATGAAATAGGAACACATACCAATAGTAAAGGAAGCAAACAATCATATCAAAACTCTTTATTACTAATGTGTTTGTTCACTGTGCAACATCTTGATCCTAACAGATACATGGATATAGCAGTAGGCTCCCACAAGGGTTATTGGGCGCAACATACTCATTAGAAACAAGATGTATGAAGTTGATCAATTTCAGGCCTCGACAAATATACATTAGAGAAGATAGCATTCAGAAGTAACAAGGAAATGTGATAAATACAGCTTTAGAACTATCAAATGCTATAGAAAAGATGCTTCAAGTAGAATTTTCATACATTACAATACATCTTTGAACATGAACTGAAAAGGTGCTTTCTGTTTGAATCCAGAGAAAAGCAAATCTTGATGCAATCAGCAGGAGTTTCAAGATTAAAACCATATTTAGAATCTTTAATGCAAGACATTTTCAAAATTTGTTATAGAATGAAATCATAGAGCTTTTTGTTATAGATTCAATGAAGGCAGTGAATAAACATAAATGAAATACAAAAGAAATCAGCAATGGTTGATACAATTATTGATGCAGTAAGGCACGAGTCAATTCAGTCAACAATATTCATGAAATCTTTAGGGTTTAACTATAAATTGCAAAGAACCAAAAATCGAAATCAGATTGGAATCGGCAAGGCCTACTTGAATCATGAATCGCCTATGAATCGGCTACAAATCGACAAGGTGAAAAAAGCCTTGAAATCCAAAGATTTTAAAATTGGTGATTCTTGGCTACCTTTTTACCAACTTGCTGACTTTTGGGGCCAATTTTGCTGATTTCTAGTATTTTTGACAAAAATTGGCTAGCCGATTCACCAACTCACCATGAATCACATGTCTTAAGTCAGATTGTGAAATCACATGAATCGCCTAAATCACAACGATTCACGTTACTCTGATAAATTGACAACATAATATCAAATATGTTTTGTTAGGTATCCAGAATCAACAGAAATAAAGAGGGCTAACATGTCTGAGGAAATGTTGCATTGTGAAATCTACAGCTAATGGTAATGAAAAGCATTAAAAAGTGCCATCAAAGATCGAAGGATAAGATTTTCCTACAGCAGGTGTCTTAATATTGTTGATTCTATTAAACAAAGATCTATAGCAACAGATTTCTAGAATGAAAATATTAAGTATGCAAATTTCTGCAATTGAAAATGGATTTCTTTGTACTATCAAAACAACAACATATGTATGCATTGGATATAAAAAGAGCAAAGACTCACAATATTCACCATTAAGAAGGCAAAAATAAGACCCGCGAGTTCGTGAGAATGTCCCAAAAACTCAGAAAATGGTAGTCAAATTAGAAGATCTAGTTATTGCTTCAGAATAACATTGAGAAATTCTCCAAGATACTCTCGCCAAATACAAAATGGTAGATGGAAACTGTACACATAATCCATCAAATGCTGACAGCAAAAGGTGCTTGAAGAAAGTTCCCTTTATGTTCATCACAAGGGTGTGCTACCTGATGAAGTCGGTGATGGAGCTCTAATTCTAGTATCTCCATTGATGTGCATTTTATTATCCTTTTTCTATATATATCATGTCTACAAGATATATTACTGATATATTTTATTTCTTGGGATGAGACTTAAAGTTTTCTCACAGCTTTTTCAAGCAATGTTGGGGTTGGGTTTGAGATATTTGAAAATATCTGTTTAGATTTCTGGCACATATCCATGCTATGCAGAGTCACAAGTATGATTCAGCTAACTAAATAATTCCAGCAGAATTCTGATGTTTCTATATATGATTTTCCAGTGAGGGTTTGTTGGAGTTCATGATGATGATGGATTGCTAGAAACTTTTGGTTTGAAGAAAGGTGGCAATTATTGTTTCAGTCTGCAACTATATGCACAGCTCCTCTAGTGGTGGTCATTATTCTTCAAAGAGCCCCGAGACCTCATCAAGCTGTCCACTATGTGCATATCCAGCAATCTCTGTACTCCATGAAACCAAGTCCTATCTTGGCATATCCTCAAAAGAGTTTCCTAGCATCATCAAATTGTTTATTTTTGGGCATATGCTGCAATCAATTGATTCTTCACAACCAAATCTCCTTCAGGGATTATTGTCAAACCACTTTTATGCCTCCTCAAATTGCCCATTCTGCATACATGCCAGAATTATAGCAGTCCATGACCCACTCTTTTCAGGCATTTCCTCGAATAACTTTCATGCATCTTGTACACATTTGCATTTCATATACATATAAACAGGAGTGTTCTCCACAAACAATGTCACGATTTGACCCTTTCACAAATACACAACCCAGACGGAGGATAAATTCATTGAATAGGGGACAAATGCATATAAATTCATTGAATAGGGGACAAATGCATAACAAGAGTACATAAAGCCTTGATATATTGAGTATAGGATAAGAAGTGGAGATTGGACCTTTTGATGATTCTCTGGAGTTGACGTTGTAATTTGATTCCTTGAGGTTGTTGGCTTTGGTTTTACTAAGAAGACCAATTCCATGTGTTGCATTAAGCATTGGAGCATGGTTAAACAATTTTTTGGAGTAATTGCAATTTGTTCAAATTATGCTCTTTTGGTGTGATTACGTGATCTGGATTGAAAAGAGAAAGTAAGCCGGTAATAAATTTGTGCTAGTACTTGATGGAAATGATATTTGGAATTTTCAGCGGGAGAAGCAAATTCATCGATAGTGATTAAAGGAAGAAGAAACAATCAAAGTTGCCATTTTATAGCTATAGATATGATAAGAACCAATGTTGAGATTTATTAGAAGCTCAAAGATTATCCCATATTGTTACAAGATTCAAGAAGAGTTGGCAGATTAACGGATTTCCGGATGATTCATTGATTAACAGAGGAACAAATGTGTTCCTTATAAAGAATTACAAGGACGTTGTTTCTAAAAGAAAAAACGTAGACTGAAGACGGAATTAGAAACAAAACTAGAGACAGGATAGGAAACATTCCTATCTGGACTGAAGAAAAAAGAGACGGGATAGGAAACATTCCTATCTAGACTGAAAGACGGACTACAGACAAGTAGTTGACTATTATAGAAAGTATAAGATATTATCTTAATACATATCATTCATGAAGACAAAATCTATAGCCGTGATAAATCGAAGACCAATAGATGCGGAGGTTCAGTGGATACAGAACAAGCATTTTGGATGTATTTACAAAGCAATGGAACAGTGATATATAGGTCTTCCACGTCAGATAATTCCAGCCATATCATTCGCTATTGAATCATGCCCGGTTGTCCACGACAATCCCTGTCCCTTTAAAAAGGAAAATGGAGCCTATTATTATTGAGTGACTCATACGCTGGTCAGAAAGTCTGAAGAGGGCACAACAACTTCTCAAATAACAGGATTCGTGGACTTTTGAAGAATATTTAGAACCCGATACAATATAGGCGGGTTTTGTTGGAGAAAAACTGCTGAAGTGTTCTCCTTACTAATCATTGCCCAATAATTCGTGTCTAATGTTTTTCTTTTTTTTGTTTTAGTGCAGGAAATATGATATATGTGTTAGAGGAGTATCTTGCTTGAATTGAAGTTATGAAGATTTGAAGCAGTTTTACGTTTGAAGGAGCTTTGTAAAGTTGATCGCTGAGAAGAAGATGTTTTCGATTATCAAACCGCCGGTTATATTTGTATAAAATTAAACCATATTAAATGTTTAATATTGGTTAGTTTTAATTATGAAAAGGTGTGGTGCTTGAGAAGCAATTGACACCCTTCAGCCCTTTATAAATACGTAATGTAAAATCAAACAGACTACCATTCATTATATTTTCAAAAACTCTTGGCATTCCTGAAGCATATATATTATCAAAACTCCTTTTCTAGAAGAGATTGAAATTGATCTAAGCTCTTGGATAGTGAAATTATTGGGCAAATATTTCAATATTGTGTGATGAAATTGTGTTGAGTGGAGCATCTACATTTGAGTGTCTTTAACACAAAATTTTCCACAATATAATTAGTAAGATTTTTATTTTGCTTTAAAGTACAATTATTATATCATTCACCCTTTTTGATCATTTTAATTTTCTATACATAATCTATTATTAGGATAAGTGGATCAAATTATTCGTTGTTGTTTAAACATGATAAATACAAATATTGTGGAATATTATAATTGTTTCCTTATTTGTATCTATTTTGTCCCTTTAAAGGTTAAAACATTATAGACTGATTTAAATACGCACAAAACAAAATAATCTGACACATCCTAATAATTGATTTGTTTATAGATTTAATATCATAATAGCATAAAGTTGTATGTGAAAACTTATAGCATTGACTCTCGCCCTTTTAAATTTCAGCACTGATCATTAACTCGCTCATATTTCTAAATCTAAATGTTGGCAATATTCTAGTCTTCTTCTTTTTAAGGGTTTGATATCTTTTTGTTTTAGTAATTCACTTTTAATCTTATTTCAGCACTCTCAAACTTTATTAAAGTAATCGTATTTCAAAGATTAATACTCATAGTTATCAATTCGGAAATTTTCTTAAAAACTTGCCGTATCGGGAAATTGCCTTTGTGTTGAATTTATTTGCTATAAATGTCTTGGATTCAATTTTGTTGCCCAGGATCAAGTGTACAGGCCTTGGTTTTGTAGAGCCAAAAACACAAAGGATCTAAATCGAATTGATTGATCTTGTCAAGTTGGCCACAACCGATTAGATATCCTAGCATCGAGCAGGCAAGGCCTGTAGGATTCTAATCAGCGGTTTTGATAACCTACAGGCAGCAAGCAACAAAAGAAACCCCAGTGATCACGAGCAACAAGAGTAAAAGTGTGCCTGGTTGAAGAATATTGAGGGATTTGTATTAAATGGAAATTCCTCATACAGATATGTCTACAGGCAAATGATTAAATTACAGAGGGTTACGTGTTTTGCAAAGGGAAAGATGCCACCAACAAATGTTAGAGAATGAAACCCATTACCTCAATGGAGGAGATAGAAACTACCAGCAAGTAGCGGCTAGCAAAATGCCTTAAAAAATCATTTACAAAACTCTTCACATGAGATGCAAATACGGCTGCCCAAGCATCAAGAAAAGGTATCCTAGAACTCACAGCAAAAGGAAACCAACTACTAGTTGTGGCATCAGACTTTAGGGTGATGTAGCAAATTACAGGTGAACTTTAAGATTCTTAAAAGAAAAACATGGAATCGAGCAATAGCAATATCAGCCCAAAACCCTAAAATGACATCAAGCTAATGAGTAGATTCCAAGCCGTAACATGAAAAGCAAATCATAAACGTCAACAACAAACTCTAGTTAAGCTTCTTTCTAGAAAGACATTATATACAAAGCAAAAAACTTCAGATTTTATTTTAGAAGCAGAGGAAAATGTGTTAACACTTAACAACAAACTTCAAATCTAAATGGCACATGAATGTATTCAAAAGAGTTTTAGGAAAGAGTCAAGTACCCTTGGATATTGTTTTCTTTAAGTGCCAAATCATGGACGTAGAAGGCATATGAGGAACCAAAATGAAGAATCGCGACCCTAGCAAAAACGATGGTAATGAAATAAACAGAGCAAAAACTCTCATCAATGCCCCAAATGTCGAGATAATACCAGAGATGCAAAACATAACAAAAAGAATGGCGGCCATAGCTCACGGATTCAAACCCTAGCAACATTTTCCTTATGCTCTCGAACTCTTCACATTTACAAAATGAAATGAAATGAATGAGGTTTGGAGTTGGGACCGATAATGTATAAAGCCCTCAAATGTATTGCATAAGTTTTGAAATCCGATACATTTGATGGGGTTTTTTCTCCACATTATATGTATTTTTTGATGGCCATGGGTTGTGGGTTTAAGTCTTTATTAACATTTGTAAATGTTTGCATATGTTATGTGTAAAATAAAGGTATAAGATAGTGTTTTATAAACTATTTTATATTTTTATTGTTATGCAAATTGTTAGGACATGTGTAGATCTTTTCCATATGACTCATCGTCTTGCTATAATTAGCCATCAGACCAAATCCAACATGTGCCACAATACTTAGTCTTGAAAGCCATCAAGATATTAAGAAAAGACTTAGTGTTATAAATAACTTGTTACTTAAAGAAAATTTCAAGGAGGTAGTTCAAGGTCGAATTTGACTTTTTCTAGTCTGTTTGGAGTTCTTTTTGGCTAGTCGGAGCGATCATAAGCAATTAAGAGCGAGTCGTAGGTTCTTTTATGACTTAGTGCAGTTTATCAGTCAGTTAGTCATCATTTTGATGCGTATTGACTTCTTTTTTAGAGTTTGTTTTTCATGATTTCGACCCAAGGTGGTTCCTCATTCTTAGGGTCATTTATTGGCTAGTGAAGAAGGATTTGGATATATTCTATCACTTGTACTTGAGAAGGTATTCAATATTGAAGTGGACCTTTGGTTGCTATTCATTTTGTCTTCATTATTGTCTTAGATTGGAAATGTATTTTCAGAACCTTCGAGAAATATATTGAGCATTGGAGATCTATTTTTGGTGTCATGTCTTTGTATGCAGATTAATAGTTGATATCTCTTATAGTGTTTATTCTAAAACCTTTAGGATTTGTCCTATTAAGCATTTCTTTCATGACTGTCATTGTTCTATACAATTCAAAAGTGTACTAGTTTGTTGTATGTGTTAAATGTAATTAGGTTCCTTTTAATACCTTCAAGTATTTGGTCTTCTTTGAAACACTTATGTGCAGATTGATGTGTCAGAAATTGTATCAGTTTATTAGTTGCTAAGAGTTTTCATCTTGTGTTTAAGGAAATACTGTTTTAATCGCAATCCTTATGGTGTATCACCATTTTACCATGCATTTGTTTATTATCAATCTTTCTTACCCCTTTTCTTCATAAGTTTTGTTTCTAGTCACCTGTCATTAAATGATATACCATTGCAAATCCAATAGGAACCTGCCTAGAATCCGGAGGTTCAGTCTAGCTATAGGTCACCCACACTTTTGACTGATCCCATGTTCTCCAAAAATATTTAGTATTTTGATACTTGAGATAGGGTGCAATTTTTGGTGTTAACAGAGGCAACGTGCAATAGCTTCATCAACATTGTCTCTTGACTACATTTAAAATGCGGTGTGCAATGAGCCTCTTTTGTGGGTTGAAATTCCTATTTCTTCCTCATCCTCTCTTGGTACAGGTACTTGCAAGAATAGGTGTTGGGAGGATACAATTGGTTCAGCGGTGCATCTTGGTCTTTGAGGATGGAGGTTGATAATAGCTTTTTTTTGATCTTTTGACCAATGCATCTGTTGGTTATCAAAACCGCAGATTGGAATCCTACGAGCCTTCCCCACTCGATGCTGGGATATCCAACTGGTTAAGGCCAACTTGACGGGATTGATCGATGCGATCTAAATCCCCTGCGCTTCCAGCTCTGTAAAACTGAGTCGGGTGTACCTAATCCTGGATGAAACACTTAGATCCAAGACACTTAAAGCAGATTAATTAAAACGCGAATGTGATGAAAGCTTTCAAAATGGCAAGAATTATAGAAAGCTTTAAGATTGCAAATTACGAATTAAGAATAAAAGTAAATAATTGTATGAATGTATTTTAAATAAAAGTGATTATTACAGATGATTACAACAAATGAATATATTAATTCTTCAATGGAAAGAAATGAAACAGTTGCCAGAATATGGATTATGAATCAAGAGTAAAAGACTAGTGCTTAATTAAATGGGCAATTATAGTCAATATTATAAGTTGAAATGTACAACTTTATAAAGTTAAATATATTTAAACTATAAACAATTTTACTAATTCAAACACGACGGATCAATTATATGAATGCGATTTTAAACTGGTCTAGAATGCACTTTAACCCCTGCAGAGACAAACTAGACATAAATACGAAAATAATTAAATATTTCACAATATTTATGTTTATCAAATTTAAAATGCGATAATGACCCAATCCACTTATTTGAATATTAACATATTTATCGAAAATAAATAAAAAACATTTATAAAGGACACAATTTAATAATAATTTAAAACTCCAAAATTTAAAATAAATAACTTTGCTGGAAATAAAATCACAATAAAGACACTCCTTACAGATGATCTATTTACTGCATCTCAATTCCAAAATCGCATATAAATTTGCTCCGTAATTCAATCCATGAGCTTGGTTCAAAAATTCATTCCATTTCTCCGCCAATAAAAGCAAAAATATATCGAGTATAGGATAGGTAAAAATTTAAAATATGGATGTGTTCTGTTTGATATTACATCTTATATTTATATGAAGGTAAAAGGTGTCAGTTGCTCTTTTAAAGATCCCACCTTTTCATAAATAAACTAACCAACATGTGTTAATAAAACCTTTAAACAAAATAGTTATAGGCTATAATTCTGTGTGTTTAAATATTTGGCATATTAAACACAAAGATCGCTTTTACTTTGGCATTTATAAATTTATAATCCTCCCTGCTCGACATAGCCATGTTGCCTATGTTTTGGACGGACACCCCTCTGAATCGTGGTTACCATTGTTTTCTTCATTTGCAGAAAGTCATGTTAGGGCCATAACAGATTGCTGCAACTCCAGCAAACTCCATAATCTGAATCCGCATGGGCACCTTTAATATGCGAGGTTTCCTGTAACACACAGATAACAACATTAAATACTGATTGGCAAATGGTGATAAGAGAAATACAGGATCAACTGAATATGGAGAGCACTTAGGCGGTGGGATTCCAATATATCAAAAGAGATCTTAATGATATGAATGCCGCAAATCATGGCACTGAACCACTGGAAAAGAACCTTCCAACAGACACTCGAGAGTCTTCAAATTTAAAACGCATATCTCCTGAAATCGATGCTATACTTTGCCAGCCTTTTTGGGCTATAGTCGTTTATATATTTTAATGTGCAAACAAAATGGTTTATCAATTTTCCTGGTCCGCACAGGTTTCTTCAATCATTTTACTCCCTCTTGCATTCTCCTCTAACCTGTAAAGATATTGGATATTTATCATAAATAAAAAGAGTTGTTACCAGTGATTCGCAAAAATGGCTCGCAACACTCATGAACGGAGAGCAATTTCTGATAATTTGTGGAATGATGAAAATTCATCTTCTCTGACCACTGTTACTGCCCACTAATCTATTGGCGATCTTCTTGGACAAGCAGATGCAATATCTATTTCCCTCATAAAATATTAAAAGCAATGATTATAGATGGTAATATACATCTGATAATATAATTATAATGCCTAATCTTTATGACTTGTACAGGCATTTCTTGTGTAACTTAACTCAGACGTTTTCAAACTTTGCTGGTTATCTCCTATATGCTCTCAGAATCTGCATATTCATTCATTTCACAGGTGCTTCTCCATTATTATTCCTTGATGGGTATATTTGCTCTTTAGAATGATATGTTTGGCTCCATACTATTTTATTTTCTACAGCTGCTTAAATTGTACAGGTGGCTGAACCAAATAAAAGAAGACATCTTTGAAATATTCATGACAATCTTCAGCAAATTCCTCAGCTTAATCTACATTCATGTCTGCATTCTCAACTTCTGACAATACCATACAATTAGTTTGAACCCTGAAAATACAATGTGTCATTTTTGTTGCAACCTATAATGAATCAACCACAGATCACTTCCAACACTTGCACTGTCCATGGTGATAGCATTGGTAACATCCTCCAGCACTGTGCGAAAATCTTGCTATGTTTCAATTCTCACACTCCTTGTCTTACAACAGATTCTGGAGGACAACAAAACAAATAAAAATAAAATGCTTCCATCAATGTTGACTGCATCCGGAATGCGCTGATTGAAAATGAGCGGAAAATCCCTCAATAACTAAACATGTTCTTTTTTGTACAATGAGGAAAGGAGACCCAAATTTTGGGCTCCATCAGCATCAACAACTTCTTGTTTTCTTACAAATGAAACTATTTCTGCACTAGTCATCCCAGTACCTTTTCTGCCTTTGCACATTCCAAATCCTTTGTTAGTAGGGCCCATAAAATGAAGCTTCACCTGAGAATAAAAGGTTTTCCTTCGTTACTTTCACAATAATTGCACTTCCAATAGTATGAGCTACCTCCTAAAACTTATGATATCATTGTTGTATGTCTCCACAAAGGAGAACCTATATCAATTTTATTAGTTCCTTGCTCTCCTTGCCCCCCCCACTAAACTTTGACTACAACTACCACTGGCATCTATTCTTGCACGATGAAATTTAGCTTCTTGCAACCTATAATAAGAAAATAAATAATTTTTAATTAGGAAAAGAAGTATGAATATCTTGCATACAAGTGCAAAAAAATGAAAAAAACTACTAAAATATACACCCATACTTCTTTATTTGTTAAAAATACAAAATTTGAATAAAAACTTGAAAAGTTTCTTTAAGAACTTGAAAAAATTCATCAAAAATTCAAAAAAAAACATCAAACTACTCAAGAATGGGATCAAACAGTTACCTCAAATGCTTAAAGCTCCTTTGAGGAAGCTATCTCTCGTCCTCTGTTCGATCCTTTTTCGAAAATGCTCAACTTGCCTTCACAATACAAAGTGGAGACCAAATGAGAAGTAGCTGCAAACAGAGTTACAAAATGACTTGTAAATTCTTCAACATTCACCGTCAAGGTTGTTTTAGGGTTTCCTTTCAAAATGAAAACCTAAAAAAACAATTTAAAGCACATGTAGATTAATTGTTTTTAGTGGTTTGACATTTTTTTATGTTTTTTGGGCGTTGGGGCTGGGGGTGGCCTCCGGATGCAACTAGAAGCCCTGTGGATGCTTTTGGGAAGCCAACCACAGGCTCCCAAATGCGTTCGAGAGCCAGTGGTTGGCTTCCAGGAAGCATCCACAAGGCTTCTGATCGCATTTAGAGGCCATCCGCATCCGCTCTGTTTCTAGCAGATAACTAGACGAATCAGTATCTTAGGAGATTAGTAATCATAGAATTCTGTTATAAATTTAATTGCATTTACACTATTGATGAGGCACAAGCCATGGCTGCAACCTGAAATTTGTAATCCATATTCTAAGGAGGTAATAAACATCTAGCCATTTCAATAATGGTTCAATGCTTCCTTTTTGTGACACTATTTTGTTGAGGTGTATAAGGAATTTCAAGCTTGTGTTTAATAACAAAAGATTTCAAAATAACCATTAAATGCATTATTAACATATTCCTTACTATTATCAGTTCTAAGTATTTTAATCTTGAAGCCAGATTGCCTTCTAACAATCATATGAAATTTAACAATAACATCATGAACTTGATTCTTACTATGGAGAAAACATATCCAAGTTCTCCTTGAAAGATCATCAACGAATGTAAGTGCATATGTTGATCCTTGCATACTTGATTGTGTACAATATTTTTGAAAAAGTTATCATTGTCCATTTTAGCATTAATGATAACTTGGTTATGCTTTGGATGATTGATTTAACACACATCCTTGTAAAATTTTATCTTATAATCTTGGCAAAGCTTATCAACATAAATCAAATTTTGTTTAATTTAAGAACATACATTATATAATTTACATGGGCATTACTAATAGCTTATACTTACATGTTTGCTTATTAACAAGTTGAACATGAATATTCAAAGTATGGTGATGCATAGAATCAATTATTTCTTTATGAGAAGTAACATGTTGAGATGCACTTGAATCAATCATCCATTCAAGAGGCTTCAAAACATTGTCACTACAAGTAAATGCATGACGAGATGAATTGCTATCATTATTACCTTTTTAATAATTAGGTTTATGTTGTTGATTATTTTGGTTCATTGGCTTTTTACTAAATTTTGTTTCTTAAACAATTATTAGTCATGTGACCATCCTTAGGACAAGATGTACAATGGGGCCTCCAAGAAGAATATTTTTTTTGAGTATTATTACATTTGTTATGATAAGATTTAGATTGAAAATTATTATTAGAATAATGATTATTATGATTATGATTATTATTATGGAATCTCAAATTATTATTATGGTTTTGATTTTTAGACATAAAAGTATGTTCACTTTTTTTTAGAGTACTAAATTGAATTAAATTAGCTTTCTCTTTGACACAGCGAGTGACAAAAAATAGCATAAGTTAATTGAGTAGCTAAACTAGGAATAGCAAGCTGAGTATGAATATTAGTAATAAATTATTGAAATTTCCTAGCAAGACATTTCTTAAAAACAATACGAATCAAACAAAGATCTGCAAGTTGCACTTCGAAACTTGTTAGTTGACTATTTAAAGAATCAAACTGTAATTGCAAGTCTCATCTATGGTTTTAAAATCTATATACCTGAGGCCTTTGAGTTCATCTTGAAACTGAATTTTGCATGATTCATTTGAACAACATACATTGTTTTACAATTTTCCCAAGCTCCATAGGCTTTAGTACAATGACTAATGATAACATATAAATCAATAATCATTTGAATATCAATTACACCAAGTGCTTTCTCATTTTGAGCCTTCCATCTATCTTGGTTGGCTTGAGGAGTGTTTGAAGTGGGCTATGAGGCTTTATTAGTAGCAATGCCCAAAAGGTGTTTAAAACAAAAAAAAAAGAAATATGCGTTTTCCATGAACTATTTAATTTAATATCCAGAATTAACATAGATATTATTACAAATTAGAGAATAAAATTTTGCTTCTTTCAAAAAGTCCCTCAAAAAGGGCAAGCTTCAAAAAAGAACAAAGGAAACCTTCATCAACTGTAACTTAAATAAGGATTAGTAACCTAGTTTTATATCGTGAAAAGAAATACAAGACCAAAAAAATGAAAAAAAATCCAATTAACTATGTTAATTGAAGTAATGTTACCAAGGTAGAGAGCAACTTAAGAGCAATCATCCAAAGCTTGAAGAGGAGACACAAGAGCTTTTGAAAAGCAAAGAAAAACCAGAAAAAGCCCTTACGTATTATAAATGAGTGTGTGTGTGTGTGTGAGAGAGAGAGAGAGAGAGAGAGAGAGAGAGAGAGAGATTAATTAATTAGAATGCTATCAAAAAATGAAGAATGAGAGTTTCACAGTCATTCATCATTGTTACCCTTTTGGAAGTTACTTCCTTATTCTCTTCCCCTTCTTCTTTCATTAACCCTTCCTTAATTCCTATGCATTATGTTCTTTGTGATGACCACTTTCCCATACCTTCAATAAATAACATTACTCCAATTTATCTTCATGATGGGAGAGTCGCAACCATTCATATTACAAACTTTCAAGAGAGTCACAACCTTTATCCTTTATGCTGTTTGAAAGAGGCACAACCTTTCATAATTACCATCTCTGGGAAGAGTTACAACCCTTTGCCTTTTGAAGGGAGTCCCTTCCTTATTCTTCCTTCTCCTTTAATTCTTTCTTGTTTCACACCTTCAAGCTATGTCTTCTGTTTATACTTCTTTAAGTCTTCTTAGGCTTTCTTTCTCAATTAGTATTTTCTTTTATATCTGCATATACTCTCCATACAATTCTGCTATAAATTTTTCTTACAATTATGCCTTGAAATTTTTTTCTCTTTATCTCCTTTGTAGATCTGTAATTGTAAGCTTGATATAAACTCTTGCTCTTCCTCAGATGCACTCGACAACTTCTTAATAAATGTTCTCAAGGGCATTGTCTTTTTCACTTTTAATTTCTTCTTAACTTAATTGCTGCTTAAATTTCTAATTCTGGTTTATCTCTGAATTCTTCTCTTAGTCCAACCTGATTATTCCATTTTACAATTTCCAATTTTCCTTGCTCCATCCATGTCCCCTTTCCAATGAAATCTTCTCTCTTATGTTGAAGAAGTCACAACTCTTTAGTACATGCCCCTTGAGCTTTCATTTAACTAACTTGCAATTATATCTTATTATTATTATTATTTTATTTTTTATTTTTTCTTATTTATTAATTATTATCGAATCCTATTTCAGAAAGGAGACATTACAATGGTACTGATTTATCTGTCTTTGGGACTACCTTGTAGTCCATGCAAGAGGCATCCAACTGTGCTACAAATCAGTCACGCCTTGCAGGATTTGAATTTGTCAGGGAAAGTAGCTAAGGCTATAAGCCAAAAGGGTTATTGCAATCTTTAATCTAGTTTTCTATTTTGACAGTCCATGGCTTGTTTGAAGGTCTTTTGATATAGAGCTTTGAGTTCATGGCTTGTTTGAAGGTCTTTTGATATAGAGCTTTGAGTTCCTTATGTTTTCGTTCCCTTAGATAAACTTTTTGCTGAATAATAAATTTTTGGATTTGCTTCATTGCAGAAGCAATGCTATTTTGGTGCTTTATTTCATCTGAAGTACTGAGTTTTGTTGAAAAGCATAAACATGTTTGAGTACATGTTCATTATCTTACACATCTAAAACTTCTATTGTCATTTACATTGGATGGTCTGATTTACAGGAATGAACATGGTGGGTTGTATATGTGATTTCTGTGAAGCATTTTTGTGCCATTCAAAACGTTGCCTCACAACTCATTGCTGTGCATGCCCACTAACTGATGCAACATGCATTGAATGTGAGAGGACTGTTTGGGAGCATGGTGGAAGAATGTTCCGATGTTTTTCATGTGATCAATGGTTATGTGAGGATGATCAGTTTGAGCATCAAGCATCCTGCCAACAGCTTGAGAGCGAGACTTTCCACTGTTTGTCTTGCAACCGACTTGGGATATATACATGCTTACGTTGCAAGATTTGCTTTTGTGATGATCATGTAAAAAGTGTGAACAATGTGGTCAAAAAAGGGGAGGTATGGTTGCCAAATTTTATTTTCCAAACAACCTTCTAACTATTCCTCTTTTTTTTCCTAGATTGAGATCTATGTACTGAAAATGAACAGTATCAGACTATATGCTTTTGTGGTATTTCATTATGTTGCTTATCTGTTCCTTTTAATATAAATTTAACTGAAGTTATGCTTATGGTAAAACAGTAAAATGGATACGTAAATTATTCTTATTTTGAAGTTATGCTTATGGTAAAACAGTAAAATGGATACGTAAATTATTCTTATTTTGAAAGTTGTGAATGTTAAAAATCTCAATTAAAGTTATTCCACTGCCTGTCACTTGCCAGGGACTAACATGTAAAAAATGTGGTTATGCTTTGAGAGAAACTAAAGATCTCAGTGTCTCTGTTCGGCAACATAAGTTTGGACGCCAGGTAAGCTTGCTTATCTTGAATGTAAGACTTTAGTCTAAACACGGTGTCACTTCGGTCTCTCTTTAATCTTTGTGAACTTAATGTGTCAACTATTGTTTCTCTTCATTCTTGGAATGCTGTTCTTTAGAGCATGTGAGATGCAATGAAATTGGTTTTAAGTTTTAACTTTTATGCTTTCGGTTTCAAGCAATCCATACAAAATTACATTTTGCAGATTCTTTCTTTACAAAAATCCTTAAGACTTGAATTTGAAAAGCCAAATTCGAATTGAATTTAGTGAATTAAAGGAGCAATCTTGTAAAAACATTACAGGAGGATTTTATGTTTTATTTTTCATATCTTGTATCAAGTCAACTGAAGTTACACATAAAGTAATTAAATACATTTAGAAGACATAAATACATGCCAAGAAGTGCCAATCTTTCACTGTGCTCTTTTTATCTCTAATTTTGTAATATTGTGATTTTTTTACTTTATGTAGGAACTTTACTACTTGAGTCATTTTCTTTCTATAGTGAGGCAGATACATTACAATAGAAATCCGCTTGTACTCCTTAGTGGCTTTTTTAGCACAAGTTATTTTTATATCCATTCCTTTCTGTGATTTGTTACAAGACCATTAGTTTTTGCTCCTATATGTTTGCAGGACTTGTATACAAACAAAGGAAATGTTAGCATTTATTAAAAAAAATCTTGTTATCTATGTATTCTAGAGTAACATAGAAATTCATATAAAGCAAGATGGCAGATATTGTTTCACAAAATAATATAGTAGTATAGAAAAAGATGGTCGTTGGTTCTAAAAATCGCAGATTGGAAATTCAAGAGCCTGCCACTTCTTTGATAGGATTCCTCAATCAGTTTTGACCAACGAATGAGAATCACGTTGATTCCCTTGCACTTTAGGCTCCGCTATACCCAAGCAGGTAGACTTTCTCCTCGAACTTGATCACTTGGTTCAAAGCTTTTCTAAAGCGAATTTAAGCTTTGGAGTTCTTCGGTTGGCAAAGTCCTTGAATTCAATTAAAATGAAATTGGATGTGAAGTGTTTGAAATGAATAAATTGTATAAGTTTTTAACAATGGATTTGATGCTTGTAAGAAGGAAGTTATAGATTTTCTAACTTCAAATATAAACCCAATACTTCAATGATAAAAGACCAGTGCTTTAGCTTATTCGGGCAACAAAGTCGACCACAATGAAGATTATAACATACAACTTAATAATGTTCTATGCACATAAACTATAAACAATTTAATAATCAAGATGCAACGGATCAAATATATATACACAATTCTAAACTAGTCTAGATCGTGCTTTAACTCCTAAGGTTGGGAAGAGAGACTGGATACAGTTTCAGAAACAATTAAATCATTCACAATATCTACAATGATCGAGTTTAAAATGCCATAGAGGACCTCGTCCACTTATCTGACATAAATTGTTTATAGAATTAAAAAATGATTATAAAGGACGAATCAACTTAAGTATAATTCTCCTTTTCTCAAATAAATATAAACAAATGATCTATTATTTCATTATTAAAATAAAATAATTGAATTTACATTATAAAGTCATATTATTAGCCCCTTACTCCTCCAAACAAATAAGTACGAATGTTTTTCTTCTTGTGAATGTTTTTTCGAATGTCTCATATCTCCTTGTTTGTATTGAATCTTTCTTCTTATATCTTTCTTATGACTTTTCACAAGGTAGTTGCGACTTTTTATTATTAGTTTTCAAAGCAACTAATTATAGTCACATCATTAAGACATGACTGCCCTTTTATATTTGTCACCATTATTATTTGGAATGATAATCTTATTGTTTATGAATGCTCGATCAGCAATCAATGTAGTCCTCATTGATGCTGATATCTATTGTAGATATTTCCTTCCATGTGTCATGCTCTTCAGGTCCATGTCACTTTTCAATTCTTGTGTGTATCATTTATTTCTTTTTATATTAACACGTGACTCATATACTTTCGTTGCCTTTGTTCAAACCGAAGTAACAAGAATTGGAATTGGCAAGGCCGAATCGAATTGTGAATTGGCCATGAATCGGAATCGAATCAGGCCATGAATTGGCAAATTAAAAAAACCCTTGAAATTTAGTGAGTAACTTATTTAATAAACCCTTTATCGCTGATTCCATTCACCGATTCACAAAAAATTGTTTGGCTTGAATTGAATCGCTGAATCTCGTGAATCGCGTGAATTGTTGTGATTCTCGTTACTATGGTTCAAACACAATGCACGCTCTATTGAAGATAATTTGTGATAATTCTGTCTTCCATTTTCACTGGAGCACTCTCCATGTTTGTGCCTTGACAGAATACAGTGGCGAGAGAATGCAGTGTGGCAAGCTTCTACAGTTGCATGTGGATTCTGGATAGAGAACTATACATGCAGGCTCCTGCTTCATGCAAAACTCTGGTCTATGCCCTAGCTCGTCTTTCTCAATCTCTGGATTCTTGCATAAAGGATTTGAATGACAACAGCATCAAACCAATCAATGTTTGAACACTTTCACGCCATTTGTGACAACACATAACTTCATGTCTTGCCCGACGATCCCTTCAATGTAGCTTCAGTAACCTGATACTCGTGGAGAATTCGTATTCTGTTTCAAGGTTCTCCTCCCTAAGTGGTTGTATCGTGAGATGTCCAATACTGTAGTGATGTTCTTTATAGACATTCCTTATCTTGCTTTTATGGGCCTCCTCAAAGAATCACATTCTTCATTGTTGTCTATGCTAATTGAAATAATACATGCTGATAGCAATACTGTGCTTTTTTGGTGACGTGGAAATAGCATATCATTTGTAATTACAATAGGCTCAATAGGCTCAATTTCCATTGCTGTAAACATACACTTGCCTGAAATTTTTTTATGGATAATGATATTATAATCTTGCTCGCATGTGATTATTATTACAGTTCAGATCAATGGGACTGATCCTTTGATACTGATACCAATAACTAGTATGAATAGAACTGCACACAGTTGGTAAAATTGAGCCAAGAATGACCTTGGTCAATTTTTGGACTGAATCAAATATAATTTCAGACTATATTAAATATCGCTGGTTTAAGCGGAAAACTGTTTCTGAACTGGGTTCACAACTGTCTGTCTTGACTCTCAACCACTGAAGTAACTGGATCATTATTCTCTTTTCTTTCAGAAAATGAGTTGTTTTTTATCATATTTCTATTTACATTTAATTCCAAGGAGTGAGAGCATTTCCTCATTTCATAACTGGATCTAATTGCCTGATTATCATTTTCGTTAATAAGAGAATTTCCAACATAATCCATCTTATCTTTTTCACTTATGCGTGTTTCATAATTTGGTTTTTATTATGGATGTTGCTTTTCAGTGCCTCAATCTATTTCTTTTGTCACTATAAGCAAATTTTTACCTTGCCTGGTTCGTGACATTGGTTGAAGGTTGAAAGTAGAAAGTATTTTTTGTAGCATAACTGCTAGATGACTGATAACAGAATTGTATGTTCTTCCAAGCATTGGTTGTTGGGCTGTGACATTTGATCATTCTTTGAGTAAGCATTGGCATTGATCCAGAACTTGGTCTTGCTGCTATCCATTCTTGTATGTTGCACGTTGTTGCGTCAAGTTGATATCTAACTATGGTTATGATATACCCCTGTAACCTGTAGATGGTCATTGCTTATATGTTTGCTACTGATTTATATCCTTGCTGCCATTGACGTCTGAAACTGTGAGTCCTCCCATATGTCTTTTAATATCCCTTCATAATCAATGCTTTTTAGTTTCCTTTTCTTTTGACTGAATATGATATGTTGTTGTAAGTCTTGGTTAATGTATATACTATGTTTATTACCAATTGGATCTATAGTTTGACTGTACATCCCAGACTCCATTGTCTTGTAATTTCAATAAGCTCATCAAGAAATTCTTTTCATTGTAATCTCCAGTGAGTCAATTCTCATATCAGGATACTTCTTTTCATACTCAACACTTTCTATATTCTCCTGATCATGGCTTTTACTTATATTGGTTGAAATATAAGTAGTGGGTAAGATCTGAATATTCTTCATTTGCCATGGTATTTGGGACACTACATTTTGCCAAAATTTAGAGTTTCATCAATGGTAAGACAAGCTGAAGATTGGAGAGGCTGACTTAAGTTTGTATAAGCTATACTGTATGGTAATCATAATACGCAATCTGGGGAATTTCAGTTCCCTCTTTCTTGTTTACCTGGTTTTCTTGCTTTAGCAGATTTGCACTTCTCTTTTTTATGGTAAGGATGGGATTCTTTGTCTAAATTGTAGAACTGAAAAATGGGGGAGAACAGGGCTAAAACAGAGCACACACCATTTGAAGGATTTAAAGCACAGAGAGGCTTAACACAGCTCTGCTACAGCAGAGACAACTTTTATTCCATTCACATGACTCTGATTTTAATTACATACATTTAATATTTCCTTGTCTCATTATAGAGAGTTTGATGACAAATATTGTCTGAGAGATCAGTATTCAGGACAAACCCCTTAACAGATTTATTAACTGCCCATGACTATCAGGTATGGTGTGTTTGTACTGATAAAACAACCACAGATCAAAACAGACTCAGAGATCTAACAAATCGATCCTAATTCATTGGATCTAACTACTTCAGTCAGTTTAGTTTCAACTAACAAAAGTGCATATCAGTTTTAAGTGACTGCTTGCACAAGGGATGAAATGCTTGCATGATTCTTCCTTATTTGTAGACAGTTTGTAATGCACTTAATGGTGGAGTTGACTGTTTATTGGTGGATAAATTAACTCCTACCAACGCTTCCCTTAATTTCAATCTACAACACGTACCCCTCATCAATACAATTTTGAAATGGTTCCCGTTTAACATACTATTATATGCATGAAGTGGTCTATAGCTGACCACAAACTTTGTGCACAAGTGGTTTCTGCTGACCACAAAAGCTCACTTATAAGTGATTTCTTTTTCAACCATAAACAATCATGATGGGGATTCACTAATTGATAATACGTTTCAGCATTGGGCTTTACTTATAAATTTTATGCTTCTCCCTGTACTTCATTTTGGTCATGACTTTAGCAACATGCCCAATTTTCCATTAACCTTATCTCACTCCAATCGATGATGATAGAAATCATTACTCAAACTTTTGCAAATATAGCTTCAGTTACTCAATTCAATGTCTTTGTCTTTGCCAATTGCTGCGGTGGTTCTTCAAAATCGCAATTCTAAACATTTGCAAACTCATTTTGAGAGGTCTTGCTAGACAATAAATCTGATTTACTCAAACCATTTGTTATTCTCTTTGACATTCAAACTTTGCTAGATTTCTGTCATTGCTTGTTAATAAACATTTGTACTTAAATAATTTTTTTATCATACCTGTAATCTTCTTTCATGTTTATCTCTGGCTTCATCCACAATCCATTTTTATGTAACCTGCATTAGATTCCTTCTTGAATTCTTAATTCCAACATGTCCTTTCACAATGACTTTTCAAACCAACAAGTATGGATGTAGTTCCTAACATCTTTCCTTTGTATGTCCTTTCATATTTTTTCTTCCTTTCATATACCCAAGACCTTCAGTGCTCAATCAGATTCCTCATTCCTTGTTCATGCTTTCCCAATTCTTTACCTTCAAAACCCATTCTTTTCATAATTTTCAATCCAACATTGTCATCAAAACAACTAAAAACATTTGCATTATCATTACACTTGACATTTTCATCACCTTATTCCACAAACAACTCCAACATAGTCACATTTATCAAATAGCGGATTCAAATCCTCTATATAACATGAAATGTCACTCACTGATTTTGACTTTAAAATTTCATTTTCTTCTCTTAATTTTGACATTTCCTTCTTGCATAAACTATGGTCTTTTAATTTCTTCAACTTTTCTTCCAAAGCTTCATTCTTTTTCTTTACATCATCAAAAAACCCTAACTTTTCTTCCAGTTCTCCATTTTTCTTTTGAACTTTATTTAATTCATTTTCTAAATCATTTTTCACAAACTCTTTTATAAACATCCTTTTGCAACTCCTAAATAGTTTCTAGGAATTTTGAATTTAACTGTTCCAATTTCATAAATTCATTATTTGAAACATCCTTCTTGCCAAATAGATCCACCTTTTTAAATTTTTTTAGAACTTTCTTTCCTATCTTCCCCATCAGAGTAAATAAGAATTCTTTTAAAGACAAATATTACCTGCCTATGGATCTATAATCGGTACCTTTTACCAATCACCATGCAGCTTCCTTATCCCTCTTACAATTCTGTGGAATATAACTGGCGATTCTTCCTTTCACAATGCTGTCTGCAGCCTTCTTTTAAAACTTTGCACTTTGACAGTTTCTGTTGATGGCGAAACCAACATCAACCTTACCAATTTTATAATGACATTCAGGACACAAGCAATCTTCTAATTTGCAAAGCAATCTTCTAATTTGCAAACCCTTGTTGATGGCTTCTTTCATCTTTTGACTTCTAAGCTCTTCCTACATACTATTATTCTGGTTGGTTCTCTTCAGAATGTGATCCTTTCTTCTTACATATTATTATGCTGGCAGCTTCTCTTCAGAATTTCAATCCTTATCTGCTCCCAAATTTAACCTGACTCTGATTCCAATTTGTAGAACTGAAAAACAGGGGAGAACAGGGCTGACAGAGCACATACTATTTGAAAGATTTAAAATACAGACATAGATTGTTAACACGGATCTGCTACAACAGAGACATCTTTTATTCCATTCACATAAATCTGATTTTAATTACATACATTTAATCTTTCCTTGATTCTTTATAAAGAGTTTGATGACAACCATTGACTGAGAGATCATAATTCAGGACAAACTCTTAACAAAGTTTGTTAACTGTCCAAGATTATCAGTTATGATATGCTTCTACTGTTAATGTTTTTATACCAGGAATGAAAACTAACAAGAGAACATAAAAAATGTAAAACAAGGACATCAAGATTACCCTAGGAAAACCCTCCTACTCTAGGAAAAAAATCCAGCCACACCAAAAAGGTACTATTTAATAATCACAAATACAGCATACAAAGCTCACTAGGTTTGAATGGAAGATGAATTCTTCTCACAGATCGCTAATACTTGACAAACAATACATAGAAATGGGTTATTACAATCTCTGATACAAAACTCAAAAAACTTCAAATATGATGATAACAGAGAAAAACTCTCAACAGAGATGAATAGCTGAATAATATGAAAACAATTACTTTTCAGCCTTTGAATCACACCGACTTCTGAGTCTCTTCCACCACTGTTATCACCCGCACTAGACTAGGAATATCTATCTCACAAGGACTAGGAATCACCATCACACGGGAATTCCAAGATTACATGAAACTGAAGTTGCAATGTCCTTTTAATCACCATCGGCAGTTACACCTACATGTCAACAATGAATACATCCAGCCCAATAATACGTCTTCACATGGAAGGAGGGCTCATACACATTGAATCTTGTGTAATCACATATTTACAATCTGCTGAGAAACAAGAGGCCGAGACTATAGGAAGTCAGGAAGTAATGTCTCTACTGTTGGAAATGTAACAATAGATAGGTGACTGAGAGGGGGTGGGGGGTGAATTAGGAACCACTTAATACTTTTCACTTAGATTGCTTTTTCCTTTCTTTGTTATATTGCCTAATTTATTTGTCATGCATGAACATAAAGCAATAAAGAAATCAACACCATAACACTTCGACACAATATTTGGTAACTCTGAAACCCTCCAAGGAGAAGGTAAAACTGGAGTGGGGATGATACCCACACTGCTTCACTACTGTAGTGATAAAGTTGGCTTCTTAGGGCTTACAATTGATTACTTTTGGTGATCTACTCTGTTAGGAGTATGAAGGATTGTTAGGTCCACCTTGTGAAAGAATTTTACAATACAATGAAGTATGTACTCTGTTAAGAGATTTTACAAAGGATTGCTAGGTCCACATCGTTAGAGAATCTACTTGATGCACCTGTTAGGATGCAATTAGTAGATTATCCTTGTTTGCAACTTGATTTGTTAATATAGATCCTTTGTAGATTGTAATCACCTAACTGTGATAGATATGTCTCTGCTTTGCCCTTTACACTGCTTGGTAGCCTATTAAACATTCTGCTCTATCTTCTTTTTGTATTCCATATTTGCTTGTTCCACTTGTGTATATCTCTCTCACATGTTAGACAAAACAATTTACCTTTCTTATATAGCCGTCAAACAATATTTTCATTCCAAGTTGGCTACAAAAGAAAAGGTGCCTTTTCAATAGTCAACTTACATCTTTAGGTCGGCTGATGCTGATGCTTGGGTCAAACTGTGCACTTAGGTGTTATGGTGATACTCAGGCGATACAGTGAACTTAGGTGATACTCTGGCACTTGGGTAACACTGGATGTTCGGGTGATACTATGCAGTCAAGTGACATTGTGATCCCTTGCTAGTACTGGATGCTTGGTTCATGCTGAACATGTGGCGATCACTGCTTACTAGGTTCATACTGTGATGCATGTCCCATATGATGGTGCTTGGTTAATACTGGGAATTAGGATACTCTCAATCTGCTTGGGTTACAGTGAAACATGCCGACTGAAGGAAAGCTTGGTTGTAGTACTAACCGACCTTCCTGAATGACTAAGTGTTTTGTCACTAATTGACAATATGTCTTGCCATAGGGTCAATATCTACATCGTCAGATAGTCTAAATCAGCCACTTAATGTCTCTACATCGTCAGATACAATCTAAATCAGCCACATAATGTCTCTATAGTTACATGGCGGTGGCCCTTCGATGATCATCAGTTATGAAACATAAGACCCTTAACATTCCAAATGCTACATGATAATAAATCAATACACATGAATACATGACTGTTGTGGATTACATGGTGGTGACCCTTCGATGATCATCAGTTATGAAAATTCCAAATGCTACATGATAATAAATCAATACACATGAATACATGACTGTTGTGGCATAAGTGCTGACAGCAGTTATAAGAGTGACCATTAATATGCAACGTGAAGGACTCTTGATAGTCTTCATTCATCCAATCACAAGGAAGGAAATGGAGTTGTTGCAGCAGAGCAAATATCACAACCATAATGCTGATGCAATCACAGGTGTGCAGATATCTCCTGCAGCTACCAAACTTCAACATCTACTGGTAAAACAACCACAGACCTTAACAGACTCAGATTTCTAACTAATTGATCTTTATTCCTTGGATCTAACTGCTACAATCAGTTTAGTTTCAACTAACAAATGAGCAGATCAGTTTTAACTGACTGCTTGCATGGAGAAGGAAATGTTTGCATGATTCTTCCTTTATTTGTAGACAGTTTTGTAACTGCACTTAATGGTGGAGTAACTGTTTATTGGTGGAGAAATTAATTGCTACCAATGTAAATAATTGTTTTACTAAATTGTGAAGTGTAAAATGGTTCGCTTAATTCTTTTCTAAATTCTGAAAGATATTATAACCTGATCTAATTCTACCAAATTTGAAAGATAATCTCAAATCTTTTGGTTAGAATGCCCATGCAATTTTCTCTTTCACATGGTCAATTTTCTTATTACAATAAGCTTGTCACTAGCTGAAGGCTATGTCTTCTAAAATAGCATTTTGATTGTTTTATCTTGGAACAGGTTACAAATGAAATGGATTATTATGGAGAGTCCTCTTTTGGCAGTAAATAATTGTTTTACTAAATTGTGAAGTGAAAAATGGTTTGCTTAATTCTTTTGTAAATCCTGAAAGATATTATAACCTGATCTAATCCTACCAAAACTGAGATAATCTCAAATCTTTTCGTTTGAATGCCCATGCATTTTTCTCTTTCATATGTGGTCAATTTACTTATTACAATAAGCTTGCAACTAGCTGAAGACTGTGTCTTCTAAAATAGTATTTTGATTGTTTTATCTTGGAACAGACTACGAATGAAATGGATTATTATGGAGAGTCATCTTTTGGCAGTGGATATCATAATGATAATGATTACCTTCAAAATGTTTCTGAAGAAGATGGTACTGATGAAGACGAGGATGAAGATGAAGTTTCAGAAGAGGAAGATCATGACAATTATAATGAATATGAAGAGAAAAATGCACTTGTTGGAATGGCTAGTTTAAAACTGAAATAGCGATCATCATTCATTTATCATGGTTCTGACAGATTCTGTATTTCATGGGTTGAAGGTGATCCCGCTTTCATTTTATTTCTGACTTCAAAATACAAGTTTGTTGCTTTTACTGGGTTGAGCCCTTTCTATGTATTTTGGTTGATATTTCTGGCTATTGTAATGGCATACATCTTTGTTATGCAAGGTATCTCCTTGTTCCTGAGATTTTTACTTTTCACTAAATTGTGGAACCAGAGGGCATGTACCTACACTTCTTAATCAGTTTTCTCTTTTAGAAACAAGTTTCCCAGCTGCAACTTTTTCATTGTGTTAAGCTTTGATGGAAAACAGAAGAATCTGGTTCTTCCGTAGTGATTGCCATCTTGAATTGCTGCAGCACCGTCACCATCCTGCTAAGTTGTATTGTAGACAGTATTTAGGTGAAATATCCCTTAGATTCTAGTTGTAAAATTTTGCAGCTATAGGTGCATATATCTAGCTTAAAAAAGAAGCAAAACAGACGAAGAGCATCATTAATGGAAAAAACAAAACTTAAATCTTTTCATTCCTTGATTTACATTGTACACATGGTGCAGATTTATACAATAAAATTGCTATGAAGAGCCACCGTTAACAATAGCAAACTACATTGCAGAGAGCAATCAAGAATTAAACAACATTCTCCAAATTAAACTTAGTGCATGACTGTTATTCACCCTTCTTTCATGTAGCAAGTAGAGGATAGACTGGAATAAGAAACAGTTACCATCCACAAATTACGAATCATGCTGCAGTTCTTTAAAGGGCAATGGTGGTTGAACAGCAATAACACCAACACTTGATAAAAGAATTGTGCCTATGGAATCACTTCTGATACCTATTTGATTATTGGTTCACAGCACTTTTAATTTGTCACTTTTATTCTTTTCTTTTATGCAGTTTTTCTGACACTGTTGAACCTCTGCCTAAAGATGCTTCAATTTTTTGCTGCAAATTTGTTTTATATTATGCAAACCTGGTTAAAGGCCCAAAAAACTAAAATCAGATAGAAACTTTATTACTTTGCCTGGCTTTTTGATATTTCATATCAAGTTCTAAAACTAAATAAATCATAGTTTGTCAATTACTATTATTTTGTAAAGCATTTATGAACAGTAGTTGTAGATACGTTGGAGCACCACTTGTTTTGTTTTCCCAATTTGGGCTTAATGGTATTCTCCTGCATGAAGGTTTGATTGATGGAACATTCAGTAATGAAATTTTGTTTGCAGGAGAATTTTGCCATATGTAAAATTATAATGTGAAAATTATTATCATTGTTGAACTCCTCAGCATTTTTTAATAATTAGAATTGGTTGCACTTCAACTGGTCTGCCAGTGATTCCAAAGTCAGGGTCGATCTCCATAGAGCATCATAGGTGTTCTTGTTAGACTTTGAAGGCCATGCTTTGAGGAGATGTAATTAATAAGCTATCTTGAAAAGACAAATGAAAGTGGAGCTTATTGCAAAGCCATATCTAGCACCGATGAGCATAGGGGCATCGAAGTAAAAGATGGTCCACTAATTCTTCTTGATTCTTACAAAGGACACAATGGTAAGGGCCTTCAAAACCTATCTTCTTGAACTAGTATGATGTGAGAATTCTTTCCTGTACAACAACCCATAAAAATATTCCTACATCTACCTTAGGAAGACAAGGTTTTTTCTAGCATAAATCTATGAAGAGTTCATAAGTGTCCCAATGCATTTGGCATGAGATTGTTTTATATTGTTCTTTGACGTTGTATACTCCCAACTTGGCCCCAGTTCGAACAAGTGAATCTTCTTTGTTTTTAGGGGATATATGTCGCCCCTTAAGGATAGCTTCCAATATTGCTTTCTAATTAGAAGAGATGGGATCATCATCCATCGATTTCATTTCCCATCCAAAGTGGGGATCATTGTTTGGGAAGGCGATATAGTTATTAAGGGAGTTTCCCCATGCCATTGAGTGGGTTTTGAAGATGTTGGCGAAAATGAGAGTTGTGAGGGGAGGGTAGCCTCCCCAATAATCCTTAAAGAACAAATCAAAATGTCCATTGCGAATATCCCAAGACAGGAATTGGCTGATAAGAGGTCTATTATCTAGCATGAAGTTCCATACTCTAGAGCTCCTAGGGGGTGACTTTGTTTTACAAATACTAAGAGGGTCAGTGTGATTGTAGGAAATAATCTTAGCCCATTTCCTTTTGGTCTCCCTGAAAAGTCTCCAAACTAGTTTGGCTCCAAAGGCTTTGCTTTGCTATAGGAGCTTTTTAACTCCAAGACCCCTATACTTGAATGGTTTGTAGACATTTTCCCATTTGATGAGGGTAAGCTTCTTTTGTTGGGATACTCCTTGCCAAAAAAAGTTTTGATTTTTTTCTCAAGTTTAGAGCTTGCTTTGGAAGTTAAAGGGAGGCACGACATTTGGTAAGAGGGCAAGGCGATAAACAATGATTTGATCATGTTTAGGCAACCTGCATTAGAAAACCATCTAGACTTCCAATTATCCATCTTATTGTTTAGGTTCAAGATGATTTGATTGCATAAATTATTGGATGTGGTCCCCTTGTCCAAAGGCATACCCAAATATTTACATGGGAAGGACCCTTATTTGAATCCCAAAATATTGCAAAAAGGCATACCCAAATATTTACATGGGAAGGACCCTTATTTGAATCCCAAAATATTGCAAATCCCATCTTCTAGCACCAATTTTGAAATGATAAAGAAGATTTCGAATTTATCCACATTGATGAGTTGACCTAAGGCTTTCATATGTAGATCATGAATTGATTTTAGTGAAGTTGCTTCTCTAATAGAGTAATGGGATGACATGATAGTGTCATCTGCATGTAGATGCTAAAAAATGGTTCGTGTCTATAGTTTAATCACTTTTTCACACTAACTTGTCCTATTTTCTCATTTTACTAATTTTGATCTTTTGGCCAACTTGATCATCATTTAACCATATTTTAACAATATTCTTCATCATTCATATCCCCTTATAAATCAATTGTAGATCGTTTCAAAATTGATTTCCATATCATCCAAATCAATTTGGAATCATATCAAATCAACTTGAAATCACCCCAAATCCACTTGGAATCACTTGGAATCAACCATAATCATCTCGAAGCATGTCAGATATCCCAAATCAATCATCATCTGTCCGATCCTATTTGTTGTCGTGGCTTTCAATGCCTCAAAAACCTATCAAACATATCAAATTTGACCTTAGTACTGTCATGACTCTTAATGCTAGGTTGAACTGTCATTCTTGTCATTTGATCATTGACATTGTCGAGTCCGTCACTGTCAGATTGTGAGATTATCAACCACTTTAATAACATTGACAATGTCCGTCGATGTTATTATGATCAACCATATCAATCAATCTTGATCCTATAGCATTTGTAATGTCAATTAAATGTTACATGTCCTTAATCCATGTCATGTGTCCTTGGCATGATTATCAATCCGAATCAATTATTCAATTTGACCATGGCTTTGGTCTACCTGTCATCATCCTAGTTGATCTGCATAATCATCACATTTCATCGAAGGATATTGTCGCATTTATCAAATCAAATTGGTCAATCATTTACTAATTTTCTCTATAGCATTAAATAACCCATAATTTAATCCTATATCATTTCAATCATTTTTCATCTCGCATTACTAATCATTCTTCCTAATTAATGTCCTCAATTGTTTAATATTAGTAATTAATTGATTCATCATTCATAAACCATGGAAATTCTCAATTTCCTAACTCAATTTCCACTTCTAATTTCCAAATTCCAAATTTCCATTTGTGGGGAATAATGAATTTTTAATTCAAATATTTCACATAATCTTGACAAATCTTGACATCATCATGACACATGGACATCTTACATCATGGATTCTATCATCACACTTGGCTAAGATACGTCATAACCAATATATTTTTATTCCTTACGCATATCTATATTTAGCCGTCATTGTCATAGATTCTTGGCTTTAAGTGGCTTTGAGGTGTCACATGATGCATCATAGATCCTCCACCATTTTTAGCTATGTTGGCTTCTACGCATCATACAATCTTACATTTGGCATCTTGTGATATGTGTGTCATGGATTCCCAAAGGAATCTCTTGCCAAGTTGCATATGCAAAGTGACAAGGTCAATGCTCTCCTCCTGCACGATGGCTATAAAATGAGCGACTTTGCTCTCATTTCCGAATTCATAGTCCCTTGATTCTTAGTCTTTCAAGTCCTAACTTCTTAGTCTCTTTATGCTTCAAATCACTTCTTCACTCTGATATCATTATCATTATCATAGACTTTTGCATTTCAATTCTGTGCATTATAGGCAATTGGAGCCAAATCATATGGAGATGAAAGGACATGGGAGCCACAACTAGAGAGAGAGTTTTTACTTTGAGTTGCTTTCTTTGTTTTAGTTGGCTTTCATGGTTGACTAGAGGTTATTACCATATGTTTATTGAGTTTTGTGATTTGCTCATAGTATGTTAGATATTAGCCTGTTTTCTGGTCCTACACTACAAACTATTAGTAAGTGATGTTCAAAATTCCATATGTTACTTTGATACCTTGAATGACACTTCGATCTTGTGAGGCTTTAATTAATCCTCTAAAGGCTCCTACCATGATAACAAATAAGAGAGGAGATATATGATCTCCTTTCCTAAGTCCTCTAGAAATATCAAAGAAGCCTTCAAAGGCTCCATTGATAAGGATAGACATTTTGGGAGTGGAAATGCAACTAAAAATAAGATGGATCCACTGTCTAGAAAAACTAAATGCCTCCAAGCATTTACAGAGGAATCTCCAATCAACTTTGTCATATGCTTTTTGAATGTCAAGTTTAACTAACTTACATGGATTTTTGTTCATCTGTACTGAGTGGATAAGTTCCTAGATAAGTATAATAGCATCCGCAATAGGCGGCCGAGAATAAAACATGTTTGTTCATAAATGCTTATGGGCAGTAGAAGTTTAAGCTTGTTGGCTAGAGATTTGGTTAGGATCTTTAAATTGTGTTACATAATTCAATTGGCCTAATATCATTGAATTGGATTTTTATTGGGATTAATATTGGAAATAATCACTAACCTCAAAGCCGATTTGGGTTTTGTGTGGTGGAGGGTGGGGGGGAGGTAGACATTGAGTCTCTATGTACAACATCAGTAACAAGGGGGCTATGCCTTTTCTAAACAAAGCCACCTTGCTGAAGAAATTTAATAGAGACAGGTTGTGAAGATGAGATGTTGGTTTGATTTTCAGGGTTCACAAAATAAGATCAGTCGAGGAGAATTCTTGCGATAATACTACTCGGTTTAAGTTAATATTATTGAGGAATAATTTGGGGGAGAAGCTAAATGATGAATTATCATTAAAGATTGTCATTCTAGGAGAGAAGGAATAGTTAATAAAGAGGACGATTTTATAGTCCCATTCAAATCACAAGAAGGATCCAAAGCAATTGTCGATGCTCAAAAGGGATTCCCAATTAATGAGGGAGATTGGGAGCCTACCCAGATTATATGAGGAAGAAATACTTTTCATCTTGAAGGAGTGATGATTGAATTTGGAGGGCCATTCAAAAAAGGGAAGATGGAATCCTTCAAAGATTAATTTACCCTTATCTACAAAGTAATGCTTCTCATATTCTAGGTGTAATTGATACAATAGAAATTATTTTTGATGGACGGTATACTTACTTGGTCCACAAAGGCGAAATTCCACCAGCTAATCATCATTTGATGGTCTTTCCCATTCCAAAAAGTCATAAACTTGAAGGAACTAGATGGAACCCTATACTTTGGAAGAGGCATCGGGCTATCTACCTAGGATTTGCAAACATGGTGGATGGGATCTTCTTTTGGGGATGTGTCTCTCGACAATGGAACTAAAGGGTTTCGACCTGCTTTTGATTCCCTTGGCATTCCTAGGGGAATTTTATTTGCTCTTGTAGTAAACTAGGGTGAAATATGACAATAGAAATGCCCTTCCATTTACTTTGCTCAGAATGGAGGGATATATTGGAATAAGTGACACCCAAATGGATATTTTGTTCTTCTCGGATTGGATACATCGCTCTTTCTTGGTCATAATTGGAGGGCCTTGTTTCCCGTCATGAGATCTTGTGTGGAGGTAATTTTGTCTAGCAAGATGAAGAAGATATTTCTTTTGAGTTTTGCTTGCCGCTCAAAACCAAGAATTACCTGACTGGAGATGGGGAGGAAAATATAGTTATCCTCCATAAATGGTTTTATCTACCTAGAGGGGAGGCGGTTGAAATAAAATTTGAGGTAAAAAATGCAAAATTGGCTAGAGAGAGTGAACTTTTGGTTTACGAGGCATACATAGTCACAATGCATCATGAAAGACATTATTGAAAAATCTTGATGATAAATTTTTTAATTATTTTAATCTCTAATTTTTTTGAACTCTATTTAGATATGGTTATATTGAGGGTTAGAATTCGAATTGTAATTATTAGTTCTATATATTTTTTTAAGGTTACTCTGTTATGGATATGGTTAGGGTTAGGGTTCATATTATATTTAATAAAACTATATATTTTTTAAGGTTAGTATCAAATTATTTTTTTACTTTTTAATTTTTTTCCCTATATGTAGTGTTTTATTTGCATAACTTGAATAAATAATTAATTTTCTTCAATTTAGTACAATATTAGTAGTTCATTCAATTTTGAATTTTCTAATATTTATTTTATATGTTGTATGGTTAATGTTAGGAGTAGAGTTATGGATAGGGTTACAATTAGACTTAGCATCAAGAATATGGTTAGGGTTACAATTAGTCTTATGTTTAGGGATAATGTTAGGATTAGGGTTAGGGTTAGAGTGAGGCATACAATAAGGTATGTGTTATAAGATTTGGGTTAGGATTATAAGGAGGGTTATAGTTAGACTTAGCACTAGGAATATGGTTAGAGCTAGGTTTAGGCTTATGATAAGGATCCATATCATGATTATGATTAGGGTTATGGATATGGTTAGACTTGGGGTTAGGGTTTACATTATAATTATTATTAGAGTAACTATTTTGTTTATAGTTATGATAAGACAACTGTTAAGCTTATGATTAGGGTTTAGACCCAACAATAAAGTTAGGGGTAGGAATCACCATTGGGGAAAGGTTTATATTTAGCAATAGGGTTACACAAATGGTTAGAGTTAGACTTTTGATTAGGAGTAGGACTAGGGTTAGGGTGAGACTTAGAAAAAGCAAATGGTTAGGCATAGGATTAGGGTTAGCACTAGTATTACTCATTGAGTTACATATAGATTTAGAGTTATAGTTAGGGCCACACTTACAATAAGATAGGTGTTAGGATTATAATTAGGGTTACTATTAGGAGTAGAGTTAGGATTATAGGTTCACATTAAGTTTGTCGTTATAATTAGGCATCCTATATGAGTTAGAGATATTCTTACGATTATGGGTAAAGTTAGGGATATGAGTAGGACTATGATTAGAGTTAAGGTTACACACAAGTTTATAATTATGGTTAGGGTTATGGTTAGGTTTAGAGTCATAGTTAGGGTTGGGATTATGTTTAGTTATAGACATGAAAAAGTTACCATAAGGGAGAGGTTAAGCTTACAACTAGGGTTAGGTAAATGAGTATTATTAGGGTTGCTAGAAAGTAAAGTCCACTAAGATAACCAGGGGTTGGGGAAGGGGTGAATCAGTTATTAGATCCATATAAATTTTATCAACTTTATTAAACCTTAAATATGTGATCAACATAAACAACAACCATAAGACGATACACATACAAAAATACACCATATATGTTAACTAGGGAAACCCTTGATCAGAGGGAAAATACCATTGGGGATGGTACATGTGTGTACAAAAACTGTCACACTTCTATAAACTATTATTCTTGAGAATACCCATGAAAGAAGGCATCTCAAGAGGCAGCTTATAGCTCTCTATCTATGAGGTGCAAATGCTATGAGACAGTGGCTCTCAAATGAACTAAACTATGCAACCCTTTCAAGGTGCACCATAGAACGAGAGATTCAAAGATGGGAACAAGAATGCTAGCATCCAGGAATCTAGAATGAAATGCAATGCAAATGCACAATATTCTAAATGAAATGCAAGCTAACAAAGGGAGTTACAAGTCCTCTAATTTAAGCTATGTGATCTAAGCTAGAGCATAAAAGAAAACTAAGAAAAGAATGTCATAATGCAAATAGAATGAGAGCCAAGCTAAAATGCAAAAAATGAAAGAATGCTATAAGTCTCCAAAAATTGCAACATAACAATAGATTGAGAGACTAAGATCTTAGAATGAGGAGAGAGCCCTCATTTTTAAAGAAAAATGGATGGTAGAGATTAAGAGGCAAAAGAGGCATAATAAAAGGAGGAGAATGCATCTTGAGTGATCTATGTACTCAAGCATATCAACTAATCACAATTAATGGTTGAGTTTTTGTTAGAAATAGGGATTACTGAGAGGGGGATGAATAAGTAATCTACAAACTTTAGTCACCAACTGGATATTATTTCTTACTTTAAACCATACATAACAAAGTAATAAAGTAATGCTGAACAATAACAACAACAATGCACAAATATAGCTCATAACACCATATTTTGTTAACTAGGGAAACCTTGACCAAAGGAAAACCTCGGTGAGGATGATATCCACTAGATAATATACTGATATATAAGTTCCTTATTAGAGGATGGATCCTGTTAGGAGACAATGAGAAAATTCAGTATAAGGAGTCCGTATTAGGAGACTTTGAATCATTGTTAGGAGAATCCAACCCTATTAGGAGTTGTAGTACAGTAGATGCAAGATGAGCCCATTGCCCAAACATCACTACTCAAACAAGTAATCAAAATTTTGGAATATAGGTACTATAACTTCTTTTTGGATTGATCTTCAACTTGATCTTAGATCACAAAAATAGCTTTCACAAAACTTCACATATGCCACTTTCACAAAAGTTTGCATACAATTGCTCAACATCACAATTAACACATATAATCACTACTTCTCATCGCAAGATGTCCTTTGCATAAATACTATGCCTTTACAAAAATTTTTGCTAGGTCAGCTAAGACAATAATACATTTTTTCAACTTAGAGTAAACATCTAGGATGTCAACCCTAATTGGACAATTAATTATTTTGTAAACAAAATAATCCTTTCCTTCAATTTTGCTATCCTATTTCATCAAAACACAAATATCTCTTTTTCGTATAGTCCGCACTGACTTTTGAGGTTATACACATCATTGCCAACATGTATACTATCTCCATCTATCTTCACTAGTCAGAAGATTGCATCAATAACAAGTTATAAACAAAACAATACACTGTTGTATACCAAATTTCGTACTAAGACAATTTTCTGATTACCAAAAGTTAATTATCTTTATTTCTAAAGTTTCTTGTAAGCATGTACATCATGTGTTGCCATAAATGACAACAATTACACATCTCCATTAGCTAGTTGTCAACAATCTCCCCCTTAACATTGATGGCAACAAAATAGGGAAAATTGGCTCAAGTAAAAAAACTTAACAAAAATAATATAGTAATATTACATCTATTACAATTTGTCCATCTTTACATATGCTCCCCCTTACAATATACTTTACAATATTACTAAATGTACTACTCCCTTTAAATGTACTTCTCACTTTAACAATTTGATGGAGACACAACCCAAGAACAGAATGGACACAACAGAAAAAAAGGAAATTATATTAACTGAGAAAATAAGCTAGTACAAACAGTACAAGAAAAGGAAAATAAACTTCAAAACATGCCCTAAGGGCTTACAATAGCATAAATCTGGAGAAAATTTCTCCTTTCAGTACCTCCTCTCAAACTCCACTCCAAACTGCCCTTTACAATGCTAGAAATCTCCTTAAATAGACCCCGAAGGGTTAAGAACTAGGAGTACATTCTAGAAAGTGCTAGTAGGCATCCACCGACCAAATAGAAGGTTTCAGAAGCTGTGTTAGAAGTTGACGCACATCTAGAAGAATTCAGAAATGGTAATCGAACTTTCGAGAGGCATAACTTTTGAACCGTAGCTCCGATTGACGAACCGTTTACATTTTTCAAAAACTCTCGAAGTGCTCTATAGCCCTATGGACCAGCTTCGCTTGTCCCCCATTTTTCGGCCCTTTTCGAGGTCATTTAATGCCGCTAACTTGACTTTGAAGCATTCTTAGGAGGTCTCCACAACCAAAAAAATTGCAATAACTTTCAAACCGTGGGGCCTTTTGACTTGAATCTTTTTCTGGAATGCTCTAAATTACCATTACATTCATCTAGCCAATTTACACCTCCTAGTTCACCAAAATGATGGCTCAATTACATACTCCTATTTTCTCAAGATTTACACGAACACTGATAGTGGAACTGTGAGAGTTGGAACCTTTATTTGACCCAAATGGGTATCCAAAAATGAAAACACATGAAACAGAAACTAAGTCTAAGTATATTTTTTTGGGTGACACAGGATTGCCCTTATACCTTTGGATGCTCCTACATCAGACACCCAGGGTAGATTGAAAAGTGACCCTGTCACTTTATGAATGGTAGAGGAAATCCCAAATGGGAAACCTCAGCTGCTGAAATCCAAGTTGAGTTCTTGATCGGTCGTCCTTTCCATTTGACCAAATACTCTTCATACTGCCTGTTTCTGGTACTCCTACTCACATGATGATCTAGAATGTCTTCTATCTCCTCCTTCTTAGAAGTAGGAATTGGACATTGCTCTAACACCAGCTCCTCATCTGCACCATCATCATGATACTTTGTTAAGCCTGCAATGTTGAAAATAGGAGAAATGTGAACACCATCTGGCAGCTCCACCTCATATGCATTTCCTGAGTCATGTTTCTTCAGAATTTTGCAGGGGCCAAATTTTTTCATTTTCAGCTTGTTGTAAGTACCGGCTGAAAATCTTTCTTTTCATAAGTGCACCATGACTAGATCCCCTACTTGGAATTCCTTATGTCTTCTCCTTTGATCAGCCCTAGCTTTATACTCTTGATTCATCTTGGTAATGTGTGCCTGAACCTCCTCATGTAGACACTTGATATGTTCAGCAAATTCCTCAGCTTCAACACTTGTCCTCTCCCCTTGTTCTATCTTCCTCAATTCTGGTGCAGTCCTTGGGCTATTCCCATATACAATTTGGAATGGTGATTTTCCAGTACTCCTATTTATAGAGTTATTGTAAGCAAACTTTGCTTGTGGTAGAATCAAATCCCATCCCTTGGGCTTATCCCCAACTAAACATCTCAGCAAATTGCCCAGACTTCTATTTACCACTTTTGTTTGGCCGTCAATTTGTGGGTGATGCGTGGAACTAAATTTCAAGTTTGTTCTCAACTTTTTCCACAATGTCCTCCAAAAATATCCGACAAATTTAGTATCTCTGTCAGAAACTATACTCCTTGGAAGACCAGGTAGTCTTACCACCTCTTTGAAAAACAAGTCTGCAATATGGACAACATCATGAGTTTTGTGGCATGGAATGAAATGTGCCATTTTGGAGAACCTATCAACCACCATGAATACTGAGTCATTACCCCTTTGTGTCCTTGGCAATCCAAGAACAAAATCCATACTTATGTCCTCCCATGGCCTTGATGGAATAGGCAGTGGCTGATATAGGCCAGTATTATGACTAAACCCCTTGGCAACTTGACAAACCTGGCAACTCTGTACAAACTTCTTCACATCCTGTGAAATTTGAGGCCAAAAATAATGTTCTCTAAGAATGGCAATGGTCTTATCTCGACCAAAATGTCCTGCCATCCCTCCACTGTGTTTCTCCTTAATCAGATTTTCCCTCATGGAACTCCTTGGAATGCACAATTGACTACCTTTGAACAACATGCCATCCTGAATCAAATAGTCTAACCACTTGGTTCTATCTACAGCAACAGGTTCTTTACAAGCTTTCCATGCTTCAGCAAAATTAGGATCTTTGGGGTACAAATTCTTGATTTCATCAAACCCAACTACTTCAACCTGCATTACTGTAAGCAACAACTGTCTCCTACTTAGTGCATCTGCAACCCTATTAGATTTTCCACTTCTATGCTTCAACACAAATGTATAACTCGACAAGAACTCTACCCACTTCATATGCCTCTGATTCAATTTACCTTGGCTATTTAGGTACTGTAATGCCTGATGATCAGTATACAAAACAAATTCCTTTGGCAATAAATAATGCCTCCATTTCTTTAAGGCCTGAACTATTGCATAGAACTCTTGATCATAAACATAATACTTCTTCTTTGCATCGTTCAATTTTTCACTAAAATATGCAATAGGCTTACCTTCTTGGCTTAATACAACCCCAATAGCGCTGCCACTAGCATCACAATCCACCTGGAAAACCTTTCTAAAATCTGGAAGTGCCAACACAGGTTGTTCTGTCACCTTTTTCTTCAGCAATTCAAAACTTCTCGTAGCTGCTGCAGTCCATTTGAACTCTTTTCTATCCCCTCTTATTGTATCAGTTAGGGGTGCACATATGCCATTGAAATTCTTAATAAACTTCCTGTAAAAACTAACCAGACCATGAAATGATCTTACCTCAGTAGCAGACCTTGGAGTAGGCCATTCCAAGATGGCTTTTACCTTCTCCGGATCCATTTTGAGACCTTCGGGTGATATAACAAACCCCAAATAGACTAACTCCCTTTTTGCAAAGATACACTTCTTCAGATTAATTAACAGTTTCTCTTCCCTTAGCCTTTCAAGGACACTACGAATATGCAGTAAATGTTTTTCCAAAATCTTGCTGAAAATTAAAATATCATCCAAATAGACAATAACAAATTTTCCCAAAAACTTCTTAAGTACCTCATTCATGAGCCACATGAAGGTGCTTGGGGCGTTCGTCAATCCAAAGGGCATGACTAACCACTCATAAAGACCCTCCTTGGTCTTGAAGGCTATTTTCCACTCATTTCCTTCTCGAATTCGTATATGGTGATAACCACTCTTCAGATCTATCTTTGTGAAGTACTGAGCTCCACTCAAGCAGTCCATAAGATCATCCATCCTTGGTAAAGGAAACCGGTACTTGATGGTTATCCTATTTATAGCTCGAGAATCTGTACACATCCTCCACTCTCCACCCTTCTTTGGTGCGAGTACTACAGGTAATGCACATGGACTCAGGCTCTCTCGAATCAAGCCCTTCCTCAACAGCTCCTGAACCTGTCTATTTAGCTCCTCTATTTCAGTAGGAGTCATCCTGTGAGCAGCCTTGTTAGGAAAACTAGCTCCTAGAATTAGATCTATCTGATGACTGATTTGCCTTACTGGTGGCAATCCATCTGGAACATTATCAGAGATAATATCTCCAAATTTCCCTAGTAAATTTGAAACTTCAAGTGGTATTTCACTACTACCTTCTTTATCTTTCCTAGGAATCAAAGCATAGCACATATGCTGATGTTTCATGCCATCTAAAAACATCCTTCTATCAACAAGACAAATCCTAGCACTGCTACATACCTTTTCACCTTCCGTTTTCATGGGCTTCAATTTGTGGCGAACTCCATGCTTTGTCAGAGAGTATGTGTTAGCATGCCCATCATGTACTACATGTCTATCAAAGTGCCATGGTCTACCCAACAATAGATGGAAAACATCCATCGGAATAACATCACAGAGAACTTCATCATGGTAAATCCCAATTTTGAATTTCACTAAACATTGTTCACTTACCAGGACCTTATGATCATCTTTTACCCAAGCAATCCGATAGGGCTGGGGATGTGGAGCTCTTGAGCTTCAGCTTAGAGACCATCTCTTCTAATACCAAGTTATCAGTGCTACCACCATCAATGATCATGTCACAACATTTATCCTCACACTTGCATCTGGTACAAAACAAACTCCTCCGTTGTCCTAGTTCAATCTCACCACTTAGTAGGACTCTTTCATTTACCAAGGTCTCTCCTCTTTCTGCATCCTCTGAATGTGATGACTGTGCATCCTCATCCACATGAGCAACCCTAGCTTGGCCCTCAGCTCTCCTATCTATCCTTCCTTGTCGTTGACGGCATTCAAAGGCACGATGACCTTCTTCATTGCAATGGAAACAGGTACCATGGAAGCCTCCTCTTCCTTGTCCACGTCCTCTACCTCTTCCTCTCTGATTTCCAAAGTCTTGATCATGGGAGCGGTTGAAACCCTCATTCCTCTGGTTCCTGCTAGTACCCACATCTTCATTTTTCTTTTGGATTTCATTGCGGCCTCCAAATGACCTACCGCTTCCCCTTCCTCCTTGACCACACCCTCTTTTTCTTCCTTGAAACCTTTTATTCAACTTCTCTTCAACTCGTAGGGCAAACTGGTATGCATCTTCAACGCTGGTCATTCTTACCAGACTTAATTCCTCTTGGATGCTAGGTCGCAACCCACTGATATAACGAGCAATCTTCTCCTTATTTGCTTCTGCATGCCCCACTCTAATCAAGAGTCGGTAAAATTCCTCTATATATTCTTGGACTGATCTTCCTGCTTGCTTTAACCCATGCATCTTTTTAAACAAATCAAGCTCGTAGTCCACAGGAATGAACTGCTTCTTCAATTTGTCCACCATGCGATCCCATCTTGTGATCTTCTCCTTTCCTCTTCTGTTTCTATCCAATTGAACCTCTTGTCACCAGATTTTGGCATGTCCTTTCAGTTTGGCCTTTGCAAACTTAACCCTATCTGGGTCCCTGATATTCTCATACTCAAAGTATTCTTCCAATTCATTGAACCAATCGATCAACTCATCTGGTTTCAGATTTCTTGAAAATACACCCACTTCAATTGTGGGTCCTTTCCCAAACTTAGTAATGGCCCTAAAAAGCCTTTCCTCTGCATGATTCAGAACTTCCTCGTCAAATTCCCCTTCTGGTCCCATTTCTTCTTCTTCATTTTCATCCTCACTGTCGTCACCTGTGGCAACATTTTCTCCTCTACGAAGCTCCTCTTGCAATGCCTGTACCTGCCTTTGGAGGGCTCTAACCTCCTCAGGATTAATAGCTCTGGCCCTTCTGCCACGCTCTCTTCGTGGAGGCATCTTCTAACTCGAACCCACAACCACACAGTCCTGGTGCAAACTGCCTCACAGTCGGCGCTCTATCTACACACTCAGGAAAACCAGCTCTAATACCACTTGATGGGGACACAACCCAAGAACAGAATGGACACAACAGAAAAAAAGCAAATTATATTAACTAAGAAAATAAGCTAGTACAAATAGTACAGGAAAATAAACTTCAAAACATTCCCTAAGAGCTTACAATAGCGTAAATCTGGAGAAAATTTCTCCTTTCAGTACCTCCTCTCAAACTCCACTTTGAACTGCCTTTTACAATGCTAGAAATCTCCTTAAATAGACCCCGAAGGGTTAAGAACTAGGAGTACATTCTAGAAAGTGCTAGTAGGCATCCACCGACCAAATAGAAGGTTCCAGAAGCTGTGTTAGAAGTCGACGCAAATCTAGAAGAATCCAGAAACGGTAACCGAACTTCCGAGAGGCATAACTTTTGAACCGTAGCTTCGATTGATGAACCGTTTACATTTTTGAAAAGCTCTCGAAGCGCTCTATAGTCCTATGGACCAGCTTTGCTCGTCCCCCATTTTTTGGCCCTTTTTGAGGTCATTTAATGCCCCTAACCTAACTTTGAAGCATTCTTAGGAGGTCTCCACAACCTGAAAAATTGCAATAACTTTCAAACCGTGGGGCCTTTTGACCTAATTATTTTTTTGGAATGCTCTTAATTACCATTACATTCATCTAGCCAATTTACACCTCCTAGTTCACCAAAATGATGGCTCAATTACATACTCCTATTTTTTCAGAATTTACACAAACACTGATAGTGGAACTGTGAGAGTTGGAACCTTTATTTGACCCAAATGGGTATCCAAAAATGAAAACACATGAAATAGAAACTAAGTCTAAGTATTTTTTTTGGGTGACACAGGATTGCCCTTATACCTCTGGATGCTCTTGCATCACAATTTTCATGTGTAATTCTCCCCCTTTGACATCAATGACATAGATCAAAATTTCAAAAGTTGTTAAAAAACTATCAAAGATGTTGTCCTTCCTTAAGCTGATAGAATCTTCATGCAATCATCAAAATTTTCTTTAAGATTATCCATACCTTTAGTCCATAGCTAGAAACTTGATTCAAGCCCCACGAAGGGTGCCAAAAATGTGTGTATAAAGTGTCACACTTCTATAAACTATTATTCTAGAGAATACCCATGAAAGAGGGCATCTCAAGAGTCGGCTTATAGCTTTTTATCTATGAGGTGCAAAGGCTATGAGATGGTGGCTATCAAATGAACCAAACCATGCAACCCTTGCAAGGTGCACCATAGAATGAGTGATTCAAAGATGAGAGAAGTAATGCTAGCATCCAAGAGTCTAGAATGAAATGCAAGAGATTCTAAATGAAATGCAAGCTAACAAAGAGAGTAATGAAACCTCCAATTTAAACTATGTGATCTAAGATAGAGAATAAAAGAAAGCTAAGAAAAAAATGCCATAATGCAAGTAGAATGATAGCCAAGCTAAAATGAAAAAATGAAAGAATGCTCCAAGTCTTTAAAATCACCGAGAAAACCTACAACATAACAATAGAATGAGAGAATACGATCTTAGAATGAGGAGAGAGCCCTCATTTTTAAATAAAAATGGATGGTAGGGATTAAGAGGCAAAAGAGGCATAATCAAGGGAGGAGAATGCATCTTGAGTGATCCCTGTGCTCAAGCATCTCAACCAATCACAATTAAAGGTTGACTTTTGTCCCCCCATGTGGGACAAAAATATTTTTTCTTTTATTTTTAAATAAGAGATTAGTAGGAAATTTTATTTAATTAAAAGGAGAACATGTTCTTGTAATTAAATATGAACTTAGGATAAAGTGGTCAAACTATATGATAGAAAGGAGGCTCGTAGTCTAGATGACCAATTTTGGGTGATTACAGTACCCACAAAATGATGTACTGATATAGATGTTCCTTGTAAGAGGAGGGAATTTTTAAGGAGCTAATGTAATACATTCAATACATATTTTTCCTTGTTATGAGACTTTGAATCCATGTGAGGAGATTTAAACCTTATTAAGAGTTGTGTTAGCTTTGTCAAGAGTTGTAGAAGGCAAAATGACTCACTGTCCAAACAACTTTAGGGGAAAGACCACAAAACTCACTGTCCAACTGGTCTCCATATTATTCCTTTTAGAATAATAGAAATGCAACTAATCTCAGCATCTCAAACTCTTGCTTCATCCTCTTACTATGTCAATATTGCACCAAACACTTCTTAGATCTCAAAACCATATGTCCAACTTTGCATTACAATGATCCCTTTGACTGCTTACTCATATTTACCAATCTTTTGGAATCCTATATAACTCACTTACAACTCATACAATACACATTTCATTACAAGGAAAATAACTTTCCTTTGTACCATATCCTCAAAATAATTAATTGAGTCAGCCTTGAGGATTTCCCAATTAATTACAATAGGTCCTCATTAAGATAATACAATTTATTACATATTTTCATAATTACAAAACACTGTCGGCTTATAGTTTTCATAACTTTTCACACATGATCTTGGACTTTGTGCACTCACTAATGTCATCATCAGATAGTCTACTACCATTGTCTAACTTCACTCATCCATATTTTATCCCTTTTAGGAGATACAATCCAAACTCCAAAAACCACTTGTTAGTTACTCTGTCTCCACAATGTCCTCTATAAATCATTATTAACTTTTATATGTCTTTGACTTCCTATATGTGAACTTATTCACATCATTAGGACACACTATAGACCATATCCTTAAGTGAGCTTGATTGCATCATCAATATTCAATCCTTGCGACCTCATTCTCTGTCTACTATTCTTCCTGTCTTTACAATATGTTGACATTAATGACAAACATAGTCATGAATACAACCTAAAATCATGTTAACTGCTCCAATAGTGTTAGAATATTCCCCCATAAGAATATCCTCAAAATTCATGCTAACAATATCTCCCTTTGGCATTGATGACAACATACATGAAACACATCCAAGTTCCAAGAATACCAAATCCGACTCTACTTCTGCTGCTACTCTCATCTTTTCAAATCTTCTTCATCAATCAAATTTGAGACTAAGGAAAAACTGCTGCTCCCCCATTGATACACTTATCTCATTGATAAATCTCTTCCCTATTGACATCAATATAACTCTCCCTTATTCATTGAATATTCTCTCATATGCATTTACATCTCCTCATGTTTTCATGCACTATTTCTTCCCCATTTTGTATACTTATCTTTCCATGCATTCTCTCCACAATATTCAAGAGTTGTTTTTCATGCACTCTCTCCCCCATTTGACATCAATGTCAAAGGTAATATTAAGTTAATTAACTACTCAATGTCTTCAACCAACTCAAGTGTCTAAAGACACTGTTAAATACTAGCTACCAAGAGTCCTTCATAGCTCTTCTCAATCTTAGATACTCCCTTATAAGGGAATCATCAACATTTAGTCCAAACAAATGATAGTGCTTTAATTTCAACCAAGGCCTTTTTTGGCATGTTAAATTCAATTTTTGTTTTGTTTATGAGCCTAATTTGGTCAAAATTTTGACCAAATCAGGTTCATAAACAAAAAAAGAAAAAGGTTCAAGATCATTTTACTATTTGGGCATTCTAGGTGGGAGGTTTGGAGGTTTGCGCATGTGGGAGTTGGTTGAGTGTGTTTTTGAAGACCATTGGTTTCCATTAGACCATCAAGCACATTTACCTTTTACCTTAACATTTGTCTTGAATAATTTTCCTGTAGGTTCTTCCACATTGACAATTTTGACACATTTTTGGGCAACATTCCATTTTTGCCCCTAAATAGGTATGTGCTTCATATATCACCTCTTTGCTTTTGTCTTTCATAGCTCAATTTGGTATTTTTATAGCTCATTTTTGGGAAACATTCATGGGGCTAGGGTTCCACGGCCAGCTCGACATAGCAAGGATGACTTTCAAAATAAATCTGAGTGGAGACTGATTGTGTTTTCATCATTTATTGTGCTTACAAACTGACTCCTTGTAGATGTCAACCCCAAATCAAAAAATTCAAATCTAAGATAAATGCAAGCTAAGATAGATGAGTGAATGTATTTAAGAAACAAGTATGAATAACTTACCCTGAATCTTCATAGAATGATAATGCTTGCACTATTCTAAAGAATGCAAATGCAAGAGATTACCAAACTAGATTCAAATGAAAGTTATATTAAGAATGGAAATGAAAGATTCAAACTAAGCTATGAAATCAAATCTAAGCTACCATGTAAGAAATGAAACCTAAGTTATGAATGAAAATGCAACAATTATAAAATGAAAATTCTAAGGATGCTAAAGAGCTCAAAGTGTTAATATCGCTCCAACAATATGAATGCTAAGTGCTCAAATGAGGAGTGAAGCCTCCCTTTTATAGAAATTTAAAGAGTAAAAAGGAATAGTTTAGGTAGGGTTTGGGAAGCTTCAAGAAGGAATGATGTGGAATTCACATAAGAGCCACATAAGAGATACATAGGGTAAGAGGCAAAAGATGCAAAAGTCAAAGTCCACTTGTATGGGAAAAAGAGAAGAATTCAAAATGATTGGAGGAGAAAAAAGATGGAGAAAAAAATTGTTGGGTGTCCTCATCATTAGTAATGTGTATAGCTTGAATATCCCAATTAAAATTAATGTGAGTAACCTTAGTGAGTTTTTCTCCTCTTCATCTTCTTTTTCTTTGTCTTGCTCCAATTGCACATCATCAATTTGTACTACATCTTCTTGTTTGAACTTCAAGAATTTATTGTATTCCTTATTTTTTCCTCTTCAATAGATTTAGTATCACATATGACATAATGTTTGAATACTTTAGAATAACTTTGGGGGGGGGGGGGGGGGGGGGGTTGTGAATCAGTTATCCAAAGTTTAGATATATAAATAAAACTTTTCACAGCTTAGTGAACCCATAAAACATTATTCATCATGCATGCATCCATAAGATTATGAAATCACTTAAAATTGTAGGTTATTGTTAAATCAACTTGCATAAATGTAAACATGAAAAATAGTAGATTCATCAACCCACTTGACACAATGATTTACGTGGAAACCCAATTTGAAAAAAACCACCAATAACATGCTACCCTTTTTCACTTTTCTGAAGTGATTTCTTGTGAAAGGCCAACCTTGTTAAAGTTTACAATACACACTGTTAAATGTGACCCTATTAAAGAATTTCAATCAGCATGTTAGGAGTGAGCCTTGTTAGAGGACTTTAGATCATTCAGTTGGAATGTCACCTGGTTAAAGGATTTACAAATGACTATTAGGTCAACCTTAATCCAAAGGATTTACCCTAGATTGATACAATTATTATAGAGTAACAATAAGGCTTGATTTGATAACAAATTACAACTCCATTTGCAGATTAAAAATCTCTGTTCCAATCCTCCATTCTACTTGGCCTTCACACATTGCAACTCTAATAGCTTGTTCACCCTTCAAGCATTCATATCCTTAAGCTTTCTTACTTAACATACCATTGTAGACTCTTCTCTTAGGTCACTTAATGAAGCAAAACCCTTGACTCCTTGTCTTCCTTAGGTTCTCACACATAACAACCTTACTTCATGACCAACCATTCTTATAAATAGAAAATTAAGATCTTTTTTTCGCTCATTCTCCATCATCCAATTTAGGGTTAGGATGGATTAGGTAGGATACAATGAATCTACCCCATATTGCCTATCTCTTCTAGAAACTTCTCCTTAAATCCTCTTTGAATTCACTTAAAAATGATTTACCTTGAATTCTATGCCACTAGCTCATCAATCTTATCTTCTTCCTGGTTCACACAATCCAAGAAAACAAACTTGTCAGCTCAGAGCTATCAAATTCACAATCTTTTAAATAATGTAGTAGCTCAACATTATCTAGCTTCTGATGCTCGACCCATATTGCATTGCTCGACATCCTCTTTGAACTTACTCGGCATGAACTAAAGTTTATTGGTACTTGGCATCAACTAAATTTTACTTAACATCCATTGTTTTGCTTGGCATACACTAGAATATACTTTTACTCATCTCCAACTAACTTTCTACTTGGCTTGCACTGACTTTGCTTGACACCTACTACCCACTTAGTCAAGCTGAGAAGAAAAACTTTGTGTAACTTGTTCTTCTAAACTTTCTTAGTGTAACCAACCTTTGTAACCTTAAGTAGATTATCAATATGTCATGTTATCACTATCTCAACTAATCCTTGTACTCCTTTACATAATCATAACTCAACCTTTGTTCTAGGTGCTATTTTTACATCTATTATCAACAATCTCTTTCTTTGACATTGATGGCAAACCAAACCAATCAACCAAATGGAAAGCACCTTGTTCAACCAAACTGACTAGGTTAAAATAGTAATACCAAAAAAATACAAAATAAAATAAAATTCCTTGTATTGAAATTTCTCTCTCTATTAGCAACTTTCATCTTTTGAAAAGGTTATGAAACTCTTCCTTTAACTCCCTCAAAATTTCTTCTTGTATCTCCCTCTTACTAGGTGGATGTTAGGATTTCTCCCTCTTTCTTGTATTTCCCTTGATAAAAAATTATCTCTCTCAGCAATTATCTTTCCTTTGATCAGCAATATCTCCCTCTTTGACAATAATGCCAAAGACTTGTCATATTAACATGCAGATAAGAACTTTAACAGTTTCTCCCTCTATCACCTTGCTTGTGACTGATTTGAAGTTTTAGCTCTTTATCTTTTGCATCAATGTGTAACATATGAACACCAACATTTGTAACACTCCTCTTGTTACTTAGATAGCCTTTGATAGGGGTATCACCCCTAGTTTACCTCTTATATACTCATGAACATTTACCTCTTATATACTCATGAACATCCTTAGGTAATGCTTTTGTGAAGATATTAACAATTTTCTCTTTTGTGTTAAAATATTCCATCTTCACCTCTTTATCTTGAACTAACTCTATACTTGATTGCAATGTGCTTAGTCTTTATGTGCACCACAAGATTCTTTGATATATTGATAGCATTTGTATTATCACAATAAATTGTTACTGGTTCTATGATCTCTTTCTTTATACCTTTGAGTAACTATTTGTTCCATACAATGTTTGTACAATTTACAGTAGCAACAACATATTCATCTTTAGCAGCAGATTGTGAGGTGCAATTTTTTTTCTTACTAGTCCATGTAACCAACCACTTGCTTAAGAAAAATGCTCCTCCACTGATGCTCTTTCTATCATCAATGTTTTCAGCCAAATCAACATTAGTGTAGACTTTTAATTCAAATTTCTCATTTTTCTTATAGTATAAGATATCACATTATTCTCTTTACAAACATCAAATGATTCTCCTTGGGATTTGCAAAGAATCTTGCAACTATCCCTATAGATAATGCAATGTTAGGTCTCCTATGTGTTACACATTGCAACTTGCCAATTATAGAATTGTACAATGTTTGATTCACCTCAGCTAAATCATCATTCTTTGACAACTTGTGTTCTATCACCATAGGTGTACTTACTAGTTTGGAATCCTCCAATCCAAAGTTTTTAATATTTCCTCAACATATTTTGACTAAGTGATGTATATACCATATTTCATCTGATATATTTACAAACCCACAAAATATTTGATCTCTCCAAACATAGACATCTCAAATTCTTGGTTCATTTGATTTGCAAAATTCTTACATAAAGCATCTTGACCTCCAAATATGATATCATCAATTTTTTTTTAAAGATAACGGAATACTTTTTCATTTCTCTGTCTTCAAGTATAGATTGTTGTTATCATCAACCCTTTCAAATTCAATTTTCACAAGATAATTATGAAGTCTCTCATACCATGCTCTTGGTTCTTGTTTCAAACCATATAGAGCTTTGTGTAGTCTACATACCATATTATTATTGTTAATATAAAAAATCCTTCTAGTTGTTCTATGTAAACTTCTTCCTCTAATATGTCATTCAAAAATGCAGATTTAACATTCATTTGATAAACTTTGAAACTTTTGTATGCAAAATAAGCAAGTAAAGTTCTTACTCCTTCCAACCTAACAACATGAGCAAATGTCTCTCCATAATCAATTCCTTCTTCTTATGCATATCCTTTGCAAGCTAATCTTGCCTTGTTCCTTGTGACTTCACTATTTTCATCTAACTTGTTGCTGAATACCCATTTGGTGCTAATCACATTTTTTCTTTTGGTCTAAGAACTAGAGTCCATGTTTTATTTTTTTCTATTTGTTCAATCTCTTCTGCCGTGGCCAGTTTACATCTTCTAATGCATCTCTCACTGATTTGGGTTCCTTCATACTTAGTAAACATGTGCCATTTCTCAATTTATTTCTTGTCATAGATCTAGCATGTTTTTCTCCAATAATTTGAGTAGCAGGATGATGTTTTTTGAAATATATGGACAATTTTTGTTTACCTCTTGTTTCTTTATTTTTTCTTTCAACTTCAAAATCATTGTGTACATCTCTGTCAGGTAGTTCAAGATCTATTTCATGTACACTAATCTAAAAATCAAAATGTGCTTCAACTTCATTCTGTAACTTGACATCTGAATGTAGCTCGGTTACTGAATGCAACTTGACATTCATAGTATATGACTCGACAGTCACTGAAACTTGCTATTGGTTTGTAGCTTGATTTGTAACATCTTCATCAGGCATACCTTCATTAAAGTATACATATGATTTGTATTCTTCTGGTTCTTTCATAGGTTCAACCTCATATACTTTTGTATATTCATCAAAATTTACATTTGCACTTTTCACAACTTTGTTGGTGTTAGTATTTAAACACTTATAAGCTTCACTTCTTGTGGAATATCTTAGGAATATACCTTCTTCACTCTTTGCATCAAGTTTACCATTCCTAAAGTCTTTAAGAATGTAACATTTGCTTTCAAATACCCTTAAAATACTTTACATTGGGTGAGTATCCATACCATAGTTTAAAAGGTGTTGAAATGAGTACCTTTCTTGACTTGTACACGGTTCAAGGTATAGACAACTGTACTTACAACTTCTCTTTAGTATTTCAAAGCAATATTTCTTTTTATCATGAGTGTTCTGGCACAGTTAATTATAGACCTATTCCTCCTTTCAACTATTCAATTTTGTGGAGGGGTTCTTGGGGTAGACGTCTGTCTTTTGATTCCTGTATTATTACAGAACATCTCAAACTCATTTGATGTGAATTATCCTCCCCTGTCAGATCTTAAACACTTTATAATTTTACCTGTTTTCTTCTCAATTCTTGCTAAGTACCACTTAAACATTTGGAAATCATCATTTTTTATTTTAGAAACATAATTGTCATCATTCTAGAATAGTTATCAACAATCAACATAATGTACTTATCTCCTTTGTAGCTTTGCACGTCAATTGGACCACACAATTCAGTATGAACAATCTCTAGTATTCCTTTAAAGGTATGAGCTTTACTTCCAAAACTTGACTTTGTCATTTTTTCTAATTGACATTGTTTGCACATTATATTATCAGGATTCTTCAACTTAGGAAAACCTCTAACTCTTCTCTTGTGACTGATACTGACTAGGTTATCAAAATCGACATGACATAACCTTTTGTGCCATAGCCGTACATCATCAATTTTTACAACTAGACAAGTAGCATCCTCTATGTCAATATAGAATAGATTACTCCTAGTTTGATCACTCATTCCAATTAGTTTCCCATCAGTTTCATATATCTTAGCAATCTTGTTTACAAACTCAACCTTATATCCCAAATTATTCAGTTGTGACACACTCAAGAAAGCATAGTTAAGACCTTTAACAAATTAAACATTGTCACATAAATTTTTATCTATGAGCTTGACACAACCTTTTCCTTTTATCAAACATGGTGCATCATTACCAAATATTACACTATTTCCATCATAAAAATTTAGGGTAATGAACTTACTTTTGTCTCTAGTCATGTAATGTGAACACCTATTGTCAATGATCTATTTGTGATTCTTGTTTAAGCAAGTCATAAGTGCAATTACCTCATCTTTATCAGATTCGTCCTTCATTGCAACATACACCACTTCATCATCATGTTCATCGGAATCATCCCTTGTTTCCTCTTCAGAAATGTAGCATGACTTTTGCCTTTGTCTTTGTAGTTCTTATCGTCTTCATTTTTTTTCCTTTTGTACTTGTCACCACCACTATAGTTCTTCTTCTCTAGACATCTAGCATAAATATGACCATTCTCATTGCAATTAAAACAAATGATAGGTAATTTACCTTTGAACTTGCCTTTACCTTTGTGGAATCTTCTTGTTAGTAGTGATTCAAGTTGTTCTACATCCTCTTCATCTATATCACTGTCACTAGACACATTTTTTCTTTTTATTCTTCTTCTTCTCCTCAATTTTCTTCAATGATACCTTATCTTAGTAGATTCAATATTTTCAAGTTTGTAATTGTCAAAGTTGGATAGCTCAAAATTAGTGAGTCTACCTACGAAACCTTCAAGTGATAAATTATTCCCTGGTATACATCTTAGTTCTTGAATTGCAGAAAGTCTACTAGCATATATAGGTAACATTATTATTAAAACTTTTCTTAGTATAGTTTCATCATCTATATTACTAGTAGCTCCTCTTACTACATTAACAACTTCTTTTATCCTTTGAACATATTGAGCAATATTTTCACCTTCCTCCATTCTCATATCATCAAACTTACCTCCGAGACTTTTAGCTTTAGCTCTTAAAACATTTGCATCTCCTCCATAGATAGCGGTTAGGGCATCCCACATTTTTTTTACACTGTCAAGACCTTTGATATCATCAAAATTTAGCATAACTTAGGGTAGAGGCAATCTTAAACATTGCTTGGTTATGTTCTTTCTTCTTTTTCATATCCTCAGTAGTTGGGGCTCCAACAAGATTAACATGCTCTGTAATAATGGTAGAATAGTTGGATACAATTGTTTAATTGTGTGTTGTCTTTGATGTTACAAAAATGTCATATTAGTTGGCAGACAGTGCTTATTGAGCTCAATTGGTTAGCAAAATTTTTTTTAGAGTCTACCAAGCATTTACGAAAATTACTCTGTGGAAATAGTGTCTACTGAGCTCACTTGGGCATCAAAGGATTTTGTTGCAGAAGTCAGTGTTAACTGAGCTCACATGGTTAAAAAAGAAAAGTTAGTGTTTACTGAGTTCACTTGGTCTCCAAAGGATTTTGTAGGGTTCGCAGTGTTAACTGAGCTTCTGTTGGTTAACACTAAAAATTAGTTCAGGAACAATGCTTACCGAGCAAGGTCGGCCAATGAAAGATTTTGTTTTGAGAAATAAAATTTAATTATTTCAAGTAATGATTGTAGATGAATGAGGTAATGATTATTGGTAATTGTAACTTGTAAATGAGCCGACTTGATAATTTGTAAGGTATAAATAAAAGATCAAGTTGAGAATTCTAAAGTGTAATGAGCGAGCATGCAAGTGTATTAATTGTTTGAAGAGAAAAGTGTGAGCGAACTTCAAAAGATGGTCAGATATCCTTGAGGATAAACAAAGTTGTATTCAATCAGAGAGGATCTAGTGAAGCAAAACAAAGATCTGTATCAGTAATTCAGTTGCATCTCATTTAGGTCAATTCATTGTTATTTTCTCACCATTGTAGCAATGATTCCTAAATCTCTTAACAGAGTTGGTTTAATAGCCATTTATAAATTGTCTAACAAGGTGACAGTTCTATTGAATTGTTCTAAATACCTTTTGCAAGGCCACTCCTAGAAGGGTGATTAAATCCTCTAACAAGGTCACATCTAACAATGTGTTTTGTAACCCTTAACAAGGTTAGCTCCTAACAGGGCTCACTTCAGAAGAGTGAAAATTAGTAGCTAGTTACTTGGTGATTTTTTCCATATTAGATTTTCATGTTAAATCTGGTGTTTCATGTGTTCATGTTATTTTTTTTATGCATACATGTTAATCATTGTGAATGCTTAAAGATCTGTTAAGTTAACATACATTGCATCTACCTAGTTACAAAATTTTTCTATATGTTTACTGAGTAAAAATAGTAACTAGTTTTATAAGACATCTAAGGGATCTGTGGATTGGTTTTTGTGGTAATTGAGTCACCCCCCTTCTTAGTTACTCCATCTATATTTTCAACAATTGGTATCAGATCTTTTGATGCTTGTAGGAAGGATTTCAAAGATCTAAGCTAAAGATCAAGATGTCTTACAAGAGGGAAATTCCAAGGCTTAACAAGGATAACTTTTTAGCACAACAAGATCTCATGAGACTCCATCTGGCTTCCATTGGAGATACAGGATTGAAATATCTTGATGAAGAATATATAACCCCTACTGGTACATTATTTGTCAATGACATTACTGAGAAGAAGACTCGTAACACCATGATGATAGACATTGCATCTGCTCTAAGCTATGAAGAATTTGATGATATTAAGGACTACAAAACTGCCTTTGCTATGGGGAAGAAGCTAAAGGAAATCTATGGAGGTGATGAAAATGTGAGGAGAGCCAAAGCATAATGTCTAAGAGGACAATTTGATCAAATGAGGATGAGAGAGGATGAAAAAATTGCCAAATATGTTGAAAGAGTCAAAGCAAGCATCAATGCAATCAAGGCTTTTGGAGGAGATATCAAGGAGGAAATAGTTGTAAGTAAAGTTCTTAGAACTTTTCTTCCCATTTATGTAATTAGAGTATCTGCAATTCAAGAAAGAAGATGTGAAGCAAATCATAAGATAAATTTGGAGGCCATAGTAGTAAGATTGACTGCATTTGAGCTAGATAACTATGATGATTATGTTTCAACTTTCAATAACATTGAATCAACATTTGAAGCCAAGCTTTCACTCAAAGAAAAGGGCAAGAAGATAAATGACTCTCAGTCAAAAAGTGAAGAAGAATCAGAAGAGAGTTTTGACAGTAATCTTGAAGTAGTTGAAGCTCTACTTGCAAAGAAATATTCTAGAGGCAAGGGAGAATACAAAGGTAAATTTCCTCTAATCTACTTTTCATGTGAAGAAATTGATCATATTGCAGCTAGGTGCCCAAACAAGCAAAACAAGGATGAGAAGAAAAGTCATAAGTGCAATGACAAGAAAGACTTCAAATCATTCAAGGAAAAAGGTAAGAAAACATGCTTTATGGCTAAGGACTCTAAGGATTTTGATAATAGTGAATGGTATGTGCAGGATCATGGTGTGCCAAAAAGTGGTGATGTGAAAAAAATAGAGTTTGAAAACGTCTAAAAGCGTTTCAAAATTTGCTTTGACTTTTTTTCACCTATCTAGGTACCAAACCTAGAAAGTAAGGCTTGACCCTTATTGGATATCCGATTTGATACCTGATACCCGATAACGAAAACTTAAAAATATATAGTATGAAATATATATAAAGTAATATGAAATAATAAATTGGTTATTACATTATATAATTATAAAATAATAAATATATTTTATATTATTTATGAAGATTAATATTTTTATATTTAAAAAATATTCACAAATATTAATATGAGTATAATATAATATAATAGTATAATAAAATAAAATAAAATATTATAATATAATATAATATAATAGTATAATATAATATTGTAATCACCTAAAAATGGTCATCTAGACTATTAGCCCCCTTCTTAGCATTTTGGCTAAATTAATTTAATCATTTACCTAGACCAAATTGCTAATAATCAATTTATTTGATTATAATCTATAGTTTGACTATGCTATCCTAAGTTCATTATTTGATTAAAAGAACATGTCCCCTTTTAATTAAATAAAAGACCCCATTCTTCTAACCCACTTAAAGTGCACACATAAAGTCTTTTTTCTATTTTGCAATTAAAAGAAAAGGCTTTGTGACTTTTGTCTTATATGACAAGTCAACTTATATTCTATTGGTTGATTTGTGTGTGCACATGGATCACTCCTCTTTTCAAATTCCACCGTTGATCATCCACCATCTTCATCTTGATCTCTACCGTCCATACATCTTTAAAAGGGAGAGAGCTTTCCCCTTCAATCCATCCATCTTTTGAATATTGTTATGCTGCAGATTTTCTAACAAGTTTCTTTGGAGCTTTGTGGAGAACTTCTATTTCTTGTCTACATTCTCTCATACCATAGCATTTTAGCTTAGATTCATGTTGCATGTTAGTTTAGCTTCTATTTTGCAATAATCTATCTCACATAGCTTAATATTTGGATTGTAACACTCTCATCCATGCTTAGAATAGCTGCACTTTTCATATTCATTCTAGATTAATCTTTAGTTGCATTGCATTCTTGAGGAACTCCTTGGGACATTTGCATTCTTGCATCTTGTCTTTGGAACCTCCCATTGCATGGTTTACTGGCAAGAAGAGTATCTCTAAGGCTCATCTGAGAGCATTTTTATTCTTGAAATATACTCTCTTGCACTTCATGGATAGGGAGCTCTAAGCCGGCATCCAAGCATTCCAAACTCATGAAATTGTTTGGATAGAAGGGTTTAGAGTGGGACACTTTCGAGTGTACATTTTTGGCGCCCACCGTGGGGCTTGAATCAAGTTTCTAGCTCCATTTGCTTTTGTTTTTCATCTCTGATTTTTTACAGCAGCATATTGGATCTAATCAAATTCTTTTGTAAAATTATCACTTGGGTTTTAAGGCCAACCCATAAGTAGATTGGTTTGAAGGCCAAAAATCTAGTTGGTTTAAAGATTTGATCATATCTTTTAAACCGTTTGGGTTTTGATTCTGAATTTTTTTTTGCACATTGCGTATGTGCTCAAAATGTCTCAGTCCGATTTGTAGAGAATTTTGACATAATTTTCGAGAGTTATGAGTATTTCTTTATTTTTCATAAAAAGTTGTTTCTGATCGCAAATCAGTGAAGTTTTTTTAAAAAATTATATTTTCATAAATGGTTTTCAATTCTAATGGGGGTTCTTTCTTTGTGTTTTGAATTTTGAGGTCGTATTAAAGATCAAAAACTCGATTTGATAAATTTGGCCTGTTTTGACAAAATTGATCTCTAGAGCACAAATAAAGAGATTTTTTTAAATTTCTTGCATTTTTGGAAAGCTCTCTAATTTTTAATGGGGGTCTCTTTTTTTCATTTCTATTTTTGGATCCGAAATCATAGAAAACAAGTCCAATCTTGTTGACTAGGTCAAAATCAAAGAGTAAAAATGAGAGCATTTGTGATTAACTTGCACTTTCTTTGCAAGTACTTGGTTGGAAGATAAATTGGATTTTTGAGGCAACTCACCACTTTTTATTGCAAATTTTGATGTTATTTCACACTAACTTTTGGTGCTAACAAGTTGTGATTACAGGTTGCCATCTTTATGAAAAAAAAAAATTGAAACATTGTATAAAAAGAACGCATGTCAAAGCTTCAAATGCACAAGGGCTACTAACGATTGTTTACAGGGCTGCCCAATGCATAAAAACCCAATTTTACTTGTTCTTCACTTTTGCATGTGCGGTATATACTAGTTGTTTATTTTTAGGCACATTAAAACTTACAATTGGGATCTTTTGGTGATAGGAGAGTATGCTCTTCACCCTTGTGGTGAATCAGAAATCTTGACTTACCATTTGGTTTCAAGAGTAAGAGGCAACTAACTCTTCTTGGCATGTTTGGGAGAAAATTATTGGAATAGGAGAGTATGCTCTTCACCCTTGTGGTGAATCAGAAATCTTGACTTCCAAAAGTTGATCCACTCTTTGTGTAGTTTAGAATCCTTTAGAGGGCCTGCTCTCGGACAACCTGAGAGGAACGACCCAAGTGGGAACAAGCCGATTACCTGGCTCTTCCAACCCACTATAAACTCAAGGCTACCAAGGACACAAAACCTTGGTAGACGTAGTGTTTATCTTCGTCTAGTGTGATCGCTTATGGGATTTCGACCATAGGGAGATCACTAGGCAAGAATGCTTAAGGTACTCTTGTGATCGCGAGATCGGTTACTCATCGCAAGGTGAGGTGTCCCGTAATTGGGAGCAAGAGGAACACTATGAATGGAAGCCCGATCTAAAAACTCTAAGTTAGTAACTACCTTTTTTTAGCCGCTCAACTTCTTGGTGCAAGGATCGATCCTAGTGGACTACCCGGATCACCCCAAGATTTTACACTCACCATCTGTGTTCCCTTGGTTATGCTTATGGCATTTCCATGACAAAGCCAATATCTCTTGTGGGAAACCACTTGGTGTGAGGCAAAGGAGCATCAAGCGTGGGCCAAGATGTTGAGTAATGAACCATGTCTTTTAGGTAGATATTGCTTGATGTGTTCTCAAATGTGGTATACCAGTGAAAATCTTTTGAACATACACATGACGATAATTCTAGGGAATTCTTTTGAGATGTCACATATGCTTGTATCATGCAAGGTTGCTTTGTCCCTTGCTTGATTGTTTGAAGAATACTCCATGTGTCACTATCTTGCTTGGAATTTTTTTTTTTTTGAACATCAAACTTGTTATGCTATTAACTATTGTCAAACTTTGTCAACCAAGTCAAAGCATCAAGTCTTAACATTTTTCTTGTGTTTCTTGCTAAGGGGAGTCTCATCATTTGACTTTGATTTGCTATGTCTCTAGTTTTTGAACATGCTTAAAGTGGCTCTTTGGTCTTAGTGCTCTTGGTCTTTTTGTCTTCATGGTCTATGCATGCTTGCTAGTTATCCTTTTGCTAAAATGGTTACCTTGATTTCTTGACTACACTCTTGGGTTGGAGAGTTGTTCACTTATCACCCCGCTTGCTCTATCTATTTGGCTATTTGGGCATCTTGCCTAGCTATTGACTTGAGTCATTCATGTCGTAAGTTTCTTGGACATATTGTTTGACAAGTCACTTTAATCTCTCTCTACTATCTTGGCAAGTGAACACTCTACCTCCTATAGTTTCAACATCAAGTTATCTTCTAGGCTCTTTCATGCTTGATTATCTATCTATCACTATGGAATTCAAATCTTTTGCTACCAAACTTCAACCAAATCTAGATGATCATGATATCCTCCATGTCACTAAAGAGTTTCAAGATCTATATGTGCAATACAAAGAACTAGAAGAGACAAATGATCTTTCTTACCTTCATCTCTCTAAGTGCATGATGAAAATGATGTCTAAACTTGAGAAAAGGTTGGAGGAGAAGATTGCATCATTACATGAATCTTCCTTAAGGTCTTTACATGCATGTGAGTCACCTTCTTTGAGGTCATCCACTTCTTCTAGGTCTACATGCTCTACTTCAAGACATCAAATGTCTTCATCTTCTAGATCTAAAGACCTCTTTAGAGAACAAGCAAGTGATACCTCCTTTAAGCCTATGCTAAAATTTCATGATGGACCTATCTTTGACCAAGATAATGATGAAGACATGAATGCATTCTATTCACTTGAGAAACAACAAAAGGAATCTAGACATACTTTTGAGAGAAATTTTACTCCCTTGGGGAATTCTTATGATGACACTTTGCAAAAACTTCTTAGCAATAAGATCATCATGTTACCAAAGTCTAGCTCATATGGAAACCCATTCTTGGATATCTATTGTGCTTATCATCAACATAATGAGCATAGTACTTCAGATTGCATTGAGCTAAAATATAAAATCCAAGATCTTATGGATAATGGAATTATTGGAACCTCTAGTGACTCATGTGGTGAAGATACTTCTCTTGAGCAAGATTACATTGATGAACCTATGTCTAGTAGTGGCTCCATTACATCTTCCACTTCTTCCAACACTCGTGCATCTCCCAAAACCTCAAAGCTTTCCAACATGCCTCCATCAAATAAAGATCCTAATGCTTTCCACATTGACTACATGTATCCTAAAGGGCTACCTCTAAAAGAAACTCAAGCTAACCTTCACTTGGCTGCAAACCTTTTCCATGCTACTAATCCTAAACATCCTCAACCTTTATGCACTAGTATGCCTAATCCATGCACTACTCCATTCACTCTTCATTCTCCCTTGTCCTTCGAAGTGGTTCCATGTCAAGAGGACTCTGAAAAAGAAAAAGCTATAAATGTCAAGAAAGATCAAAATCAAGCACCTGTTCATCTCTTTCAAGATTTTTCCATTCCATATCCTATATCTTGTCCACCTCCTAAGTATGATGAAGATATCACTTCCATTATCTCCCTTGAGCTTACTGAAAATTATGAGAAAAGTTCTCTTCCTATGCTATCGAAAGCTACTTGTCAAGATCAAAGCATCCCCTCATGTTCTACTTCTTCATATCCACTTCAAAATTGTGCTCAAGCTTCAAGTGCTCCTATTAAAAATTTTGTTCCTATCAAAGCTACTCATGAGTCTATTGATGGCTTTGACCACATTGCTCACTCTAAAGATGTTGATATCCCTTTTCACTATCCATTTGCATCTCCTAAGTCTATCCTTGGTCCTTATCCATCAAAGCTAAAGCATTCAAACCTTCTATCCATATTGGGGCCTTATGTTCCTCCATCTCCTACATTCACTCCTAGCTCATTCCCTAGCTCTTCCATCATACCTCAAGATCAACAAAGACACTCATCCTTGATGAATTTTCACCCATCTATCTATCTAAACCAGTCATATCAACCTTATTCATCCACAAATCCCAAGTCCTTTGTAAGTGAGAATAAACGTAAGAATCCATTGAAAAATGAAGATCACTATGTCCGATCTAATCGACATGTGAATGCTAAGAAGGAGAATGCACAAAAGAGACCGCAAAGGTCCAGCATTAAAAAAGCTAAATCAAAGAAAATATGGGTTCCTAAACCCATTATTGAAGAAATGTGTTTTGAAGTATCCAAAGGAAAATCTAAAGCTATATGGATTCACAAGTCTCTTTTAAAAGACTTGAATATTGAAAATACTTCAAAGTTGACATTCAAGCTTCCAAAGGCTTCCATTCCATCTTCTTCCAAAAATCTTCCTAAAAATATTCCAAAGCCTTCCACTCCACTTTTTTCCAAATCTTTTCTGCCTTCTCATAGATCTAAATCTCAAGCTATTTCATCCATGATTCCTCCATCATTCCAATACCCTTCAAAATGTGTGTCAATGTTGATCTTGTACAATATTTCAACTACCCTCATGAAATCCTCTAAAGCTTACACTAACTTTCTATACATGAACTCTTATCCTCCATATACTCTTCCTACTACCATTTCTCTTTCATCACCCTATCAACATCTTTGAGCATACCTTTCTATGGTCTTGTCTTATCATGACTTATCTTTCCTATAGGAGCACTATCTAAATTCAAAAAGCTTGAGCTCTTTCTAAAAATTCAAAAAAAAGAAGAAGAAAAAATTAAAAAAACATGAAAAAAAAATGAAAATGTGCCTTGGTGAAAACCACTTCTTGTGGCACCTTGGTAGCAAAAGTAAAGAGAAATAAATCCATCCTATGGTGAAAACTACTTCTTGTGGCACCTTAGATAAGTACCATGATGAAAACTTGGCAAACAGGCATCATGCGTAATTCTTCCATCATCCATCTATCCCCTCTTCTCTCTTTGATCTTGACAATGTTGAACTATCTTTGCATATTGGCTATCTTATCCACCAGATTTTCTATTGTGCTCTCCCATTCACTCATAGCCTCTATCTTGAGCTTTATTCTTATTGCTCTATCCCATTGCTATACTATCTAGTTGACCCCTTGATCTTGATCATAATAAATGAAACATGGTTCTCATAAGTCTCTTGACATGTCTACTCTTTTGGACTACATGCTTCATGCTATCTCACTTGTTGGCTTCACTGCTTATCCTACATGCTATCTTGCTCATTTCTTCCATTGCTTATCCAAAACATGCTTCATATGACTATTTCACCTCTTTCCCTAGCTTGGATAATCTTGAGGAGTCAGTCCTTGAGGATCACTTTCACTTGCTTCACATTCCTTTCTTATGCAACTTTTCTTATCTATCGGCTTGTTTCTCCATCGTGTCCTATACCTTGCTAGACATTGGGAGAAAATGATGTGATCTTGCTTGAGAACTAGTGATCTCTAAATTATTCTTAAAATTTTTAAAAATCATATATGATGCTGAAAAAGTCCTAAAAATCAGAAAATGTCCTGAAAAAATGATCATCTTAGTGAAAACCTCACTTTGATGTATCACCAAAAAAAAAAAAAAGCTATCAAAGTGGTGAAAACCTAGAAACAGGCGCTACTTGAAACCCTTGCACCTATGTCTATCAATCTCAATCATCCACTTTGCTACACATTTCCTAGCTTGGAATTGTTTCTTGTCCTCATCTTGGGGGCATAGCCACTTAGCCTATTGAGGTATTCTTGTGGATTAGGGTTTCTTTGACAACTCAAAAAATAGTGTTTCTCAACACTTCCCCCACTTTGACATCAAGTGTTTTTTAACACTTTACAGATAGTTTACCTACGGTCTCCGATGTCGCGATATCTCACTATCAGAATCAAGTTTGGAAGAAATGGCCAAGTGACTTACACACACGCACTTTAACACTTAAACGACTGAGCTATGCTAACATTTATCTACTTTGTGTGCTGTCTATGATGATTTCTTTGCCATGTATTCCCTCCCTAATAGTCTTTCAAGGATGTCATTGACTAGAAGACTGGGGGCATGGGACATATTTTCTTGATTTTTTCTTGTGGGTATACTTTTGTTTGTCTATAGTGTTGTAAGCATTCATGCTTGTCCTATTCAACACTTTGACTTATAAATGTATCATCCTTGATTGTTTTGCAAGACTGCACTCAGGGTTTATCCTGGCGCTTATGCCTTGATACAGGTGTAATCTTGCTAAATTAAACTTAGGGAATCTAATCGTGTAGTTATCTTGACTTACATGTCTCTGATGCTTAGATTGGATTTCCACATACCTATCTAATATCGATCACATTCATATCCTCATAGTTATACTAGTGATGATTGTATGATCTCATGATGTCCCTAATAAATGCTCAATGATGAAATTAAGAGTCTAAATGTTATGCACTTCTTGCTGGTAAACCACTTTTCATATTAGCTTGCATTTTAAGTTCATTTTCTAGCTTAGTCTTGCATTCTTGCATATGGGGAGAGCTCTCTCTTCATCTTTTTGTGGACATATCAGCTAACTTCTTTCATATATTTCTTTACTTTCTTCTTGTTCATGTCCTTTACCTTCTTAATCTTTCACTTAATCTCTTTTCTATCTTATCATCACATTATATAAAGTTTTGACCTCTTAAATAATTTCAACATCCTAGATTCATTTTCGAGATCGAAATCCAAATTCGAGTTCATCTTGATGGTCAAAATTGTCTTTTGAAATTCTACTTTCTTCTAAGCAGTTAGCTGACCTTTTGAGGTCTAATCTTCGAATCATCACTGGGGCATCTTCATTTCTTCATGTCTTCATCATTTCCATACTTCATATCTACTTCAATTCACTGTTTCATGTCTAAAATCACCTTTCTACTCGTTTTGATCTAATTTTTATGCTATATCCTTCAAGGTCAACTCTAGTCAAACTGGGGCATTTTATCAGTTTTTTTATAGTCATTCTTGGGGTTTAATCATCTATCTGTCATCTTGGACATTGCTATATTCTATTTTTCTCATTTCTAGCCAGTTTTTGCATCCCCTTACCTCATTTCAATTTCGATCCCGAGGGGGCAGAAATACTCTATCACTGCTTAGGAGCATTTGTTTGATCTTCTCACTTGCTCTCACTCTATCCACTTTTCTAAGTGTTAGCATTCTTCTTGAATTCTGACATCATCTTTTCCTGGTGTTCAGTACTATCACTATCAGGTTGTACATTCAGGACTTGCTATCTTTTTCTACATTTCGTTCTTCAAAATCAGATATCTATATCTATCACCGCCTACTTGGCTTTCTATTTTCTTTGACATAATGTGTTCCCAGATCGATCACGCATTAGTCAAAGAGGGGCAAAAACATGCTTTATGGCTAAGGACTCTAAGGATTTCGATAATAGTGAATGGTATGTGCAGGATCATGGTGTGCCAAAAAGTGGTGATGTGAAAAAAATAGAGTTTGAAAATGTCTAAAAGCGTTTCAAAATTTGCTTTGACTTTTTTTCACCTATCTAGGTACCAAACCTAGAAAGTAAGGCCTGACCCTTATTGGATATCCGATTTGATACCTGATACCCGATAACGAAAACTTAAAAATATATAGTATGAAATATATATAAAGTAATATGAAATAATAAATTGGTTATTACATTATATAATTATAAAATAATAAATATATTTTATATTATTTATGAAGATTAATATTTTTATATTTAAAAAATATTCACAAATATTAATATGAGTATAATATAATATAATAGTATAATAAAATAAAATATAATATTATAATATAATATAATATAATAGTATAATATAATATAATATTATAATATAATATAATATAATATAATAGCATAATATAATATAAGATAATAGTATATAATATAATATACTATAATAGTATAGTATAATATAATATAATATTATAATATAATATAATATAATATAATATTATAATATAATATAATATAATAGTATTATATAATATAATACTATAAATTATAATATAATATAATAGTATAATATAATATAAGATAATAGTATATAATATAATATAATAGTATAATATAATATAAGATAATAATATATAATATAATATAATATAAGATAATAGTATAAATTACAACCCATGGGGTGTTTCAAAAAAGATAACTCACGGGTTGACGTGGGGTTGATGTGTCAAATATCGGATATTCGATACCCAATATTTACCAGTCTTTATAAAAGAAAAGCAACCCATGGGTTGTTTATCACAGTGAATCTCGTGCGTAGGGTTTTGGATATCGGCTTCCATATCATGTATCTGATATAAGTAATTTAAAATTATTATTTTATCAATTTTAATATAAATTTAATAAATTTTATCATGAATTTGTTAGTTGTAGTTGAATTTGTTAGAATTTAGGGTTTTTTTGATAGAAATTGTTAAAATTAACATTTTTTAAAATATAAATTATGTTTTGCAAATTAATAGGAATGGATGATCAAAATGATACACTGAGGCAAGGAATACTATTCTTTGTAACCCCCCACCAAGCAATCCAGTGCTTCCGCAACATTGTCCACCAAATGATCCATTACCCCCCCCAAAACCCTCCTCGAATCAAGGATTTGATAAATGAAAATCTCACCAAATTGAGGGGTTTGTGAAGAACATATAATAATGTACCCGCATTGGCTCCTATGTTATCCATGTTAAACACCATAGTGGATAACATTGAAACCCTTACCAACCAACAAAATGCCGCACTTCGTTGGCATGACAAAATGCATGAGATGTTTGATTATGGCTTAGACTATGATGAGGTTGCGGCCCTCAATATAACCAAAGAGGATTTGGCTAGCTTTTTTGCGAACCCAAAAATTAGTATACTAGTGGACAAAAAAAAATCTAAACTATTGATTAAATGGTGCACAAGTGATGCCATAAGTGAAAACTTTTGGGATCATTAGTGGATGTATTTTGATATCCCTCCACATAGCAATTTAGAGGTGCCATTTTATTTCCTTAGAAAATTATATGCAGAATTTGTGTTGAAACTCAAAGTGAACTATTCGAGCATGAAGCCCAACATGGGTGTAGGACTAGGAGCTCCTCAGGATAGACCTTCTTCCTAGTGAAAGAAAGCTAACACTTATTGATATCTCTCCCCTCCTCAAGTGCAACATCCTGATATTATGGTAGAGGCTAGCTCTCAGACCATTAGAGCCATTCATAGGCTGAGTAGCCTGTTGATATCTTAGGCTAGGTCAGTCCTGCCTCCTCGTGTTGATGATGTTGGTGCTAGTTCATCATCGGCTAGCTCATCACACGTTTGTGTGCCTCACACTTGCATTACATGCAAGAATATTTTCTTGGGTCCCATAGATGATCTTCTTGAACATCATTTTGTATTAGACGAGGATACACTAGACACACGTGCGTAGGCTACAGACCCTGATGTGAGAGAGGAGGGGAATGCAAAGGCATGGACTCCTTCTGTGTCAGTACGTGTATACATTTTTTTATTATGACATATGCAATTTAAAGTTAATTTTTATAATAGAGTAATTTTAATTTTTAAGCCATACTGACTTATACATCTATGTGATCTTCATTCATGTTTAGTTGATGACTGAGGAGGAGCTCAGACAGGTTGATGATGCCACGCTCTCAACCATTTTATTTGGCCTTGAGACATCTACGGTACATTATGTTGTGTTCTCATTATTTTTTCTATTTGATATTGTAGCATATATGGTTGCTAATCTTTCTTTTATCTTGCAGGTACCACCTGTCCCTGGAGGACAAAGTGCAGGGGATGAGCCAACATCCATTGAAAAAGGAAAGGTAATTAGGTGCTTTCTATTTGATTAAATATCGATGCATTCTTGTAAAATGTTTGTGGTAATGAAATTTAATTACATTCTTTATTGTATATAGGGCATGGCTATTGGCGATGATCCCATACAGATTTCATGTCGTAGACGCTCAAGCATTTCCATTCACACCGAGAGCCCCATTGTATGTCTAAGTATCATTTATTTTTTATTTTCCTTATCTTCATAAATAAATTCAAAACTGATTTTTGTGATATTAAAAACTACTATTTTGTATCTCATAGGAGACTCCTAGTGCACACGAGGTTTGACAGGAGAGTTTTGTAGATTTGATGATGCAACCACTATATCTTGAGGAGGAGCCTACACTAGTAAGTTGTAGTTTGAATTCATGATTAAATATGTTATAAATTTAGCATGCTATGAATTATTATGTTATAGTTTAAGTTGTAGATTTATTTGACAAACATATTTGAACATACACAACCCACAATCAATGAGGTACAAGCATTGCCAAGGGCATATGAGAGGACTCCTGACTGGTGCAGGAGGTCGATGAGAGAGGTATTTATTATGAAAGTTTAATAGTATAAATCTTCATTAAAAAAAAGATCATTATGAATTTGAGTAATTCAATGTTAGATACAAAGAATCATATAAATTTAGTAGTCTAACTTTGGGTTTTCATTTTTTGTTTATGTAGGAGGCATCCAATCCACCTAGTTTAGCAAAGAGGCTACAATTTGATCATCCACCAGCACCCTAGGATAGTATAGTTGTCATAGGATGCATCATGAGACATTTTGATATGGCATATGCCACATTGTTTAATTTATCGTGGATCATGTGTATCATTCATGTTTATGGAATATCACTAATTTTGATCATGTTTGTTATATTGGATTCAAATGCAATAATTTGGGAATAACATTTTAACAACTTTTATTATCGAATTTGGATGCAATGTTTAATTTGAATTGCTATCATGACATAAAGACACTGTTTAACCTCGTACACAAGGTTCACATAACTCATACTAATCCACTTAACAAAACTGGCTTCATTAATGCATGCTATAATTTCACACCTTATATACATGTTTCCAACCTTATGGTCATCCTGAAACCCCTAACTAACTCTTTGCACTCATTTTCACTTTGCAAGAAAAAGTTGCAAAAGTTACAAAATTGCAATTTTGAACAATTTTTGGTATATATTTAAATTCTTAGATAAGTTCACCAAACTTGGTAAGGAGTTATTGATAGCCCTCATGAGCTATGGGTTATGACCTTCGAAAGATCGACCTCGAAACGTACTTAGAGCACCTTGGAGACTCCTTGGTATGGGGTGGCCATGGACGATGGGGGGTCTCTGTGGCCAAAACAAGGGTGTCACTAGGGTTCACCTGCCCATCTAGACCTAATGGCATTGCGATTTGATGCCAAGATCAACGGTTTCAAAGTTACGCTGTGGTGCACCTATGAATTGAGACACACTGTGAGTTTTGGCATCGAGCAAAATTGTTGTGCTGAGTCCAAATAGAATATGATCTCTCAAAAATGAGATAGGTTATTTTAGGCCTTGGCATCACCGTCTTGTAGAATTTGACATTTTATCGATAACCCTCATGAGCTTCGAGTTACGACTCTCGAAAGATCGACCTCGAAATGCACTTAGAGCACCTTGGAGACTACTTGGTACGGGGTGGCCGAGGATGATGAAGGGCCTCCATGGCTAGAACAAGAGTGTCACTAGGGTTCACCTACCCATCCAGAGCTAATGGCACTAACGATTCGATACCAAGATCAACGATTTCAAAGTTATGTTGTGGTGCACCTATGAATTGAGGCACACTGCAAGTTTTGGCATCGAGCAAGATCGCTATGCTGAATCCAAAAAAAATGTGTTCTCTAAAAAAAAAGATAGCTTATTTTAGGCCTTAGCATCACCATCCTATAGAATTTGATATTTCATCAATAATCCTCACGAGCTCCGAGTTATGACCCTCAGAAGATTGACCTCGAAATGCACTTAGAGCACCTTGGAGACTACTCGGTATGGGCTGCCCATGTATGATGGAGGGTCTTCATGGCTAGAATAAGGGTGTCATTAGGGTTCACCTGCCCATCTAGAGCTAATGGTATTGATGATTCAATGCCAATATTGGCAGTTTCAAAGTTATGTTGTGGTGCACCTATGAACTGAGGCACACTGAGAGTTTTAGCATTGAGCGAGACCGCTGTGCTAAATCCAAACAAAATGTGATCTCTCAAAAATGAGATAGGTTATTTTAGGCCTCAACATCACCATCATATAGAATTTGACATTTCATCAACAACCCTCACGAGCTTTGAGTTACGACCCTCGAAAGATCAACCTTGAAATGCACTTAGAGAACCTTGGAGACTACTTGGTATGGGCTTCCCGTGGATGATGGAGGGTCTCCGTGGTTGGAAAAAGGATGCCACTAGGGTTCACCCACCCATTTGGAGCTAATGACACTGACGATTTGATGCCAAGATCAACAATTTCAAAGTTGCGTTGTGGTGTACCTATGAACTGATGCACACTATGAGTTTTGGCATCGAGCGAGATGGCTGTGCTGAATCCAAATGGAATATGATCTCTCAAAAATGAGATAGGTTATTTTAGGCCTTGGCATCATCGTCCTATAGAATTCAATGTTTCATTGATAGCCCTCATGAGCTTTGAGTTACAACCCTCAGAAGATCAACCTCAAAATGCACTTAGAGCACCTTGGAGACTACTCGGTACAGGCTGCCTGCAAATGATGGAGGGTCTTTGTGGTTGGAAGAAGGGTGTCACTAGGGTTCACCCTCCCATTCATAGCTAATGGCATTGATGATTTGATGCCAAGATTAGTGATTTCAAAGTTATGCTGTGGTACACCTATGAACTGAGGCACACTACGAGTTTTGGCATCGAGTGAGATCGCTGTGCTGAATCCAAATGGAATGTGATCTCTCAAAAATGAGATAGTTTATTTTAGATCTTGACATCACTGTCTCATAGAATTCAACATTTTCCTCATGAGCTCTGAGTTATGACCCTCAGAAGATCGACCTCGAAATGTACTTAGAGCACCTTGGAGACTACTTGGTACGGGCTGCTTGCAGATGATGGAGGGTCTCCGTAGCTAAAACAAGGGTGTCACTAGGGTTCTCCTACCCATCTAGAGCTAATGGCACTAACAATTTGATGTCAAGATCATCGATTTCAAAGTTATGCTGTGGTGCAGCTATGAACTGAGGCACATTGTGAGTTTTTGCATCGAGCGAGATCACTGTGCTGAATTCAAATAGAATGTGATCTCTTGAAAATGAGATAGGTTATTTTAGGCTTTAGCATCACCATCCTATAGAATTCAACGTTTCATCGATAGCCCTCATGAGCTCTGAGTTATGACCCTCGAAAGATCGACCTTGAAATACACTTCGAGCACTTGGAGACTACTTGGTATGGGCTGCTCGCGGATGATGGAGGGTCTACGTGGCTAGGAAAAGGGTTTCACTAGGGTTCAACAACCCATCTAAAGCTAATGACGTTGACAATTCGATGCCAAGATCAGTAGTTTCAAAGTTATGCTGTGGTGCACCTATGAACTGAGGCACACTGCAAGTTTTGGCATTGAGCGAGATCGCTGTTATAAATCCAAACAAAATATGATCTCTCAAAAATGAGATAGATTATTTTAGGCCTTGGCATCACCATCCTATAGAATTCAATGTTTCATCGATAGCCTTCATGAGCTCTGACTTATGACCCTCAGAAGATCGACTTCAAAATGCACTTAGAGCACCTTGGAGACTACTCGATACGGGTTGCTCGTGGATGATGGAGGGTCTCTATGGCTAGAAAAAGGGTGTCACTAGGGTTCACCTGCCCATCCAAAGCTAATGGTTTTAATGATTCAATGCCAAGATCAATGGTTTCAAATTTACGTTGTGGTGCACCTATGAACTGAGGCATACTGTGAGTTTTGGCATTGAGTGAGATCATTGTGCCGAATCCAAACAGAATGTGATATTTCAAAAATGAGATAGGTTATTTTAGGCCTTAACATCAACATCTTATAGAATTTGACATTTCATGAATAGCACTCACGAGCTCTTAGTTACGACCCTCAGAAGATTGACCTCAAAATGCACTTAGAGCACCTTGGAGACTACTTGGTACGGGGTCGTCGTGGACGATGGATGGTCTCCATGGATAAAAAAAGGGTGTCACTAGGGTTCACCTGCCCATCTGGAGCTAATGGCATTAACGCTTCAATGCCAAGATCAACGGTTTCAAAGTTACGCTGTGGTGCACCTATGAACTTAGGCACACTGCGAGTTTTGGCATCGAGCGAGAACGCTGTGCTGAATCCAAATGGAATGTGATCTCTCAAAAATGAGATAGGTTATTTTATAGCTCAACATCACTATCCTATAAAATTCAATATTTCATTGATAGCCCTCACGAGCTTCAAGTTACAACCCTCAGAATATCAACCTTGAAATGCACTTAGAGCACCTTGGAGACTACTGGCCGTGGACAATGGAGGGTCTCTATGGCTAGAAAAAGGGTGTCACTAGAGTTCACTTTCCCGTTCAGAGATAATGGCTTTGACAATTTGATGCCAAGATTAGCGGTTTCAAAGTTACGCTATGGTGCACCTATGAACTGTGACACACTGTTAGTTTTGGCATTGAGCGAGATCATTGTGCCAAATCCAAATGGAATGTGATCTCTCAAAAATGAGATAGGTTATTTTAGGCCTCGGCATTACCATCCTATAGAATTCAACATTTCATTGATGGTCCTCATGAGCTCTGAGTTGCGACCCTCGAAACATCAACCTTGAAATGCACTTAGAGAACCTTGGAGACTACTCGGTACGAGCTGCTCGTGGATGATGGAGGGTCTTCGTGGATAGAAAAAGGGTGTCACTAAGGTTCAAACTACCATCTAGAGCTAAAGTAACTAATGATTCGATGCCAAGATCAACAATTTCAAAGTTACATTGTGGTGCACCTATGAACTAAGGCACATTGCCAGTTTTGGCATCGAGCGAGATCGTTGTGCTAAATCCAAACAGAATGTAATATCTCAAAAATGAGATAGGTTATTTTAGGCCTCAATATCACCTTTCTATAGAATTCAACATTTCATTGATAGCCCTCACGAGCTCTGAGTTATGACCCTCAGAAGATCGACCTTGAAGTGCACTTAGAGCACTTTGGAGACTACTTGGTATGGGCTGCCTGCAGATGATGGAAGGTCTCTGTGGATGAAACAAGGATGTCACTAGGGTTCACCCATCCATCCAGAGCTATTGGGGCTAATGATTCACTACCAAGATCAATGGTTTCAAAGTTACACTGTGGTGCACCTATGAACTGAGGCACACTGTGAGTTTTGGCATCGAGTGAGATCGTTGTGCCAAATCCAAAAGGAATGTGATCTCTCAAAAATGAAATAGGCTATTTTAAGTGTCGACATCACCATCCTGTAGAATTTAACATTTCATTGATAGCCCTCATGAGCTCTGAGTTGTGACCCTTGGAAGATCGACCTCAAAATGCACTTAGAGCACCTTAGAGACTACTTGGTACAGGGTGGCCGTGGATGATGGAGGGTCTCTGTGGCTAAAACAAGGGTGTCACTAGAGTTCACTCGCCCATCTAGAGCTAATGGCACTGATGATTCGATGCCAAGATTAAAAATATGAATGAGATGGTAACTAACTAAAGCTTAGAAGATTATTTTTATAGTATTGTAAAAGTTTTTTGTGAGAACCTTGCTACTGAAAATTCATAGTATATACATTTTTCCTAATGATTCTAAGCATGAATGCAAGATGGATCCATTTCTCAAGAGCATTTAGCAGGTTGATAGTTGTTTGAACAACATATTTGTAAGAAGATGGATCCATTTCTCTAAATTGTTTGAACAACATAGTTTGACTTACCTCCAAATAGTGTTTAAGATGTGGCGTGTGGTCTTTGATGCCAATTCTCAACTTTAACACATCTTTAGCATTGACTGATACTCGTGAGCTAGAGTGCCAAAATTGTGTAATTTCTTCCTTCACATCATGAGATAGCTTCTTATCAAAATGTGAAAGTCTCCCACCAAATGCTCATATTTCATTTTGAAGAGGATCATCAATTCTCTCTCGTCGACTAAGTGCTCTTCTCAAAGTAGTACAATTTAGGTTCAAATCAATACAAGTCTGTCTCATATATCTACCCTTTCTCAAATGATGACTTACCAAAGAGGTTGTAATAACCCTTCGAGCAGCTCTATTATCCTTCTCCCTGCTATTTTTCCCAATGCTATTGAGAGCACTGAAAAGATTCTTCACAATAATGGCATTTCTTTCCAACTTTTTATTGACATGAATGTTCAATTTGGAAAGCATAGGTCTCATCCTTTGCATCTTTAATAAGTGCATAAAAAGCTGACGTTGCTCCACCACTATCTTGTTGTTGAAAAACATCTTATATAGTCCCTAAGCCCATAACTGAATGGATCTTTTTGATTTTTTCCCTTCCAAATTGGTAATAATCATTTCATCAATTTCAATTATCCATTTTGATGTTCTAGAACCTTCATGTTGATTATAATTAGAAGATATGTAAAGTTCCTGTGCATTGTCATGTTCAGCATGGTCGATTATGCAATTTACATTATGACCTGGTAGCATTTCCTCCTTGAAATTTTCATTCTCTAAATTTTCAATTCTGGCATTATCATTTTCAATTGGTACATTTTCATTCCCCAACTACACATATTCATTATTTGACTCTATGATTTTACCTCGACTAATTCATTGTCAACTTGACTGACATTTAACTTACCTTATCTTTTCCTTCGGTGTTCTATTTTGTCCCTTTCCTTATATGTCGTAATGTCTTCATTGGATACCTTCCTTTTGCATTTAGCCTTTCGATGACTACTACTCCCCACTCAGATGACAATATTGGACATCTAGGGATATATTATCAAACTTTTTTCGATTGTTTGGGCCCCAAAATGTGACTTTTTACTAAAACCTATGAAAAAGGCCCACAAAAAGTGATGTTGTCAAATCTACAGTGACACGAAATATTTTGGAAAAATAATGCCAATAAATATCAAGTATCCGATTACAGATTGGATACTCGATTTCAAATCAGATATCCGATATTGGCCAGCACCAAAATATTGGAGGGAAAAATGAATTTATGAGTTATGAAATATATAATTATATAATATATAATCTATAAATATATAATATGACAAATGAGTTATGACTTATATATATATATATATATATATATATATATATGAAATTAAATTAAATTACATTATTATTATTTAATATAATAAAGTAACTATTAATATATAATGATATATTATGTTATTATTATTATTATAATCTATAAATATAATATATATTATTATATTATATTATTATTATTTTTACTACATTACTATTAAATATAATAACATAATATATTATATATGTTATTAATATATATTATTATTATTATCATCTATAAATTATAATCTATAATATATATTATTATTATTATGAACTATGTTATTAATATATAATAATATATTATGATCCATAACCCCTTTCGACACATTTTATTACAACATATGTCTCTAGGGGTCATAGGGACATATTATAATTGTTTATATGGATCAAAATGGGTCTAGGATTACTTATGACCCCTATCGACATATTCCATGATGACATATGTCTCTAGGGGTCCTAGGACCCTTGGGGACATATTATAATCATTTATATGGGTCGAAAGGGGCCATAAGATGACCTATGACCCCTTTCAACACATTTTATTACAATATATGTCTCAAGGGGCCCTAGGACCCCTAGGGACATATTAGAATCATTTGTATTGGTCGAAAGGGTCCATAGGTCCTTTCAAGACATTCCATAATGACATATGTCTATAGGGGTCCTAGGACCCCTAAGAAGATATTAGAATCATTTATATGGCTTGAAAGCAGCCATAGGATGACCAATGACCCCTTTCGACACATTTTATTACAATATATGTCTCTAGGGGTCCTAGGACCCTTAGGGACATATTATAATTGTTTGTATGGGTTAAAAGGAGTCATAGGATGACCTATGACCCCTTTTGACACATTCCATGATGACATATGTCTCTAGGGATCTTAGGCCTCCTAGGGACATATTATAATTGTTTATATGGGTTGAAAGGGGCCATATGATGACCTATGAACCCTACCGACAAATTTCATGATGACATATGTCTCTAGGGGTTCTAGGACCCCTAGGGACATATTAGAATCATTTGAATGGGTTGAAAGGGGCCATAGGATGACCTATGACCCCTTTTGACACATTCCATGATGACATATGTCTCTAGGGGTGCTAGGACCCATAGGGAGATATTAGAATCATTTATATGGGTCGAAAGGGGCCATAGGATAACCTATGACCCCTTTCAACACATTCCATATTGACATATGTCTCTAGGGGTCCTAGGAGCCCTAGGGACATATTACAATCATTTATATGGGTCGAAAGGGGTCCTATGACTCCTTTCGACACATTCTATGATGACATATGTCACTAGGTGTCCTAAGACCCTTAGAGAAATATTAGAATCATTTATATGAGTCGAAAGGGGCCATAGGATGACCTATGACCCCTTTTGACACATTCCATGATGACATATGTCTCTAAGAGTCTTAGGACTCCTAAGGACATATTAGAATAATTTATATGGGTCGAAAGGGGTCATAGGATGACCTATGACCCCTTTCAACACATTTCATTACAACATGTCTCTAGGGGCCCCAAGACCCCTAGAGACATATTAGAATCATATATATGGGCCGAAAGGGGCCATAGGATGACCTATGACCCCTTTCGACACATTCCATGGTGACATATGTCTCTAGGGGTCCTAGGACCCCTACGAACATATTAGAATCATTTATTTGTGTCAAAAGGGGCCATAGAATGATCTATGACCCCTTTCGACACATTCAATGATGACATATGTCTCTAAGGGTCCTAGGACCCCTAAGGACATATTAGAATTGTTTATATGGGTCAAAAGGGGCCATAGGATGACCTATGATCCCTTTCAACACATTCCATGATGACATATATCTCTAGGGGTCCTAGGACCCCTAAGGACATATTACAATCATTTATATGGGTCAAAAGAGGTCATAGGTCATCCTATGACCCCTTTCAACACATTTTATTACAACATATGTCTCTAGGGGCCTTAGGACCTCTAAAAATATATTATAATCATTTATATGGGTCGAAAGGGCCATAGCATGACCTATGAAAACTTTCAATATATTCTATTGCATGTCTCTAGTGGTCCTAGGTCCCCTAGGGACATATTAGAATCATTTATATGGGTCGAAAGGGGCCATAGAATGACCTATAACCCCTTTTAACACATTTTATTACAACATATGTCTCGAGGGGCCCTAAGACCCCTAGGGACATATTAGAATAGTTTATATGGATTGAAATGGGCCATAGGATGACCTATGACCCCTTTCAACACATTCTATGATAACATGTCTTTAGTGGTCTTAGGACCCCTAGGAACATATTAAAATCATTTATATGGGTCGAAAGGGGCCATAGGATTAACTATTACCCCTTTTGACACATTTTATTACAACATATGTCTCTAAGAGTCTTAGGACCCGTAGGGACATATTATAATTGTTTATATGGGTCAAAAGGGGTAATAGGATGACCTATGACCCGTTTCAACACATTCCATGATGACATGTGTCTAGGGGTCCTAGTACCCCTAGGGGCATATTATAATCATTTATATGGGTCGAAAGGGGCCATAGGATGACCTATGACCCCTTTCAACACATTCCATGACGACATATGTCTCTAGGGGTCCTAGGACCCCCAAGGACATATTAAAATTATTTATATATTTCGAAAGGGGCCATAGGATGACCTATGACACTTTTTGACACTTTCTATGATGAAAAATATCTCTAGGGGTCCTAAGACCTTTTGAGACATTATAATCATTTATATGGGTCAAAAGGGGTCATAAGATGACCAATGACTCCTTTTGACACATTTTATTACATGTCTCTAGGACCCCTAAGGACATATTATAATTGTTTATATGGGTTGAAAGGGGTCATAGGTCCTTTTCGACACATTTCATGATGACATGTCTCTAAGGGTCTTAGGACCCCTACGGACATATTAGAATCATTTATATGGGTTGAAAGGGGCTATAGGATAACCTATGACTCTTTTGGACACATTCCATGATGACATATGTCTTTAGGGGTCCTAGGACCCCTAGGGACATATTAGAATCATTTATATGAGTTGAAAGGGGCTATAGGATGACCTATGACCCCTTTCGGCACATTCCATGATGACATATGTTTCTAGGGGTCCTAGGACCCATAGGCACACATTATAATCTTTTATAGGGGTCAAAAGGGGTCAAAGGATGACCTGTGACCCCTTTTGACACATTTTATTACAACATATGTCTCTAGGGGTCCTAGGACCCCTAGGGACATATTAGAATCATTTATGGGTCAAAAGGGGCTATAGAATGACCTATGACCCCTTTCAACACAATCCATGACGACATATGTCTATTGGGGTCTTAGAACCCCTAGGGACATATTAGAATCATTTATATGGGTTGAAAGGGGCCATAGGATGACCTATGACCCCTTTCAACACATTTTATTACAACATATGTCTTGAGGGGCCCTAAGACCCCTAGAGATATATTAAAATTGCTTATATGGGTTGAAAGGGGCCATAGGATGACCTACGATCCCTTTTGACACAGTCCATGATGGCATATGTCTTTAGGGGTCTTAAGACTTCTAGGAACATATTAGAATCATTTATATGGGTTGAAAGGGGCCATAGGATTACCTATGATCCTTTTTGACACATTCGATGATGACATATGTCTCTGGGGGTCTTAGGACCCCTAGATACATATTAGAATCATTTATATGGGTTGAAAGGGGCCATAAGATGACCTATGAGTCCTTTCGACACATTTCATGATGACATATATCGCTAGGGGTCCTAGGACCCTTAGGGACATATTATAGTCATTTATATGGGTCGAAAGGGGTCACAGGATGACCTATGACCCATTTTAACACATTTTATTACATGTCTCTAGGGGTCCTTGGACCCCTAGGGACATATTAGAATCATTTATATGGGTGAAAAGGGGCCATAGGATGACCTATGATCCTTTTCAACACATTCCATGATGACATATGTCTCTAGGGGTCCTAGGACCCCTAGGGAGATATTATAATCATTTATATAGGTTGAAAGGGGCCATAGGATGACCTATGAACCCTTTTGACATATTTTATTACAACATATGTCTCGAGGGATCCTAGGACCTCTAGGGACATATTAGAATCATTTATATGAGTTGATACATTCCATGATGACATATGTCTCTAGGGGTCTTAGGACCCCTAGAGACATATTAAAATTATTTATATGGGTCGAAAGGGGCCATAGGATGACCTATGACCACTTTTGACACATTTTATACAACATATGTTTCAAGGGGTCCTAGGACCCCTAGGCACATTATTATTGTTCATAAGGGTCAAAAGGGATCATAGGATGACCTATGACCCGCTTCGACACATTCCATGATGACATATGTCTCTTTGGGTCCTGGGACCCCTAGGGATAGATTATAATCGTTTAAATGGGTTGAAAGGGGCCATAGGATGACCTATGACCCCTTTCGATACATTCCATGATGACATATGTCTCTAGGGGTCCTAGGACCCCTAGGGACATATTAGAATTTTTTATATGGATCAAAAGAGGCCATAGGATGACCCATGACCCCTTTCGACACATTCCATGATGACATATGTCTCTAGGGGTCCTAGGACCCCTAGGGACATATTATAATCATTTATATGGGTCGAAAGGGGTAATAGGCCTTTTCACACATTTTATTATAACATATGTCTCTAGGGTCCTTAGGACCTCTAGGGACACAATATTTTATATGGGTCGAAAAGTGTCATAGGATGACCAATGACCACTTTTGACACATTCCATGATGACACATGTCACTAGGGGTCTTAAGACCCCTAGGGACATATTAGAATAATTTATATGAGTTTAAAGGGGCCATATGATCTCTTTCATAACATTCCATGATGACATATGTTGCTAAGTGTCTTAGGACCCCTAGGGACATATTATAATCACTTATATGGGTCAAAAGGGGCCATAGGATGACCTATGACCCCTTTTGACACATTCCATGATGACATATGTCTCTAAGAATCCTAGGACCCTTAGGGTCATATTACAATCATTTAGATGGGTTGAAAGGGGTCATTGGATGACTTATGACCCCTTTTGACACATTTTATTACAACGTATGTCTTTAGGGGCCTTAAGACCCCTAAGGACATATTAGAATTGTTTATATGGGTTGAAAGAGGCCATAGAATGACCTATGACCATTTTTGACATATTTGATGAGGATATATGTCTCTAGGGGTCCTGAGACCCCTAGGGACATATTAGAATCATTTATATGGGTCAAAATGGGCCATAGGATGACTTATGAGCCCTTTTGACACATTCCATGATGACATATGTCTCTAGGAGTCCTAGGACCCCTAGGGACATATTATAATCATTTATATGGGTCAAAATGGGCCATAGGATGACCTATGATCCTTTTCAATACATTCCATGACAATAGTGATATATTAGAATCGTTTCTAGGGATTGAAAGGGGGCTATAGGATGACCTATGACCTCTTTTGACACATTCTATGATGACATATGTCTCTAGGAGTCCTAGGACCCCTAGAAAAATATTACAATCATTTATATGGGTCAAAAAGGGTCGTAGGATGACCTATGACCCCTTTTGATACATTTTATTACAATATAGATCTCTAGGTGCCCTAAGACCCCTAGGGACATATTAGAATCATTTATATGGGTTGAAAGTGCTCATAAGATGACGTATGACTGCTTTCGACACATTCCATGATGACATATGTCTCTAGGTGTCATAGGACCCCTATGGACATATTAAAATCATTTATATGGGTTGAAAGGGGCCATAGGATGACCTATTACCCCTTTTGACACATTCCATGATGACATATGTTTTTAGGGGTCGTAGGACCCCTAGAGACATATTAGAATCATTTATATGGGTCAAAAAGGGCCATAGGATGACCTATGACCCATTTCAACACATTCCATGATGACATGTCTCTAGGGGTCCTAGAACTCGTAAGGACATATTATAATCATTTATATGGGTCAAAAGGGGCCATAAGATGACCTATGACCCCTTTCGACACATTCCATGATGACATATGTCTGTAGGGGTCCTAGGACCCCTAGGGACATATTATAATCGTTTATATGGGTCAAAAAGGGTCATAGAATGAGCTATGACACCTTTTGACATATTTCATGATGACATATGTCTTTAGGGGTCTTAGGACCCGTAGAGATATATTAGAATCATTTATATGTGTCCAAAAGGGCCATAGGATGCATTTTGACACATTCCATGATGACATATGTCTCTATTGGTCATAAGACCCCTAGGGACATATGTGAATCATTTATATAAGTTGAAAGTGGCCATAGGATGACCTATGACCTCTTTTGACACATTCCATGACAACATATGCCTCTAAGGGTCCTACAACCCCTAGGTACTTATTAGAATTGTTTATATGAGTCAAAAGGGGCCATAGGATGACCTATGACCCCTTTTGATAGATTTTATGATGAGATATGTCTCTAGAGGTCTTAGGACCCCTAGGGACATATTACAATAATTTATATGGGTTGAAAGAGATCATAGGATGACCTATGACCCCTTTCGACATATTTTATTTTAGCATATGTCTCTAGGGGCCCTAGGACCCCTAGGGACATATTAGAGTCATTTATATGGGTCAAAAGAGGCCATAAGATGACTTATGACCCCTTTCGACACATTTGATGATGACATATGTCTCTAAAGGTCCTAGGACCCCTAGGGCCATAGTAGAATAATTTATATGAGTTGAAAGAGGCCATAGGATGACCTATAATTTTTTTTGACACATTCTATGATGACAGATGTCTCTAAGGGTCCTAGGACCCCTAGGGACATATTATAATCCTTTATATGGGTCGAAAGGGGTCCCCTTTCAACACATTTTATTTCAAGATATGTCTTTAGGGGCCCTAGGACCCCTAGGGACATATTATAATTGTTTATATGGGTTGAAAGGGGTCATAAGATGACCTATGACCCTTTTCAACACATTCCATGATGACATATGTCTCTAGGGGTCCTAAGACCTTAAAGACATATTATAATCATTTATATGGGTTGAAAGGGGCCATAAGATGAACTATGACCCCTCTCTATGTATTTTATCACAACCTATGTCCCTAGGGGTCCTAGGTCCCCTAGGGATGCATTTGGTTGGTTTCAATGCATCGAGAGGGGTCATAGGTTATGACCCGTCTCGATGCATTTCATGACAATGTATATCCCTAAGACCCCTTGGGAATGCGTCGAAAGGGGTCGTAGGGGCTGTAGAGATATCTTGTCATGAAATGCATCAGAAGGGGTCATAGGTTAACCTATGACCCCTTTTGATACAATTTATGACATTATTATATTTGATAAGAATATAATATTGTATATTTTAATATGATAATAATATATTATTAGATTATATAACAATAATAATCATAGATATTTTTGATTAGATAAACAAGTTTTATAGGGACCTTGAAACCCAAGAGTTAAAACAATAACAAAGCTGATAATAATCATATATGTTACTAGATTATAGATTTAATAATAATAATAACCATATATATTATTATATATAATAATAGTCATATAATATTATTATATATTTAATAATAATAATATTTATCATATATATTACTATATTATATTTAGTTATAATAATAATAATAATATTTATAACTATATTATATTTAATAATAATAATAATCATATATATTACTATAATATAATAATAATTATAATCATATATAATAATAATAATAGTTAATAATAATAATACCAATAATAATAATATCAATGTCCACACTTTTCCCAAATAAATTTCCCTCTAAAACACTCTAAAGTTTCCCTCTTAAATTTATTTCCTCTCAAATTACCCTCCCTCCAAATTTAACATTGAAAAATCTCTCCTCTCCAATTTCCCTCCAAATTTTAATTTAAAAATCTTGGACCTGATCAGATACTCGATTTGAATTCGGGTATCTAATTAGCCCTTGTATTTACCAAGCCTATTCGATCAAACCAAAAAACATGTTTGAGAAGGGTTTCATTGACACTTAGACTTCGGGTAGGCATCTGACAATGTTATTTTCATTGAAATTGAATGAAATGAAAAGAGTTTTTTTATAACACTCTCGAGATTCCATCAATATAATTGCTGCCCAATTCTAAGTTCGATAAGTATTTATTAATTTATTTTCAATGAAGACGATTGTAATGTTCTGATTGACATACTGATTGAAAAATAGCTATAACTTTCAAACGGTATAACATTTTTTAAATCCAAAAGTTGTGTCACATTCTATGCATTGCCTAGTATAAAAAAAAAATTAAAAAATTTAATTTGATAAAATTTTCTATTAGTTAAGGTAGTTAGACATGAGAGTTTTTTTTCCGAAAAAGTTTTAGTAGAAAATTCATATTTAATTATTTATTCGAAATAAAAATACCCAAAAATATGCATCACATCTGGGCATGAGTCTACTTTTTTATATCTATAATTATATTAAAAAAATATTATCATTTGATAATGATTAAGGTGGTTAGACATACACCTACTTTTTATTTTCACCCTGAAAATTTTATAGTATTGCATTAAAATCCAAACTTTTGACCAATCAATTATTTTTTTCTCCAGATAAGGCCTAGTAGTTTAGAAACTAAATTCAATTTCTTATAGATTATTTTCTTTTGATATAAAGTCCAGAACCACTTTAAAATTATGTGTCAAGTTGATATAACCTTGATTTGTTAGTTTTTCACTGCCACTTAAGGCCATAATTTGGTTGACTATGATCCTGCACATACCCTGAAGATGAAATTATTTACATTGTTGTGAAAGATGAATCTAATAATGATGAGGAAGATAAGATGCCACTTATCTCTCAGATAAGCAAAAATGACACATGGATCATAGACAGTGGTTGTTCTCATCATATGACTGGTGACAAAATAAAGTTTGAACATTTTGAAGACTATGATGGCGGCAGTGTAAGGTTTGGAAATAATGAATCTTGTTGCATAAAAGGAGAAGGCCAAGTTTCAATAACCAAAGAGCTTGTAGGTGATAATGCCTATTGGGTTGGAGGACTAAAACATAATCTGTTGAGTGTGGCACAACTAATCAATATTGGATTTAAGGTGGAATTCATGTATGAAAAGGCAAGACTGCTAGATGACAAAGGAAAGCTGATTGGATTAGGCATACAAACAAAAAGTATCAAGTTGAAGAAAGTTAGTTATGGCACAAAAAGTTATGTCATGTGAATTTTGATAACATGGTAAAGATAAACAAATTTAGGAAAGTAAGAGACATTCCTAGTATAAAGAAACTTGATGTTGGTCTATGCAAGAATTGTGAAATTGGTAAGATGGGAAAGACTAGCTTTAAAAGTAAAAACTATTAGTCCAATTTTTTTTTGAAAATTGTGCATACTAATTTGTGTAGATCTATTGGAATTGAGAGCTATACCGGAGAAAAGTTTTTCATTATTTTTGTTGATGACTACTCTAGAATGATGACTATCATGTATTTGAAAGAGAAATCAGAAGCATTTGAGAAGTTTAAATGGCATTTGGCCAGAGTAGAAAAGGAAACAGGGAAAAGACTGAAATGTTTGAGATCAGATAGAGGTGGTGAATTCATCTCCTATGAATTCAATAACTTTTGCATTAAAAGAGGAATTAAAAGATAGGTATTAGCCCCTAGAACTCCCGAGCAGAATGGAATAGCTAAACGAAGGAACAGATCTATCATGGATTGTGCAAGGACTCTAATGATTGAAAATAACATTGCTATCAAATACTGAAAGGAAGCTATTAGCACTAAAGTTCATACCTTGAACCAAGTACAATTGAAAGACTCATTCAAAACCCCCTATGAGTTATGGTATGGCTATACACCCAATGTAAGTTACCTAAAAGTATTTGAAAGTAAATGTTATATCTTGAAAGAATTTAGAAAAGAAAACTTTGATGTGAAAGGTGATGAAGGTATATTTTTGGGATATTCTTGCAAAAGTAAAGCATATAGATGTTTAAATTTTTCTACTCACAAAATCATAGAAAGTGCACATGTGAAAGTTGATGAGTTTGAAGAAATGACTGAAGAAGAAAAAAAAAAGGCACCATAAGATTACAAGAGATTTGTATTCATTGAACCTGATATAGTGCCAAACACATTTGTCAATTAGGAGACTTCTACTCCCAAGTCTTCATTAGTCACCAAGTTGCAAGAAGTTGAAACTGAGTTGCAGGAACCCAAGTCACATTCTGATGCTACCATGCCAATGCCTACTGAGTTAGAGCAGCCAGAACCTAAAGTTAAAGTTCAAGAGGATGAAAATGCAATTCATTAAAAAGATAAGAAACCTATATTGGCCAAGTATGTGGGGAGAGATCATGCACCAGATCAGATTATTGGAGACAAATCTAAAGGTATTATGACAAGAAGTAAGCTAAAAGGTACTTGTTTACTTGCTGATTTTGAACCTAGAAATGTCAAAGATGCATTGGAAAATGAAATTTGGATTGAGGCTATGAATGAAGAGATAGAATAAATAGAGAGGAATAAAACATGGACTCTTGTACCTAAGCCTAAAGATAAAAATGTGATTGGAACTAAGTGGGTATTCAAGAATAAGTTAAATAAAAATGGTAAGGTATTAAGAAACAAAGCTAGACTGGTATGTAAAGGCTAGTCTTAAGAAGAAGGAATTGATTATGGAGAGACTTTTTCTCCTGTTGTAAGATTGGAAGGTGTCAGGACCCTACTTGCATATTCTACACACAAAGGATTTAAGGTATATCAGATGGATGTCAAATCTACATTTCTCAATGGTATTCTAAACGAAGAAGTCTATATGGAGCAACCTGAAGATTTAGTTGATCCAAAAAAAAAAGACATGGTCTACAAATTACATAAAGCATTGTATAGTCTGAAACAAGCCCCTAGAGCATGGTATGAGATATTGCATAACTATCTTATTCAGATTGGTTTTCAAAGAACTAATGATAACAATAACTTGTGCATCAAGGGAGGACCAAATAACAAGATTTTTTTGGTAGAAATATTTGTAGATGATACTTTGTTTACAGGGAATGATGATCTATGCAAAGAATTTTTAGAGCAAATGAAAAGGGAATTTGAGATGTCTATGTTCGGTAAGATTAAATTCTTTTTTGGTCTTCAAATTCGACAGAGCAAGAATGGTATCTATATCACTCAGTCTAAATACATTAAGGAGATACTCAAGAAGTTTGGTATGGAAGATTCAAAACCAGTTGGAATTCCCATGTGTACTGGACTAAAGCTTACCAAAAATGATGATTCAAAAGAGATCAGACCTTATATAGATCAATGATTGAAAAATTGTAGTATGTAGTTCATACAAGGCCTGATATTGCTCTTGCAGTTGGTATAGTAGCAAGATTTTTAGCAAACCTAGAGAAAATCACATGATGACAATCAAAAGGATCTTAATATACTTGAAAGGCGCTGAAGATTATGGATTGTGGTATAAATTTGGAAGAAATTTGGACTTGAAAGTGTTTACTGATGTTGATTGGGCAGGAAACATTGATGACAGAAAGAGTACAAGTGGTTGAGCATTCTTTCTTGGAAAGAGGTTAGTGTCTTGGAAAAGTAACAAGAAAAATTGCACATCCCAATCTATAGCTGAAGTAGAATATGTTGCAGCAACAATGAACTATTCTAATATTGTTTGGTTCAAATAGTTGTTGGAAGGCATGAAGGTTGAGATCAAAGAACTAGTGGTTATGTTTAATGATAATACAAGTGCAATCAACATATCAAAGAATTTAGTGATGCACTCCAAAAATAAGCACATTGCAATAAAATACCACTTTGTCAGAGAATTGGTACAGGACAAGGAGATTAGATTGGAATATGTCCATACAAAAGAACAAATTGCTGACATATTCACCAAGCCATTACCTAAGGATGCATTCTTGTATCTAATAGGTAAGTTAGGGGTCATTCCCCTATTTGAAGCTCACTAAAATAAAGTTTTAGTGATGCATCAATAGGAACCAAGTTGAAGATCTATTAGTTGATGTAGCATAGTCATGGAAACATTTCATATGAATCAATACTTAAGGTACATCGTTACTCATTTGGTATGTGTTGTCTTTGGCATGTGTTGTCAAAGAGGGAGAGTTTACTATCATATCTCTCTAAAATTTGAATTTGTCCAAGGGAGAGTTTGCTATTTGAAAAAGAAGCTATGCAATTCTTTCACAAAGGGAGATAATACTACATTAGAGAAGTTTGTGGCATAAAATCTAAAAGGAAGTAATGTTCTGTCAGGAAAAGACTTGTTTTCAAATTTTATTGTGATATGACATGTTGTGTTGCCATCAATGCCAAAGAGGAAAATTGTTGGATACAATTGTTTAATTGTGTGTTGTCTTTGATGTTAAACAAATGTCATATCAATTGGTAGATAGTGCTTACCAAACTCAGTTGGTCAGCAAAGCAAATTTCAGAGTCTACCGAGCATTCTTAGAAATTACTCTAGAAATAGTGTCTATTGAGCTAACTCGGGTGTCGAAGGATTTTGTGGCAGAAGTCAGTGTTAACCGAGCTCACATGGTTAATAAAAGAAAGTAAATGTTTATTGAGTTCAATCGGTCTCCAAAGGATTTTGCAGGGTTCACAGTGTTAACTAAGCTTTTGTTGGTTTATACTAGAAATTAGTTTAGGAACAATGCTTACCAAGCAGGGTCGGCCAATGAAGGATTTTGTTGTTTTGGAAAATAAAGTTTAATTGTTTCAAGTAATGATTGTAGCTGACTGAGGTAATGATTATTGGTAATTGTAACTTGTAAACGAGCCAACTTGATAATTTGTAAGGTATAAATAATAAATCAAGTTGAGAATTCTAAAGTGTAATGAGCGAACATGCAAGTGTATTGATTGTTTGAAGAGGAAAGTGTGAGCAAACTTCAAAGGATAGTTAGATATTCTTGAGGAGTAGTGAAGTTGTAATTGATCAGAGAGGATCTAGTGAAGCAGAATAGAGATCTGTATTAGTAATTTAGTTGCATCTCATTTAGGTCAATTCATTGTTACTTTCTCACCATTATAGTAGTGATTCTTAAATCTCTTAACAGAGTTGGTTTAACAACCATTTGTAAACCCTCTAACAAGGTGATAGTTCTATTGAATTGTTCTAAAGACCTTTTACAAGGCCACTGCTAACAGGGTGATTAAATCCTCTAACAAGGTCACACCTAACAATGTATTTTATGACCTTTAATAGGGTTGTCTCCTAACAGGGCTCACTTCAAAAGAGTGAAAATTAGTAGCTAGTTACTTGGTGATTTTTCTCATATTGGGTTTCCACATTAAATCTACTGTCTCATGTGTTCATGTTATTTCTTTTATGCATGCATGTTAATCACTGTGAATGCTTAAAGATCTATTAAAGTTAACATACATTGCATCTACTGAGTTACAACATTTTTTTGTTTGTTTACCGAGTAACGATAGTAACTAGTTTTATAAGACATCTAAAGGATCTGTGGATTTGTTTTTGTGGTAACTGATTCGCCCCCCCTCAGTTACTCCATCTATATTTCCAACAAGAATGTGCATGAGCTCCAAGTCCTCCAAGATTTAGCTTTATCAAACTTTTCCATAGAGGAAAGTTATTTCTATTTAAGCTTGGGTACTTCTATTTTTGACATCTTGATCTTTATGCTTCTGATACCAATTGTTAGAATACTTTAGAATAATTGAGGAGGGGGGGGGGGGGGGGAGGAATTAGTTATCCAAGGTCCAGATGTATAAATAATTTTTTTCACAGCTTAGTGAACCCATAAAACATAATTCATCATGCATGAATCCATAAGATTATGCAATCAATTAAAAATTGTAGCTTACTCTTAAATCAACTTGTAGAAATATAAATATGAAAAATAATAGATTCATCAACACACTTGACACAATGATTTATGTAGAAACTCAATTTGGAAAAAACCACCAGTGACATGCTACCCTTTTTCACTCTTCTAAAATGATGCCCTATAAAAGGCCAAACCTGTTAAAGATTACAATACATACTGTTAAATGTGACCCTATTAAAGGATTTCAATCACCCTATTAGGAGTGAGCCTTGTTAAATAAATTTAGATCATTCACTTGGAATGTCACCCAATTAAAGAATTTACACATGAATGTTAGGTCAACCTTAATCCAAAGGATTTACCCTAGATTGATACAATTATTAGAGAGTAACAGTAAGGCTTGATCTGATAAAAACTTACAACTCTATTTATAGATTATAGATCTCTATTCCAGTCCTCCATTCTACTTGGCCTTCACATATTGTAGCTCTGATAGCTTGTTCACCCTTCAAGTATTCATATCCTTAAACCTTTTTGCTTAACATGCCATTGCAAACTATTCTCTTAGGTCACTTAATGAAGCAAAACCCTTGACTCCTTTTCTTCCTTAGGTTGTCATAGATAACAACCTCACTTCATGACCAACCATTCCCATAAATAGGAAATTAAGATCTTTTGTCACTCATTCTCCATCATCCAATTTAAGGTTATGATGGATTAGGTAGGATACAATGAATATACCCCATATTCCATATCTCTTCTAGAAACTTCTCCTTGAATCTTCTTTGAATTAGCCTAAAAATATTTTACCTTGAATTTTGTGCCACCAACTCATCAATCTTATCTTCTTCTTTATTCACATAATCTAAAAAAATAAACTTTTTAGCTCATATCCATCAAATTCATGATCTTTTAAATAATGCAACAACTTGACATTATCTAGCTTCTAATGGTTGGCACATATTGTGTTGCTAGACATCCTCTGTGAACTTACTTCACATGAACTAAATTTTACTAGTGCTTAGCATCACCTAAACTTTTCTCACATCCACTCGGCATACACTAGAACATACTTTTACTTGACTCCAATTAATTTTCAACTTGGCTTGCACTAACTTTGCTTGGCACCTACTAACCACTTGGTCAAGCTTGGTAAACAAACTTTGTGTAACTTCTTCTTGTAAATTTTTTTAGTATAACAAGCCTTTGTAACCTTAAGTAGATTATCAATATATCATGTTATCATTGTTTTAACTGATTTTTGTACTCCTTTACATAATCATAACTCAACCTTTCTTTTAGGTGCTATTGTTACATCTTTTGATCAAATCCTTTTTATCAATCAAATAAGTGATAGTACTTAAATCATATAAGCAATTGTCTTACTAGGAAATAATAGGTTGGACATCAATAACAAAACAATGATTGAAACATACAATCTCCCTCTTTAACAATCTCTTTTCAATAAATTATCAACACATAATTCTAGTTAACATCTTCTTTATTTTGAATAGTGGCATTGTTTTCCCAATTATTTCTTTTATCTCCTAAAGATCTAACTCCAATTGGAGTTTTGTAAGAACATATTCTACTATTGCTCCTAAATCTTTACTAAGATTACAACTACACTAAAAAAATGTAAAATCAATGAAAATAAATGATGATTCAACACCATCATTGGCAATGAAACAAAAAATGTAGAGTTATAGTAACCATTCTTGATACAATAGACTACAAGCTTAAATTCTCCAAGTAAATAGTATATTAGAGTAACTTTTCTTGAAAATGGTTCATATTTTATCAAATTGAATTCATATACTTGAAATGGGTTGGTACTATTTATGCATCACCATTATATATAAAATTTAATCCAACTATTCAAAGGAATGCAATAAGAAACTATTTGTTAATTTTCTAAAGCTATACCTAATATACTTAAACAAAACACAATGCTAAAACAACTCTTTCACTATGTTATCATAAATAAATTTAAACACTAGAAAACACAAATCTATATTACCGAGTCCACTAATACCATCCGAAGTCACAAGAATAGAGTCTTATAAATTATACAACAATCTTTAACATATTCTCTAAAAAGAATAAAAAACACTTACAATATCAATCACTAAACTATAATGTAGAAAAGGACATAAGATGATGATATAGCTCAAGTGAGCTACCTTAAGATAGTCCTAGTTGTGTTTAATAGAAGGAAATAAATTGGTTAATAGATACTCTTTCCATCATCCATTAATTTGTATTGACAAAGTACAAATATGTTGAGACAACTATAATAACTTTATATTATCCAATATATAAAATAAACTTTGTTACATTCATACAAAGAATTGAAAGTTGAGACATTTCAAGCAGGCCTAGAAATTGATTACAATTATTAAATATAAGAAATTGTCTTGCCAACCACCTTTGAGCTGAACTGGTAGTGAAGAGAGAGGTATTGGACCCCACAAAGTAACACAATAGTTATCTCAATCAAAGTTGTTGAAAAAGGCTGAAAATTGATACAAAACCTATAGATTTCAAATTAATCAACATGAGTTATAGTAATTTACAATTTTATAAACTAATAGGCTACTTTAGATTCTCATACAAAATTATTATCATGAGAAGTTTGATAAGCAACATTACCTATAGGGGCTCACTAAAAGATTTATTAAACACATGAAATATATATAATTTCAACATCTCCAAGGCATATGTAGAAATAAGCCCATGCTGGGAACCAAAGATAATAGCACAAAGCTTGAACAAAGATGATATTGCACTTGAATAAATAATTCTTCCCTATCAAATTATCTACCAAAAAAAATTAAATCATGTTAATATATTATATATTCTTCTTGCAAGAGCAGTTTAGGCATGTTTAAAGTTGAAAAGGTTGTCCTTTTGTGACTACATAATCTAACAATGAAAAGAATGACACCATCTTGTCCACATCTATTCCAGAAAACATAAAGTAACAAAGCACCAAGTAGATTAAAGGAGATATCTATTATAATGTTCTTCACAAGGCACTTGATTAACTTCACCTACATATGCCAAGAGAGGATCAAGACATCGATCCCTTATCTAAATGCTAACAAGATTAAATCAAATTCAAATAAGTTGTTGTGAGTTTGATAAACATGATGAGGCAATTTACAACCAAAATAAATAAATCTAACAATAATTTGCGATTAGTAATAACTAATGTCCACTTATCAAATAAGATGCACGAAAGGATTTGTATGAAAACACCCTCTAATTATTTTGGAAACTTTTTCCAATATGAAGCAACAACATAAGTAAGTCAATAAATGATAAAGGATTTCCATAAAGAGTTGCTATGCTTATATAACAATGTTGATTATAAAAAAAGCAACAACATTAGCTTATATTTTCAAATACAACATCAACAAGCTGGATTTCTACATACTAGTGCTAAAGAACATCAAAGTACCTTTATATCTATAAATATAACCAATAAAAAGCTTGTGAGAGTAAACAACAATTAGGATTCTATCATGTAGTTTAAACAACAATTAGGATTATGTTGTGTAGCCTTAATATGTGTATATATCTTTACCTAGAATTTGTGACTATTACTATTTTTCTTTAAAATTATTTCTTACTTATGATTAAATATATATTTGGAGGTCTTTTGTGTGCATCTCCTAATGGAAAGATAAAATCTGTTTATTATATTTTCTAGTACTTTTGTGCTTATATTTATATACAAGATACTACTAATGATTGTATGTTTACATTTTGTATATTTATAGCTTGAATATTTTCTTGTTAACAAAGTCCATGCTTGGCAATATGAACCTAGAAAAAATAATGAGAAAATTGCTAGATTGTGGTCTCAGTTATGAAGAAAAGTTGATAAATGTAATTGTCCTTGCAAACAGTGTAAGGGCTTAAAGAATCAAAGAATTCTAGCCAGAACAACACAAAGTCATTGTAGGCAACATGGTTATGTTAAAGAGGGACACAATTTTTATTGATTGGTGAATGTGGTTTCCAACTAGAGGAACATGGAGGTGTGAATATCCAAACTGAGGATAATGCTCCCATAGAAGAAGATGATCCTGTGATAGAGAACACAATTAAAGATGATCGTACTAGTATAGCTGATAATGTGCTAGATGATATGATTGAAGAAGATGGTATTGGCGCAGCTGATCAAGATGATGATACTAGTGCATCTGATAATGATGATGAAGATGGTCTTGATATACCTATAGTTGAGAAGGCACACAAGCCCCTCTACCAAGGCTCCCAGCCAACTTTTCTCTTTACTATAGTGCTGTTGGTGAACTTGAAGGTTATGAATGATTTATCTAATGTAACAATGTCATCAATGCTAATGTATGCCATTTTTGTCATCTTCAATGCTAGTATATGATTACTATTCATTACATTAACAAATCATATTTGTTGTTGTAGGTTGATAGGTGAGTTTTTGTTACCACCATCAAACATTATACCCTGTTTGTACTAAGAATTATCTACAATTATGAATCAAATTAGAATAAAGTATCAGACAATACATACATATCTCAATGAGCACATTCTATATCATAAACAACATGAATTTGCAATAGAATACCCCAATTGTCATATTAATAGATATCAGTTAGATCAAATAACAAAAAAGGTGCCTCATAAGGTTCTTCAGTACATCCCCATTATTTTATATTTTGATCGATTATTCATGTGCACTAGCTTGACACAATTTATGGATTACCATGCACATAATACAAGTCAAAATGATATTATGAAAATTCATGTGGATGGTTTTATATTTAAAGACATAGAAGAAACTTGGCCACACTTTAAAGAAGAACCTCATAATCTCAAGCTTTCATTAGTAGCGGATGATGTCAATCGTTTTTGAGATATGAAATTTGTTTACTCAATGTGACATATTTTTGTTATTAACAATAACATTTCTCCTTGGATGTCCATAAAGAGAGAGCACATAATGTTGTCAATGACTATACTAGGCATTTTTTCATTTAATAGTTACTTAAATTAATTTATAAATAGCATATCAAAATGGTCAAAATAATTATGTACAGTTTCTGTTTATTCAACTAGGTAAGTACCAAGTTAAAGATATGAACGTGTATATTGAGCCTCTTATTGGCGAGTTGTTGAAGTTATGGAATGGGGTCACTATGTATGATATCTCTAGACCAATAGGAAAAAGACAATTTCAATTTCATACAATGCTTGTATGGACAATACATGATGCCCCAAGGCTAAGTCATTTCTGTTGTATGTTATATTGTTAAGGTCACATATTTTTGGTATGTTATAGTGCTTATACATTATTGTTGTATGTTTAATTTGTAAATATCAAAATTAACATATTTAGTTCAATTGTACATGATATTTAGGGTCTTTAGAGAAAGGAAAAATTCACATGTCTAGCTTGTGGTCCAAAGATGAAATTTTATCATTCAAGAAGTTTAGGAAAACAAGTGTTTGATGAGTTTAGGAACTTTCTCCACAATAATCATAAGTATCAAATTATTGAAAAATATCTTCTTAATGAGAAAGAAGAGACAACACCAGGGCCATGGATAAAGACATCTTGTCTATAGAAGTTGGAATACAATAGATTAAACCCCCGAGGTAATGTCATTCCATCTGATAATTTTTGCTTAAAGTTTCTATTTTGATATTATCTTTTATTTAGTAATGATGTAATTGATGCTCATGAAGGTTTTCAAGGCATCAATGACCAACTTCTTAGAAGAATAAAAAGTTATCTTAGTAAATTTAGTAGGTTTATGTACTACAAAGATCTTCCAATCGTGCATTTGTTTGATGCTATGCATATTGAAAAGAATGTAACAAAGACACTATGGAAAATATTTGATAGAAGACATGAAAAAGAATTTTTTTTCATAATTTGTAATGACATTCATGATTCCAATCATGCAAATTTTTATTGAATCAAATAGCAATGGAGATCACATAAATACGAGTGCCCTTGATTATTAACAGAGCAACAAAGTGATGCATTAAAAGAAGTCATAATTTTTTTTTTCCATAGGATTTGCTACAAATATAAGATGCCTCGTAACAAAGAAAGGTGATTTTGGGTTAGGGTTGAAAACACATGATTGACATACCTTTGTCAAGGTAAATCATTTTCTCTATTTATAATATATTTGTAAAATTGCATGTACTTTTTATTGTATTATTTTATAATATATTGAAAAGATCATTTTAAAAATTATTGTAGTACCCTACCTTTATCTCTCCTACATTAGTTTGACAACAATGTTAAATAAGTTATATATGATCTTGGAAAATACATGAGGTTAGAAGTGTTATTTTTTAGATTTGTTGCATAGATATTATATTTACAACTTGCTTTATTTTTAATGTAATTTATTGGATATTTTTTAATTTCTAAAATCTTATTTATATGCTATGACATGTTGAATCTCTTTTATGTGGTTATCGTCTAAAGAAATTGATAAAAAATATAAAATATTGGAAGAGAAAAATTTCTCAACTTATGTCTGAAATGCAAAAGTGTCTACCTTCAAATTTTTTCAATACTCAAGAATACTATGTCATACATCAAGTCAAGGAGATTGAATTGTGTGGACTTGTACAAACTAGGTCAATATGGATGGTTAAGAGACACTTAAAATTAATGAAGGGCTTGGTTCGATAAAGAGCATGTCCTGAGGTTTCTATTATGGAGGGATATATGGTAAGGGATATATGATATACCAGACCATGGTGTACATTAGTGAATATCTTTCCAAGTTTGCAGTAAATCACATTTGGGATTCCAACTCTATTAACAAATTCAAAGGAGAGAATTTGATAGAAAAAGATAGATTGAGGAAAGTGAGAGGTAATTATAAGGTATTATTGTAGTTTATTAATTCTTAATAATCTTCAATATTAGTTGTTTCTACATGGTCTTTCTAAGTGGTTTATTTTTTTTCTTTAGAATTGGTCGTGAGTAGCAATACATTTGTATATTTGAAATAATCTTGATTGGATGATAGTATGTATTCAACAATATCAAGAAAATAGTTTCTCATTAACATGGGATTATGTTACATCATTGGTTAAAGAAGCTCATCGTAATAGAGATCTGAATGTTATGTCAATGGTACTTGATCTAGCATATAATTTAAGAGGTAGAAATACGTTTACTAGTCATGATCCATATGTTTAATATCAAATCATAGATTGCTACAAATAATCTTGACATATTTGAATAAATGTAGATCAAACATCACAAAGCTATGTACTACCATGGTTGTAAATTTTTTATTAAAAAACTAGATGACATGAAGAAAAATTGTGATTCTAGGATAAGTGCAATCTTCAATGTCACTAATATTTCATTGAGAAATGACATACATCCTCAGCAATTTGAAAATTGATATTATGGCATTTTGGATGATATACTTGATTACAACTTTTATTCATTCAAATTAGTTCTATTTGTCCTCAAATGGTACAATATATGGATGAATCAAAATAATCTTAATAGGATTATTATTGAAAATGATAGTGGATTTTCAATGATTAATATAAGGTCATTTGAGCTAGTTGGAGATGAGCCCTATGTTATTCCAAGCCAATGTGAGAAAGTTTTTTACTTTGGCATTCCACATAAACTGGGTTGGCCATTTGTTGTCAGATATGATCCAAGAGGAAGGTTAGTAAAGTATAATGTGATGGAAGAAGAAGAAAATGAAGAGTCAAAAGATAAGTAAATGATGATCATGAATGATTGTTACACAATGATGATGATGAAGAAGAAGAAGATGATTTTGGTGATGTTGATGATGATGGTGATGATGATGACAATCATGATCATGGTGATAAAGATAGTGATGATCAAGGAAATGATGGTCATGATGATGATAGTCATGATAATGGTGATGAAGACGATGATGATGGAAATTAAAATAGTGGTGGTGTTGGTCATAATTATGATGACAATGAAGATGATGATCAAGGTGATTAGTATGATGATGGTGATGATGATAATGATGATAGTCATGATGATGATATGGATGAAGAGGATGGTCAATGAAATGATCAATGATGATGACATATATAGTTTTGCAACTTGATTATTTTAGCATGCTTATCACCTTTATAAGTAAATTCCAAAGTTGTTCAAATTTTATGAGAAGTTACTAAGGATCATACCTGACTATATTCATTTTTAGGAAGAGATAACATAAGTACTTCTCTTGCAATCATTTTACAAATTAATAGATATATTTCAACATCATTACATTCTTGAAGTTTTCTTTCTTCCACAATGGTCTTCTCATTCCTTGTCATCAACCAATGTCTTAGACCCATGCATAGTAGATGTATTTTCATCTTCTCTTTCTAGCTGTCATAGTTAACTCCTTTAAATTTAAGACTTTCTTTTCTAAAATGACCCACGATTGATCTCCTTAAGCTATTAAATTTTCCCTCAAGGACTGATGCTAGGATACCAATTGTTAGAAAGTAAATTCCACCAAGATAACTGAGAGGAGGGGTGGGGGGGTAAATTAGATCAATATAACTTTTATCAACCTTATAAAATCATAAATATGTGATCAATATAAAAAAAAACCATAAGAACATACACATACACAATAACACCAGATATGTTAATTAGGCAAACCCTTGATTAGAGGGAAAACCCTAGTGGGGATGGTACCCACAAAATGATGAACTAATATAAATGTTCCTTATAAGAGGATTAACTGTGTTAAGAGCTAATGAAATTCATTCAGTATATATTATTCACTTTTATGAGACTTTGAATCCCTATGAGGAGATTCCAACCTTGTTAGGAGTTGGAGAAGGAAGGACCCACTGTCTAAATAGCTTTAGGGACAAGACCACCAAACTCACTGTCCAACTAGTCTCCGTATCATTCCTTTAAGAATAATTGAAATGCAATTGATCTTAGCATCTCAAACTCTTGCTATTTCCTCTTACCATTCCAATACTACACCAAACATTTCTTAAATATCAATACTAGATCTCCAATTTTGCATCACAATGACCCCTTTGATCACTTACTCACATTTACCAATATTCACAAATCCAATACAATTCACTTACAAATCATACACTACACACCTCATCACAAGGAAAATAACTTTTCTTTATACCATGCCCTCAAAATAATTTATTGATTCAGCCTTGAGGCCTTCCCAATTAATTACAATAGGTCCTAATTAAGATAATAAAATTTATCACATATTTTTATAATTACAAAACACCGTTGGCTCATAATCTTCACAACTTTTCATGTGTGACCTCAAAGTTTGTGCACTCGCTAACATTATCATTAGGTCATCTACTGTCAATGTCTAACTTTTCTCATCCAAATTTTATCCTTATTAGGAGATACAATCCAAACACTAGAAACCATAGTTAAACTACCCTAGGGGTTAGGGGGACAATGAAATGGGGGGACAAGTTTTTGGGATAGGGGGACAGAGAGGCCTTAATTTGGGGGGGAGGGGGCTGACAAGGGGCCAATGGTGGGGAAAAGGAGGGAGGTACATATATACTAGTTATGAAAATATGTATTACAATATAAGATATAAAGATGCAAAAGAGTAAATTTTTGAACATTGCATTGAATTGGAATATCAAACATTAAACATAAGTGGTCAAATCTACAAATAGTAAACATCAGGATGTCTCCCATCCTTGGTGGAGGTGGAAAAATTTTCTGCTGCCACTGGGGATGGGGGGATGAAGTCCCTAAGTCCCTAGTGTGTTTATGTCTCTGAGACATGGGGAAAAAGGGGGGGGATGTGTCCTTGTGTTACTATGCAAGAAACCACTTCTTAGGTACTCTGTTTGCACATTAGGTTTTGTAAATCACAAATAAATTTTATATGTCTTCAACTTCCTACATGCACACTTATTAACATCATCAAGACACTTTGTAGAACATATCCTCAATTGTGCTTGATCTCATCATCAATACTCAATCTATAAGATCTCATTCTCTGTCTACTATTATGCTAGTCTTCACAATTTGTTGACATAAATGACAAACACAATCATGAATACAACACATAATCATGCAAACTGCTCTAGCAATGCTAGAATACTTCCCCATAGGAATATCATTAGAATCCATGTTAACAAGGGTAAAGGTAGAAATAGAGTTATTGTTATAGCTAGGTGTGCAATAAAAGTAACATTAAACACTTATGATTATGAGACAAGGTTAGGGATAGGAGTAGAAGTATATATATAGTTATGGATAGGGTTATAGTTAAAGGATTAGAATTAGAAATATGGTTAGGGTTATAGTTAGACTTAGGTTTAGGGATAGGGTCATGGATAGGATTAGGGTTAGAGTCATGCATATAATAAGGTAATTATTAAGTTGATAGTTAGGCTTATATATAGGGTTAGAGTTTGGCATAAGGTTAGATGTAAGATTACACATAGGGTTACAATTAGACCTAGAATTAGGAGTGGTATGGACTTGGGTTGGAAATATGATACAAATTAGTGTTAGTGATGTAGAGAAAGGTGGGCCTTTCCAATTTCTATGACAAAAAATTCTCAAACAATGTGTTTTCCCACAAGTTTCCTAGCACAACCTTAAGGCTTAGGTTGCTTAAATCAAGTACTTGATCTCTCCAATGACTTATTAGGAATTTAAGAGATTTTAATCCCCTAATACAACCCAAATAAGTAGTCCACAAAGTTTAAAATTCCTATCCTGAATGAGAAACTAGACAACTCTCCCTACTAGGCCCCCCAATTAGCCCTCAAAATTTGTCCTCTTGAGTTTTTCTCCAGAATTTTCCAAAAAAATAAAAAATAAAATCATATTTGGATATTCATTTTGTGTCTCTACAACATATCAAAAGATTAGGTGGGGTTAGTTTGGACCATGTCTTTGTTGTTACACTATGAACCACTTTTTAGGCATAAAACCCCCTCATTTACAAAGGAACTATAAGGAATAATTGTCCCCCAACCCTATAAGTTGGTGAAATATCTTTTAATGGTCCTAAAATAAGGATTATTTAATTATTTTGAAGCCAAGAACTCTCCATATATTTTCTATGAAACCCTCACCAAATTGAACAACAAACTAGGGCCTCTTCAATTCTGACCAAGAAACCACTTCTAAAATCAAATGAAAGTTATTACACCATTCATTCAACTTATATTAACTATTCAAATCATAAAACATAGGCCTCCAATGGCTAGATCTCCTATTTCTACTCCATAGCCATGAATCTGGTGTCCTTAAAACACCCAAACTCCAATGGTGATCACCAACTTTTGGACTTTTGTATCAAGATATTGTTAGCACAATTTTGTACATATTAAAACATGATCATTCCATGTGAATAAGATTTATACATTCATGGAATGATCAACATTTCAAATAGAAACTCAAAATTGTTAAATTAAAAGATCAATATTCTTATAACCAGTCAAGATTGAATGGAAAAATAAATGAACAAAGACTTCAAATCATTAACCAAACTTCCTTAGGGCTTTATATGAATCTTTGAACAATAAAAAGGTCCAAAACAACATACTGATCTCAATGAAAAGCAAATATTTTTGAAAATAAGTCACTTCCTATTGCATTCCTCAAGTCTGTCAATACAAATGCTACAAAAATCCGTACTGCACTTGGTCCTATGACTTGACTAGGCTATATAGGGTGAATGGAAGCTTTTAAAACCAATTTAATTTGGTTTGACCATTTTACAAACTTGTTTAAGGCTCTAAACTAGTTTCCCTCCAAAAGGTAACTAATCATTATAATTTGAAAATTCAAATTTATAACTCTTATTTCTTCATTGTAATTAATTAAAAACCTATCAAAATTTTGGAAAATATCTTCCTAGGACTTAACTAATTGGTCTACTATCCCTTTAACCCTCTTTTAATCTATTGGGAATTATTGGCCTCCCATTACATTCAATTTTGCTCAAGCCTTTATTAGGATCTTGAGGAATCACATACATCTTATGAGTTTGGTTATTACATATAGCCATGATTGGCTCTAAAACCTTCCAATTGAACTTTAGAAATGTCTTCTTGTCATCTTCCAAGCTAGGAGTCTTCGTGATGCCTTTATATTTGATGGGTACCCCTGGCCCATACACATGTCCTCGAAAAGAACTCTTGTCCCAAGAATCAAATATCCTTGACTTGGTTTCACCAATCCTCCTTGATGGTACCTTATAACTTGTCCTCACTTTTTCTTGACTAATCCTCCCTTAAATTTCAAATAACTTGTGATAAATATAGAGAGAGACTGCATCTTTTACATCATTGTTTGACTATGATTTTGGAAAGTCATCTTTGTTTTTCTTAAACTCTTTCTCCTACAACCTTATAGGATTATGTAGACCTATACCACTACCTAGTATATAAAAAATTCCTTCCTTCCTTACTAATGAAACAAATGGAAACCACACTATGCCAATCATGACTCCTTGATCAATCCTTTGTCTCTTTCTTGATGCAATCTTATTTTCTCTGTCAGCAACAAAATATCCTTGTATTTCTACATCAGATTTCATCACCAAAAAATATGTGTTTGGTTTCATACCTCCTTCTAGGGTTTCTCCTCAAATTTTCATACAAATCAACATGCCTTTTTTCCAAAAACAAATGATTCTTGGTTAAACCTTACCACTTCATTGTAAAGGTTTTAACACATACCTCTTACCATCCTTATGAACAACATGAATGGTCTTATCCCATCATGGATAGTCCTCCTTTATGATTTCCATGTACTCTCTAATAGTATATGATATCATGTCATAGGTATTGATGGAACACAAATTTTACAAAAAATAGGGCCTTTTATTGTGACATTAGGTTCGAGGTTTGAAGAAATATTGTCATTATTGTCAAATCAGTTAGGGATACAAGATGAACTTTAGTAGATTATATGAGGAGATTATAATCACTATGGAATCTACAAAATTGTCTTGATCTAGAAATATGGAGGTTTTTGTATAAGTGGATAAAGCCTAGCCTTTTATGGAGATGAGAAGAATTTAGAGAGAACACAACCAAATGGAATTTGTTATGTTGCATCCCTATAAAAATTTTCAAAGTTTTGAATGCATGGTTCACATGCTACATCATGCAAGAAAGGAAAGGAAATGAAAGGTTGTTTTTCATATGGCCTAGAAGACAACCTTAAGGTTATCGAATGTTTGTCATAATTCCAGAGATTTTCCCCTATAGGCTAACATTTCCCAAGTATAGAAGGACCTTAATGGACATTTTAATTTCTCTTATCTACAAGCATGATTATAAATAGATGAAAATAAATAAGGCCATTCTTTGTGATATATATAACCTTTCTATATAAGAAGATCTATGCATACTCTAGATTTGTTTCTTATGAGTCACTTGCATGATGAATACACATATGTAGAGTAGGACTATATTAGAGGATATCTTTACCATATGTCTATAGGTCATGAAGAAATGAATATGGAATGAGTATAAGAATTCAAAACTATAAACCAAAGCATCCAAGACGTATCCACATTTTATACTATTGCACGACAAAGTGATCTTTTGACTCCAACAAACATTATTAATCTTTTAGGGATGATACCAAATTAGGTTGGTCTTGTCACTATTCTAAGCATGTAAAATCATGAAAGAAACTAGAATGATTGTCTCATGGATTCAATCCATGAAGTCTTGTGTTGGATATTCTAGCATGGGAAGAGAATGGATAATCATGTTTCATCCTAGACATGGAGGAGAAGTATGATACAAGATAAAACATCTAAAACAAAATGGATGAAATCAAATGTTTGATGCATACATTAATGAGAGTTTGTAGAAGCAACATACAATGCTTGTAAGGTTTCCATCAAAGGTTAATAGTACTCAAATACCTCTTGGAAACATAGTATAAAAGCCAATGTCAAAGACCTTGAAATACATAAGGTACCATATCATCTAATATGATCATAGGAAATGATTGCAGATGATTGCATTATTATCAAAAGAAAAAATAAGTAATATGTTTATGATTTTGATTGCTATCATTTGTATCTATCGACACTTTCATTTTCCCCAAGTTCTAAAATACCAAAGGAGTAAGCAGGAGTTAGGAAAATGAAAAATCTGAAGCTACCCACATGTGTTTCAAATTGCATAGAAAGCTTAGAAATCCCCATTCAAAAGAATATGAGGAAAAGATTCTAGCCAAAGGAGAGAGAAAAACAAACAGAACACACATATCCCTATCAGGATAGACAAACAAGTAAAGGCTATAAGATGAATGTGTTTATGATCATGCATTCAATTCATTCTCATTTATGGAAACAATATTGGCATAGCCCATTTTAGGAGCATGTCACATGGATACCCATCCCTATTTGTTGGATAATTATTCTAAGAGCATGGTTAATTTTCTTTACAAGTTACATTGTTAACATGAGATTAGCTGTTCATTAGATTATTTGAAGAGGTGCAATGCTTGGAAAAGAAACTGACAACCCCCAATTTCTTATAATAATAACATACAAATCAAATGGAGGGGAAAATTCATATTCATAGATAAATTTTTCCTACAAATTTTTATATATTCAAGTTATATGCACTTTGATATATTATATTCTTTCATTGGTAAAGAAATGGATTTTTGAACTAAGCTTGTGAACTCTGGATTATTGAATAAATATTTTTATATGCAATTCTGGAATTGAACTACAATGGATTCAAAATCAGTGATGAGCATATTCATTGTAGGTCAATTTTTTTGCATAACTAGTAATAAGTATTTATTTTATTTATATTTGCATAAAGTTTTAGAGTTGGAAATACTATAGAGTAAATAATTTATATGATAGATAAGTCAACAAGGTTAACTATACCATTTTATAATCAAACATCATAGATATAGTGAAATATTTAATTATTCCTATATCTATGTCTAGGTTGTCTCCCGACCATAGGAGTTAAACTTCATTCTAGAGTATTTTAAAATTGTGTCCATATATTTGATCCATCACATCTTGATTAATAATTTTTTTAATTGTTGATGTGCATAGAACATTATAAAGTTGTATGTAATTACTTATAATACTAACTCTATCACCCTTTTAATTTTGGCACTGGTCTTTATGTTATTCATAATTCATAATCCATACACTGGCAATTGTTTCATATCCTTCCTTTGAATAATTATTATATTCATTTGTTACACTCATCCATAATAATAATAATATATTTAAAACACTCTTATATTTATAAATCATTTACTTTTGTTCGTAGTTCATAATTTACAAGTATAACATTTAATTTAATCCTTTTCATTTGGGAAACTTCCATTATATTCATATTCAAATTGATCTCTTATAATAATATTGGGATTTTATGATTTGTTTAGGATTAGGTACACCTAGCTTGGCTTTGCAGAGCCAAAAGCACATGGAACTTGTATTTCATTATTTAGTTCTATCAAGTTGGCCATAACCATTTGGATATCCCAGCATCAAGTTGGCAAGAATTGTAGGATTTCAATCTATAGTTTTGGGGACCAACAAATTGGAGAGAGTTGCTTGCAATAGGAGTTGTGAAGTTACCCTAGATTTCAGATTTCATATACCACGATAAAAAATAAGTTGTATTAGTTGACTAGAATGTAGAATATTGGATGTATGGACCCGAAATATCAACAAGTCAATTATTCATTCCTCAAAAGAGCTGGTGACTCCATTCAAAAAAATTCTAGTTGGTAACTCTATTGAGGAAGAAGAATCAAAAGGAAATGCTATATAGTTTTTCAAATGCATTGATAATTTTAGAGAAATTCTTTTATTCTAGATGGCATTAGCCCATTGGATTTCAATAATTTTGATTATGAATCTAGAAACTTTTCCCCAAAGCTTTCACAACTTGTACCAAAGTTCCATGGAGAATGGGATGAATTGACAATTCAACATTTGGATGCATTTTATGCATTTATAGAAGATTATGCGATTTGTGTGGAAGGTCAAGTGATGAAGTTGTTTGCTAGAGCATTAGAGAACAATGTGAGACAAGCATAGGAATTACTACCCACATAGTGTATCTCATCTTGGAGGGAGTTCAAGAAGTGGTTCTTATTTGAATTTCATGATGCAAGTGAAGAGAATAACATATGTTATGAGAAAGATGAAAATCAAAGCTACAACATGGATGAGGACCCTAACATGTCTCCACTTGATGCATTTTTTAGCATGGAAATATTTGAAGGGGAGTCTTTTGCACACTTATTCATAAGGATGGAAAATATTTTTTAGGAAATTCCTTCCAAAATTATGCCTCCATGCAAGAAATTCATAAGAAAGTTTTGTGAGTTAGGAATCTCGCTCCATGACCTTGACCTGAAAATTCTTTTTCAAGTATTAGAAGGAGGTGATAAAGATGGGGATAAATACAATGAAGTAAGACAAGAATAAAAAATCTAAGCAAAGATGAAGTCTTTGGACATTCTAAGGAAGAGCGCATCAATAATGACATTTATAAGGAAGTATATAATACCTATGATTATAGGGAAGATTATATTCTTAGTGTAGAAGAGATCTCTAATTTACTTGAAACATAATAGCAAAAGTACACCAAAAAACATGTTCAAATGTTTTTCTATCAAAGTAAACTTACAAATGATTTAGTTTTTTATGAAGCTCCAGATCAACTTGAAAGGGATGAAACATTTGAAAGTTTTTGCATAGACAATTACATTAACATCAAGAAGTCCCTTCCAAATATGAACCACGGTGTCTAGATGGGATCTATGATGATTATTAGAAGGATTAGTTTGGTAAAGATATGCTATCTACTAATTTTATATATGGAACATGTGAAGAGCCTAATGAAAAATCTCCTAGAAGTATATATGAGGTCTCTGTGTTTTTAAATCCATTTTTTGAAGAGGCTATTTTATGCAATCAAGTCCATCATAATGAAAAGAACAAGTCTAATGATAGATTTGAAGTTAATAAAACTCATGATGTGCATCAAGAAGGTGAAACATTCATCAGTTTATCCTTTGAGAAAGAAATACAATCATGTGAACATGATTATGAAAATCTTCAAGTGTCATATTTGATCATATTTTTGATAGAAGAGGAGAAGTAATTTCTAAATATGACTAATTTTTAGAGCCTTCTTGTGACAAGGAACAACATCTAGAGTATGGAGATCAAGCAAATTGTGCAAAGGAGGCCTATCTAGGTAGTTGTGTGGCTAATGAAAAACATGACCATAGGGATCTTTCATTTGGTAGAGAGAACATTGCACCTAAAAATCTATCAAAGGCCAATTAAAAACATGACCATAGGGTTTTGTCATTTGGTATAGAGAACATTGCACCTGAAGATCTATCAAAGGCTAAACAAAAGTTAAATGCCAAGGATTGCATTCATAAAGAATATATAGTAAGTATTGCCCATGATGATGATGCATTTAATCCAAGTATGAAGTTTATTAAACATACCAAGGCAAGTATCCTTGAAAGGTCTGTGATAAAACTTGTTAATAATATGTTTAGAGAAAAGATTTTAAGCAATTATCATATTTCTTTTGAAGATTTTCCTTCCATGTATATTGATAAAATGAGCAAAGCAAGAGGTCACATGTTTGGACTAAATGACAATGAAATTTATTTCTTTTCTAATGATCTTTGGGATAAGGCATGAATAAGTTCTAATCCTAAATAAATGATGAAAGAAAAATAGTTACCATGTTATGATTGTTTTTAATTTGCTAATAGATCAGATTTTACTAAGGAATAATATGGTATCATTTTAGGAGATCAAAGTATTACATGTTCAAAACTATGTGTTTGATAGAGGGAAGAATTTTTGTTAATTTTTGGGGGCCGATGATCACCCAAGGGATATATGTACCCATCAAGAGGCACTGATGGAGCCCAAATTTTACAAAAATTAGGGCCTCCATTTGTGACATAAAGTTGGAGATTTGAAGAGATATTGCCATTACTATCAAATTCGTTAGGGATACAAGGTGAACTTGTGAAAATTATACAAGGAGATTATAATCATCATGATATCTACACAAGAAACTAGATATAGAAACATGGATTTTTTTTTAGTATTACTGGATAAATCCTAGCCTTTTATTGAGATAGGAAGTATTTAGAGATAACACATCCAAATGAAATCTTGTCCTATTGCACCCCTACAAAACTTTTCAAGGTTTTGAATGAGTGGTTCACATGTTACATCATGCAAGAAAGGAAAGGAAATGAAAGGGTTTTTCTCATATGGCCTAAGTGTTTGAGAAGTTGACATGAGGGCTAACATTTTCCAAGTATAGAAGGACCTTAATGGACATTATGGTTTCTCTTATCTACAACCATGATGATAAATGGATGAAAAGAAATAAGGCCATGCTTTTGGATATCTATCTCCTTGCTAGATTAGAATATCTATGCATGATCCATATTTTTTTTCTTATGAGTCACAAAAATGATGAATACGAAGGTGCAAAGTAGGAACTATATTAGAGGATATCTTTACCATATGTCTATAGGTCATGAATTGATGAAGATGTAAAAAGTAAAACTTCAAAACTATAAACCAAAGTATCAAAAAGGTATCTTCATTTTATGCTATTGTATGACAATGTGATCTTTTGACTCCAACAAAAATTATAAATGTTTGAGGGATGATACCAAATCCACTTTGTCCTATCACTTTTCCAAGCATGTAAAATTATGGAAGCAACTAGAATGATCATCTCATGGATTCAATCCATGAAGTTTTGTGTTGGATATTTTGGCATAGGAATAGAATGGATGATCATGTCTTAGCCCAAACATGGAGGAGAAGGAATATTATATTCTATATTCTTTCATTGGTAAAGAAATGGATTTTTGAACTAAGCCTATGAATTTTCTATTATTGAATAAATATTTTTCTATGCGATTTTGGAATTGAATTGTAGTGGATTGAACATCAATGATGAGTGTCTTCACTGTATTTCATTTTTACACATAACTAGTAAGAAGTATTTATTTTATTTTATTTGCATAAAAATTTAGAGTTGGAAATATTATAAATTTTCTTCCTTTATGATTTATTTTAAATTCTATAAATAATTTATATGATAGATAAGTTGACAGGGTCAATTATAGCATTTTAGAATTGAACATCATAGATATAGTGAAATATTTAATTGTTCCTATATCCATGTGTGGTTTGTCTCCCAACTATATGAGTTTAACTTCATTCTAGACAATTTTAAAACTGTGTCCATATATTTAATCTACCACATCTTGATTACTAAATTTTTTATAGTTGATGTATATAGAACATTATAAAGTTGTAAGTAATAACTTATAATACTGACTCGATCACCCTTTTAATTTTGGCATTGGTTTTTATGTTATTACTAATTTATAATCCATACACTAGAAATTATTTCATATCTTTCCTTTGAAGAATTAATATATTAAATAGTTACAATAATCCATAATTATTATTATTTATTTCAAACACTCATATTTATACAATCATTTACTTTTGTTCTTAATTCATAATTTACAAGTATAAAGTTTTCTATAATCCTTTCCATTTGGGAAACTTTAATTGCATTCATATTCAAATCAATATGTTATAATCATCTTGGACTTACATGATTTCTTCTGGATTAGGTAAACCCACATTGGCTTTGCAAAGACAAAAGCGGAGGGAATTCAAATTACATTATTCAATTCCATCAAGTTGGCCATATCCAGTTGGATATCCTAGCATAAGTTAATAAGACTCATAGGATTTCAATTTGTAGTTTTAGGAACCAACATATTGGAAAGTTTACTGGAGAGATTTTCTCACAACAGGAGTTGTTAAGTTACTTAGAGCTTCAAATTTCATAGACCAAAATAAGAAAGAAGTTGTCGGTTTGATTGGAAGTGTACTCTATTATAAGTACAAACTTGGAAGATCAACAAGTAAATTATTCATTCCTCAAAAGAGCCGATGAATCTATTCAAAAAATTTTCATTTGGAAACTCTTTTGAGGTAGAAGACCTAAAAGGAAATGCTATATTTTTTCAAATGCATCGATCATTTTAGATAAATCCTTTTATTCTAGATGGCATTAGACCATTGGATTTCAACTATTTTTTTTATGAACCTAATAAATTATCCCCAAAGCTTTCACATCTTGTATGAAAGCTCCATTGAGAATGGGATGAATCATCAATGCATTCTATACATTTATAGGAGATTATGAGATTTGTGCAGAAGATCTGGTGATGAAGTTATTGCCAAAACATTAAAGAATAATGTAATACAAGCATACAAATCACTATCCACACAATTTATCTCATCTTGGAGGGATTTTGAGAAGTGGTTATTATTTTAATTTCATGATGAAAGTGAAGAGGATAACATGTGTTATGAGAAAGGAAAAAATCAAAGTTGGATGAGGACCCTAACATGTCTCCACTTGATGCATTTTTCAGCCTGGAAAGTTTTGAAGGGGAGTCTTTTGCACACTTATTCATAAGGATGGTAAATATCTTTTAGGAGATGTCTTCCAAAATCATGCCTCTACACAAGGAATTCATAAGAAAGTTTTGTGATTTAGAAATCTCACCAGAAGTCCCTAACCTAAAGCTTCTTTTTCAAGTATTAGAAGTAGGTGATAGAGATGGAGAAAAATATAATAAAGTAAGACATGAATCAAATGATCAAAATGAAGATCAAGGCTTTGGACATTCTGATGAAGAGACCATCAAAGGTGACATTTACAAGGAAGTACCTAATACCTATGATTGTAGGGAAGATAATATTCTTAGTGTAGAAGAGATCTCTAACTTACTTGAAATAGAATACCAAAATTACATTAAAAAATCTTCAAATTATTTTATATCAAAGTAAACTAACTAATGATTTAGTTTTTAATGAAGCTCCATATCAACCTCAGAAGGATTAAATATTTGGAAGTGATTTGCATAGACAATTACATCAACATCAAGAAGGCCCTTCCAAATATGAACCATGGTGTCTAGATAGAATCAATATTTATTATCAAAAGGATTATTTTGGTAAGGATATGCGATATACTAATTTTATATATGGAACACCTGAATAGCCCAATGAAAACTCTCCTCAAAGTATATCTGAGGTCTCTATATTTTTAAATCCATTTTTTGAAGAGGATTTTTAATGCAATCAAGTCCATCATAATCAAAATAGTAGGTCTAATGATAGTTTTGAAGTTAATAAAACTCATGATGTGCATTAAGAAAGTGAAACATTCATTAGTTCATCCTGTGAGCCAAAAATACAATAATGTGAACAGGAGTTTGAAAATTCTCCAAGTGTCATATTTGATCATATTTTTGATAGTAGAGGAGTAATAATTTCTAAATATGAGCAATTTTCAAAGCCTTTTTGTGATGAGGAAAAACATATAGAGTATATATTTCAATCAAATTATGCAGAGGACATTTATCTAGATACTTGTGTTGCTGATAAAAAATATGACCATAGGGATCTTTCATTTGGTAAAGAGAAAATTGCACCTGAAGATCTATCAAAGTCTAAACAAGAGTCAGATGCCAAGGATTGCATTTATCAAGTAGAAATACTAAGCATTTCCCATGAGTATATTACATTTAATACATGTATGAAGTATAAATAACATATCAAGGTAAGTATCCCTGAAAACTCTGTGATAATACTTGTTAAGAATATGCCTAGGGAAATGCTTTTAAGTGGTCATCATATTTATTTTGAAGATTTTCCTTCCATGTATATTGCTCAAATAAATGAAGCAAGAGGTTACATGTTTGGACTAAATGACAATGAATTTATTTCTTTTCTAATGATCTTGTGGATAATGCACATGCAAATTCTAATCCTAAGAAATTGATGAAATAAAAACACTTGTGTTCATTTTGGGGGGCCTAGGGCCAATCCAATTTCACCTTGCATCATGTAAAGTATGAATGCTTGATCTTATCCTCCATAGATAAATGAAACCTCTTATCCCTAGAAAGGACATATGTCCCCAACAAGAGCCATTGATTGAGCCTAAATTTTACAAAATTTAGGGCCTCCATTTCTAACATAAGGTTGGAGATTTGAAGAAATATTATCATTATTGTCAAATTAGTCAGGGATGCAAGATGAACTTTGGAAGATTATACAAGGAGATTATAATCACTATGGAATCTAAAAAATAATCTTGATCTATAAATATGGATGTTTTTGTATTAGTGCATAAAGCCTAGCCTTTAATGGAGAGTGGAGCATTTAGATAGAACACATCCAAATGCAATCTGTCCTACTACACCCCTGCAAAACATTTCAAGGGTTTGAATGAGTGGTTCACATGTCACATCATGAAAAAAAGGAAAGGAAATGAAAGGTTGTTGTTCATATGGCCTACATTTTGAGAAGCCAACATTAACATTATCCAACATTCATCATAATTCCATAGGTTTTGCCTCGTAGGCTAACATTTCCCAAGTATAGAAGGACCTTAATGGAAATTTTGGTTTCTCTTATCTACAAGCATGATGATAAACATTAAAAAAGGAATAAGGCCATGCTTTGTGATATCTATCACCTTGCTATATTAGAAGGTCTATGCATTCTCCAAATTTTCTTCTTATGAGTCACTTATAGGATGAATACATAGATTCAAAGTAGGAACTATATTAGAGGATATCTTACCATATGTCTATTGGTCATGAAGTGATGAAGATGAGATTAAAAATATGAAGAAAAGCATCCAATATGTATCCATATTTTATGTTGTTGCACGACAAAGTGATATTTTGTCTCTAGCAAATATTATACATGTTTCAAGGATGATACCGAATCAGGTTGGTCTTGTCACTATCCCAAGCATGTAAAATCATGGTAGAAATTGGAATGATCATCTTATGGCTTCAATATATAAATTCTTGTGTTGGATATTATATCATAGGAATAGAATGGATGATCATATATCAACCTGGACATGGAGGAGAAGGCTAATGCAAGATAAAACACTTGCAACAAAATAGATGAAATCAGATGTTTGATGCATAAGTTGATGGGAGTTTGTAGAAGCAATAGACGAACCTTGGAAAGTTCCCACTATAGGTTAATAGTATTCAAATAACTCTTGGAAATGTAGTATAAAAGCTTTGGTCAAATACCTTAGAGGAAATGATTGTAGATGGTTGTGTTATTCTTGAAAGCCAAAAAAGGAATATGTTTATATTTAATGCCACTTTTATTTTCCAAAGGTTCTAAAATACCAAAGGAGTAAGAGGAAGTTAGGAAATGAAAAATTTGAAGTTACCTACATGTGTTTCAAATTGCATAAAAAGTTTAGAAATCCCCATGGAAAAGAATAGGAGGAGGAAAAGGTTCCAACCAAAAAGGGGAGAGAAAAATACACATAACACACATATCACTATCAGGATAGACACACAAGTGAAGGCTATAAGATGAATGCATTTATTATTGAGCAGTTGATTTATTCTCATCTATGAAAATGGTTAATTAAATTTACAAGTTACATTATTAAGATGAGATTACTTTCTCCATTTGAAGAGGTATGATGGAAAAACAACCAACACTTGTCAATTTCTTATAAATATAATATACAAATCAAATGAAGGGGACAATTCATATTCATAGATAAATTTTCCCTACAAAGTTTTATTTATATATTTGAGTTATATGTACTTTGATATATTATATTCTTTCATTGGTAAAGAAATGGATTTTCAATTTTTGCATAACCAGTAAGAAGTATTTATTTTATTTTATTTGCATAAATAATTTGAGTTGGAAATATTATAGAGTTTAATCCATTATAATTATTTTGAAATTCTATAAATAATTTATATGATAGATAAGTGGTTAGGGTCAACTATAGCATTTTAGAATTAAACATCATAGATATAGTGAAATATTTAATTGTTCCTATATATGTGTTTGGTTTGTCTCCCAACCATAGGAGTTAAACTTCATTCTAGACTATTTTAAAATCATGTCCATATATTTGATCAGTCACATATTTATTACTAAAATATTTATAGTTGATGTGTATAGAATATTATAAAGTTGTATGTAACAACTTATAATACTGACTCTATTGCCCTTTAATTTTGGCACTAATCTTTATGTTATTCATAATTCATAATCCATACACTAGAAAATATTTCATATCTTTCCTTTGAATAATTAATATATTCATTTGTTACAATAATTTATATTTATTATTTATTATTTAAAACACTCTCATATTTATACAATCATTTACTTTTGTTCTTAATTTATAATTTGCAAGTATAAAGTTTTCTATAATCTTTTCCATTTGGGAAAGTTTCATTGCATTCATATTAAAATCAATCTGTTATAATCATCTTGGACTTAAAGTGATTTTTTTAGGATTGGGTACACCTACCTTGGCTTTTTAGAGCCAAAAGTGTAGGGAATTTAGATTACATTATTTAGTTTTTTCAAGTTGGCCATAACTAGTTGGATCTCCTAGAATTGAGTTGGAAAGACTCATAGGATTTTAATCTATGGTTTTGGGAACTAATAGGTACCACATCACAAAGTACCTACTCCCTATACTCACCAAGTGAAAAGTTCACATAGGTTTGCCTCCTCACCAAGATGTTTTATTCATCACTCACTCATGTTGCTCTATATGGATGGCTTAGGGTGCTCAAATTTATCCAAATGCATCTTCTTGATCATCTTTGATAAATCTAGGTTGTCAAAACAACATGAATCAATAATCATCTTGCAAATCTTGCCTTGACTTAGGCAATTAGTTCTAAAAATTGAAACCTCTTGTTTTCTTTGGTGCAACTTTGCCTCATTTCTCATAATAAGGTGTTCTCCATCAGTATAGGGTCCCACTTCAATGATATTTCCCCTGTCCATATCTTCCTCATTCTCCTCTTCCACTACACCTTGTGTCATATTAACCCTCTTACTAGACTTTCTTATGTGTCTTTTAGGGAATTTATGGAAGAGATGCCCTTCCTCACCACACGTATAACACTTCCCATTGAACCTACTATTCCTTCTACCACCACCACATGTGTTACTACTTCTTTTTCCTCCTCTTGAATCATTCATAAGCTCCTTGCCCTTGTTAATATTACATTGACCCTGACCTTTATTGGATCTTCCTCCCCTTCCTTTATTTGACTGATTTATTCCTCCACCTTGCCTTTCTTGTCTCTTCATAATATTTTCTTCATCCCTTATTGCTAACTTGTACCATTCCTCAACTCAATTAGGGATATTCAAACTTATCTCATTTCAGAGCACCCATGTACCTTGCTACCTTTTCTCCCTCTTCCTCATCATGTGCAACTCTTATATCCAACTTATGGAACTCCTCTATATACCTTTGCACATCCATGCCCTTTTGTCTTAAGTTTTGCATTTTCTTCTATAATTGAACCTTATTGTCCCTTGGAAGGAACTTCTCCCTCATCTTTCCCATCATTCTCTCTCATGAAGTAATTTTAGGAAACTTTTTCTTCCATCTTTCAACTTGCAAACAATCCCACCATAATAAAGCATGCCCCTTATGTGTAGACTTTGTAATCTTGAATTTTTATTGTTATTTCATATCTTCAAAATCAAAGAAATTTCATTCAACATTTAACTAATCAATGATTTCCTCCTCATTCATTCTTCTAGCATACATAGGGATGTCTAATTTTCCCTTGTAGTCATTTGCTTTGATAGCTTTGATAAAAATTGCCATTCTAGCATCCTTAGGGTCCATCTCTCCTCTCAATATCCTCTTTTCTTCTTCTTCTTCAAATTCTTCATAATCTTCATGACCATTATTTTTCTTCCTCCTATTCACCTTTTCTAACTCCATCTTTATCTCCTTTATATCTTTACCTTGTTGGGCTACAAGCTTGGCCAACTCTATATTTGTCATCCTTGGAGTGATTTGTTCAACATATTCTCCCAAGGTCTCTTCTTATAACATGTACTCACTCTCCTTCCCAAAGATGTTGATATGCTCTGATATCTATTTGATGTAGATCAAGGTCAGCATTTCCAAGTTTTATGACAAAAAATGCTCAAACAATGTGTTTTCTACAAGTTGCCAAAATTAGGTACTTGATCTCTCTAATTAGTTATTAGGAATCTAAGGGATTTTAATCCCCTAATAAAACCCAAATAACCATTCTACCAAGTTTCAAATGCTCATTCTCAAGGAAAAACCAAACAACTTAGCCTACTAGGCCTACAAGCCCTAATTAGCCCTAAAATTTTGTCCTCTTGCATTTTTTTCCAAACATTCCAAAAAAATAAGACAAATAAATTTCATATTTGGATGCCCATTTGGCTTCTCTACAACATATCAAAAGATTAGGTGGGGTTGTTTTGGACCATGTCTCTATTGTTACACTATGGGCATATTTTTAGGCATAAAACCACCTCATTTACAAAGGAAATATAAGAAATAATTATCTCCCAACCCTATAAATTAGTAAAATATCTTCAAATAATCCTAAACTAATGATTAATCAATTATTTTGAACCTAACAACTCTCCATATATACTTTCTATGAAACACTCACCAAATTGAGCCAAAAACTAGGGCCTCTTCAAATCTAACCAAGAAATCTCTTCCAGAATAAAATTAAAGTTATTAAACCATCCATTAAAAATATTTTAACTATTAAAATCATAAAACATATGCCTCCAATAGCTATATCTCCTACTGCTACTGCATAGCCCTGAATCTAGTGTCCTTCAAACACCCAAACCCCAATGGTGATCACCAAATTTTAGACTTTCCTTTCAAAATATTGTTAGAAATTTTTTTACATATTATTACATGATCATTCCATGATCATTCCATGATAATAAAACTCCTAAATTCATGGAATTATTAACATTTCAAATAGAAACTCAAAATTGTTAAAGAAAAGATCAATATTATTGTAACCAATCAAGAATGAATGAACAAATGAATCAACAACAAAGAATTCACAAGACATCCTTAGGGGTTTGTATATGTCTCTCAATGATAAAAAATTCAATACAACTGATTGATCTTAATGAAAAGCAATGGTTTTTGAAAATAAGACACTTTCTATTGCATTCTTCAAGTTTATCTGTAGAAATGCTACTCAAATCTGTCCTATGCCTTAACCAAGATATATAGGGTGCATGAAAAATTCCTCAACTAATTTCATGTGGTTGAAACTTGTTACAAACTTTTTTAAGGGTCTAAAATCAGTTTCCCTCCAAAAGATAACTAATTGTTATCATTTGAACATTCAAATTTATAACTATCATTTCTTCATTCTAATTAATTTAGAACCTATCAAAATCTTGGCAAATATCTTCCTAGGACCTAGCCAACTATTCTAATATTCATTTAACCCATTTTTAATATATTGGGCACTATTGACCTCCCATTATATTCAATTTTTCTCAAGCCTTTGTTAGGACCTTGAGGAACCATATACATCTTATGAGTTTGATTATTACATATAGCCATGATTGGCTCTAAAACCTTCCACTTGACCTTTAGAGATGTCTTCTTTTCATCATCCATTCTAGAAATCTTCACCATGCATTTTTCTTTGAGGGGTGCCCCTAAACTAGTTAGGCTTATGATTAGGCTTATGGATATGGTTACAATTAAGTTTAGACTTTGAATTACAATTATAGTTAAATAATTATTTTGGTTAGAGTTACAAGTAGAGTTATGATTAGAGTCAAACTTATGATAAGGTAAGGGTTAGGTTTATTATTATGGTTTAGACTAAGAGATAGAGTTAGGGTTATGAATTGCAATTAGGGAAAGGGTTACATTTAATAGAAGGATTAGGAATAGGGTTAGAGTTAGCCCTTTGATTAGGAGTAGGGTTAGGGTTAGAATTGAGATAAGTGAATGGTTAGCCATAGGATTAGGGTTAGGATGATGATTACTCATTGATTCAAGATTAGATTTAGAGCTATGGTTAGGGGTACACTTATACTAAAGCACATGTTAGGATTAAAATTGGGGTCATAGTTAGGAGTAGAGTTCGGGTTAAGATTTCAAATAGATATATTATTATAGTTAGGCATGCTATAGGATTTAGGGACATACTTATGATTAAGGGAAAGGTTAGGGATAAGAGCATGACTATGGTTAGAGTTAGAGTTGGAGTTAAAGTTATGAGAAGCCTTATGGTCAAGATTAGGGTTAGAGTTAGGTTTTGAGTTATAGTTAGGGTATAGAGTTATAATTAGGATTAGGATTAGTCTTAGAGTTATCATTAGTGATAAAGTTATGATAAGGTAGGGGTTAGGATTATGATTAGGGTTAGGTTAAGGAGTAGATATAGGGTTAGGGTTAGAAATATAGGTATTGTTATAGTTAGGAGTGCTATAAGGGAAAAAAAGGCCTACAATTATGTGACAAGATTAGGGATAAGAGTAGAAGTATATATAGTTTTTTTATGGATTGGATTAGAGTTAGAGTTAGGATTAGGATTAGGGTTATATATAGGATTATGGTTGGGTTTAGGGTTAGAGGTAAGGTAGGGGAAAGACTTACAATAAATTATAGGCTTAGGACTATTTTTATCAAGTAGAATAGTTATAGAAAGGGTTAGTGTTAGGATAAGGATTAGGGTTAGAGTAAGGATCTAATATCTTTTTTTTAAAGATCAGATGCATTGTTATGGTTATGGGTAATCAATGATAAAATATTACAATAAAAAATGGGTGTGCATAAGGGGTGTATGGAACTTAGGCGTAGCATTTGAGTTATGGTTGGTAGAAAGTTGTTTAGTTTTATATTAGGATGTAATGATAAATGGCATGAAAGGCTTACACTTAGGATTTGTGTGAATGATATGTTTCAAGTAATATAGTTAGGATTACAATTATAGTTAGGCATAGTAATAGAGTATTAGTTTATGCTAATTTTGGTTATCATGAAGGGAAGAATATGTGGTACTTCATGTTACTATTATGTTGTGTTCATGTTGATTTTACAAATGTTGTTATTGTTATTGAAATAATGGTGACACTTTCATTAAATATTATATTGTGGTTTAGAAGTATGGTGACAATTATGAATTGGGGTTATTAACAAGTCTTGTAAAGTGAAAACAATTTAATAGATGAAAGCATTTTGTTTTTAATAATGTGAGAACATTAGATGTTAAAACATATTTTACTGCAATATGTAAGAATTATATTTGATAAATATTCTTGTTGTGAAAAGATATTACATAGGGTTATGATTTTTCATTAATCTTAGTGATATAATGATTCCACTTAAAACGAGGATGTCTCATAGAATTAACATATGAGGTTTATAGTAAAATTTAGTTTGTAACATATATATGCAAACTATTTTGCAACTAATTATTCACATTTGATAGCCACATCCATTGAAGACATCAGTTGTACAAACAAATCATTTTTCTATTTCTCATAAAAGTTACATAAACAAGGGAGAAATATAACTCATAGTACAACTAATTAGATGAAGTAGGAGTCTAAAATAGAAGAGAAAGATGACCTATATACAAACTATCTCTCTTTAGTGGGTTAAATACATGACATATTATTCAACGATTAAGATTCTATTATGACCTTTATTTAAATAGTGATCATAATAAAATTTCTTTAATCATTGATAGAAATGCATCCAAATTTGTGGATGTATTATGTATAATGTTGGTATCTTTTTTCCATTTGCATTATTTCCACTTCTTCAACATAGTCAACTACCAATGTTGCATTCTCCACAAATTTAATTATTGAAGTGCACGGGTCTTTGATTATTTGTAGGAACTTGTCAAACTCAATTTTAAAGCAACTATTTGATGCCACTAAAGTAGTTGGGCTAGTATCAATAATGTTTGACCCTCAGTTAGAAGAATCCATAGTTCAAATAGTAAACTGCAAACCTATAAACAAATATTAGTATATAGAAATAATTAGTATTTTTATTGAATAATAGCATCCTCCATTTTATATTCCTTATTTATGATTACAACAAAATTATTATTTCAATAAATCATTTAAACATAATTGTATAACTTGGAATACAATATATGATTACAAAAATACTTATCAAACTATTGAAAATCAATAAAAATGATTAAAATCTCTTTATTAATTTTGAAATTTTTCTCTCATTTTCTTCATCTCTAAAGCATTGCCTTTGTTTCACCTCCCCATCTTCTATCTTCTTGAGCCTCACTATATATGGAGGATGAAAATTATGATGTTCCCCCTATTCTACAAATCTTTCTTCTCATCCCATTCCTTGTTCTAGTTTATTGGAAAATAAAGCATCTCATCCTTAAACACACGATCATATGCTCTTGTCGAATGATTAAAAGATTGTAAAATTGTAACTATTAAAAATTTGATTATTGAAGGGGATTTTCAGATTATTTTAAATGTTATTAAAAATTTCTCTACCCCTAATTGGTCCCTTAACCCTAGACTAACAAGAGCATTAATTCTTTTAGAACTTCTCAACATTCACAAAATTGTCCACATTTAGCAAGTAGGAAAATATTTAGTGGATGTCTTAGCCAATTTAGGGATAGATGGCTCCCATTTTCTTGAATTCTTATAAACTTTAGTCTCTAAATTTTTTTCCGTCCCCTTTCCTTCACCCCTTCGTCTTGTCCATCCCCATCTCATATAATTATTATTAAGAGAATATTTCATAACTTTTGGGATTTTTGATTAATTTCCCCCTCTCAAGTGGTACGACGATTTGAACAATCCCTCACTTTGACATTTTTTTCATTATTATTTGTTTATGCCACTTGATGTCGAAGCCCTTGATTTTTGAGTTGATTAAGATAACTAACACACTTTGTGGGCATTATTTATTTATTAGTTCCTACCTTTGGCAGGAAACTAATGGAATCATGTGATTCCATATTAGTTACATAAATCTAAAAATTTAAAGATATACTAATGTTTGCAAAAGCTATATTAATTTGCATTTTTTTTTGAATTTGAAAAATACCAGTTTTTGAAAATTGTATTGGCCCATGATAAAAAATGCAATGAAAAATTCAATTTTCTTCAACAAAAATACAAATATTTTCTAACAACTCTATTAATGAATGCATTAATTACAACTTTATCTTTTTCACATTTGTGGCAAGTGGATTAACTTTTTTAAAAAATAATCATTTTTATCTTCCACCTCACAAATGAATGTCTAATCAATATTAATTATCCCTATCTATTTTCCTAGTTAAATATTTTATATTTCTTATTTTAAATATATTTCTTATTAGTTTTACATTGATGTTTAGTTTTTGTAATTTGTAAAATATTATTCAAATATATAGTTAAATATTTTATATTTCTTATTTTTGAACATTTATTATTTAAGATAGTTTTTTAAGAAGTCGTCATATGAGTTTATATAGTTAAATGTTTTTAAAGTTGTATAACTTAGATATTTTAATCAATGAATGACTAATCAATATTAATTATCATAATTTCAAATATAAATTTAAATATTTTATATTTCTTATTGTAAATATATTTATTAGTTTTGCATTGATGTTTATTTATGCCAATTGTAAAATTTTATTTATTTAAGTTTACAATATGTTTTAGTAGCTACTATTTTACAATCTTGCTCTAATACTACTCCTCAAACTTACTAGAGATTTTGGTAGTTTGAATAAATTAATCAACAATTTATTTTTAAAATTAAATATTTCAACTTATAATTGAATTGGTAGAAATTGGTAGTTCATTCATATAATATAATTTCTATCATTATTTATATCCCTATCTATTTTCCTTACCACGTTCAAATATAGAGTTAAACGTTTTATACTCTTATTTTAAATATATTTATTATTAATTTAATATTGATTTTTTTTTTGTAATTTATAAAATGTTATTCAAATATAGATATTTTAATCAAATATAGAGTTAAATGTTTTATATTTCTTATTTCAAATACGTTTATTATTTAAGATAGTTTATGGAAAAGAAGTCATATGAATTTATAGAGTTAAATGTTTTTAAAGTTGTATAATTTAGATATTTTAATCAAATATAGAGTTAAATGTTTTATATTTCTTATTTTAAATATATTTATTATTAGTTTTACATTGATGTTTATTTTTGACAATTGTAAAATGTTATTTTTTAAAAGTTTACATTATGTTTTACTAGCTACTATTTTACAATTTTACTATTTTTTTTTATACCATTAATACTAGCCCTCAAACTTACTACATATTTTGGTAATTTGATTTAAGAAATCAACAATTTTTTTTTAAAATTAAATATTTCAACTTATAATTGAATTATATAGATTTAAATGTTTTATATTTATTATTTTAAATATATTTATTATTAGTTTTACATTGATGTTTATTTTTGACAATTGTAAAATGTTATTTTAAAAAAGTTTACACTATGTTTTACTAGCTACTATTTTACAATTTTACTATTTTTTTTTTATACCATTAATACTAGCCCTCAAACTTACTACACATTTTGGTACTTTGATTTAAGAAATCAACAATTTTTTTTAAAAATTAAATATTTCAACTTCATTCATATAATATAATTTTTATTTTTATTTATATATTTCTTAAAATAGTAAAATTATTAATATTTTTCAAATTCTCTTCAACTCTCTCTATTATTCTACATTTACTTGTCCTTATAATAACATATCATTCTCTCTTTTAGCTCTCTCTTTGTATAACATTATATCCCATGGGCCATAGGCATCCTTGATATCAACACTAGCTTACTTGTATATATATATATATATATATATATATCCCATGGGCCATAGGCATCCTTGATATTAACACTAGCTTACTTGTGTGTGTGTATATATATATATATCATATCCCATGGGCCATAGGCAACCTTGATATTAACACTAGCTTACTTGTGTGTGTGTGTGTGTGTATATATATATATATATATATATATATATATATATATATATATATATATATGTTATGAACATTTCCATTTTAAAAGATACTTCAACATTTTCCCTTAGTTCTTCACTAAACAAAAAAAACTAATCTTGAGCCATAAGTTTCCATCAGTAAAACACAGAGGCATTGACAAGATAGAGATCATTGCAAAAGTTACTTCAGTCAACCATAAAAAGATGAAGGTAGGAACTTTGGTGCATGCGCCCTTGTTTATACATCACTCACCTCTAAAAAGGGACACTAAAATTAGGATGAAGATGAGCAAGCATCTTTTGCAATTCTGGGAAAGAATTTTTGAGAGGAGACTTAGGTTGATGCTATATGAATATTTTGTTCATAGTTTGATTGAAGATCATGGGTAATGAATTATATTTGTTGGGTGAAAGGCCCAAATTATGGTAATGCTTGTCTCTGCCATTCTCTACATCAGTGGGGATAAAAGGGAAAATTTGGAGCTTTGTAACAACCTCTTCAAGTCTCACCCGCTCCTGCTAGTTAAGTTAGATGTAGTGACTTTGAAGTGGTGAATATGATTGTCCAAGTCAAGCCCATCCTCATTATCAATAATGAAGAGGAATTCATCAACTTAAATTGATGGTTCCTTTTGGATCCACAACTTTATTAAGTGACATGAAATTAGTTGGTTTCTTCTCAGAACCATGTAGATGACAAAAAAATGGAGATTGAATCATCCTTGGATGAAGAGTGAAGGATCCTCAAAGCTAGTTTTTTGTTTTTTTTGTTTTTTTTAAACCTTTGATGAAGACTGTAATCTTTTTGAGATACTATAATCTTTTGAGCTATCCGAAGAACTCCTTTTGATAGATTAATATTAGTTCAAAAGTTAATCCTATAGACCTAGACACTATATTTCCTCTAAGTTTTAATGTTAATTTGCACTTTCTTATCAAGAAAAGATTTTTTTGTTCTATTATGGAGGTATGGTGATTTATGCAATTTTCTAATTGTGAATTACTCTTTTCTTCATTTATCTTACACAATAATTGTGGTGGTTTCTCCACTCTCCATACTCACCCTTCCCCTATCTTGGCAACTTTTGGGGAGGAAGCTTCAATGGTTGATTGGTTGGTTATTATGGTTTTTGATTCCTTCATTCTTCATCTATGGTGCTAATAATTTTGGCTCAATTTATTCTATTAAGTTGATAATATGGAGAAAGATGTGTTGATTTATGCTACATTTTTTCTTTTCTCTTGTCAATCATTTTAATGTGCCTATATGGTTTTCTTCACCATTGAAGAGGTTATATGAGAGTTACTAGGTATTTTTATATCCAACTTTTTACTATGTTCTAGGTTTTTGTCAAAGAAAAAATAGCTCCCTTTTTTTCTATTTGAATCCTTTAATGGGCTTATTGATGCACAAGGGACCCTAATTCCATACCCACCTCATAACTTAAACACTACCCTAGTTGGAGTATTAATTTAAGTTATTTTAAAGGAAATATGTGCTCATTTTATTCCTGATCACATAGTAAATGCTAAATGCTATTTTTTCCATGGATGTCCCCTTATGAGACTTTCTCTTAAGGCTTCTACTCTGGCCACATTTAGGTTTGATATTTATTCCCTTCCCCTAGTCAGGCTCTTATGCATCAATTCCAAATCCTATTTGTTTGTGCTTCACTCTCAAGAGACCTATAGATGTAGAAAGAGATGGTTTCAATTTGACTCCTATGGGATATGGCCCTTCAAGGTCTTTGAGATGGATTTTGTGGCACTATGAATCCCAATTACATATATAGATTTTCTTATTGTAATAATGTTCTTCTTTTCCTCTTGGTAATGTTTATGGATTCATATTTGGGTTATGATATTTTTCCTAGCCTAAGTTACTTTGCACATGGCTTGGCCCAGTTTTATGAGTAATTGATGTAGACTTTCTTTCCTTGAAATTTCTTTTAGCATGCTTTAGTTGTCTTCTTGCAATGTTTTCTTATTGGTTTCAAGAGGTATATCATTTGAATTTCCTTTTCAAGAAGTTTAATTAAATGGGGATTTATTACATTGCTAATTTGTATGTGGAATCAAGCATCTTAGAGTATAATTTATGGTTCAATGATGTATGTAAATTATTCTAAGTTGATGCTATGTATCAAATTATTTTTACCTTAACTTCTTTAAAGATTAAGGGACCCCAATCCCTTTCTCCTTACCCCATTTTTATCCCTCCACAAATTATTTAACACAAGGACTAGGAGAATTGGAGTCCATCTAGAAATGTTAACTAATAGATTTGTTTTTGCACTTTGGCTCAGGGATTTTCCCAAAACATATTTCTATTAGGTCTAGGATGAATCTATAATTAATTATTTCTCATTACTTTGTTCTCCACTGGGACCTCTCTTCTCTTCCCAATGGTCCTATCCTATGGGATTTTTCATGAGATTCTTTCTCCTCCCCATGTCCTGACCTTATGCTTATGGGGTCTAGTGGGTGTAAGTTCTCACCTTTGGATGCATAGAGTGATTTTTATCAAATATTTATTCAAGAATTTATTTATGATTTTTTATCATCGTAGTCTGCTCATGTTCTATACTATCTCATCAATTGTTGATATTTGGTTATTGACATTTTGATTATCAAGAGCCCATGTTTTCTTTTTAACACTCCCATTTCCCATCTACAATAAATGTTCTTATGTGGTCTATTTGAATCATTGTTACATTTTGTATGCAATAATTAAGGCATGATTCCTTAATTCTTTATTTGAAACAATTTTTTATGCTCCATTGAGAAGACACCCTACCAATTCTATGCCATGTTTTGACTTCAAGATTATATACTCAGTTTTTGAGCCTTTGGTCTCATGGCTTTATTTTCAATATGGTCTCTTGAAACTCTCACATTTCTTACTAAATGGGAAATCTAGTCCCTCAACATAGTGGAGATATCTTATCAATGTCTTATCTTAATTAGAGATGTTATGCTCTATTTCCTTTTTGGCATATTGTTTTTTAGGATTTTAATACCATTAATTAGGTTGAATTTTGATCTCTTTAGGTTTATGGGTGGGGGATCCCTTAAAACCATCCCCACCCAAACCCAAATTTTTACATGGTTACTATGATATTTGTTTTGTAGAGGCATTGTTTAGCTGAAGTGTTTCCAATAGATTGTTACTATGCTTTTTGTGCTCTCTCCAAATATTTATGTTGTAAGGGATGGTATGCTAGCTCAAAGACCTCACATGGAGTAATTTGTAAAAGGTGGTATGCCACCTTAGCCATCTAAAAATGGCCATTGTATCAGAGGTACTTTTCCCTCCCTTTGCAATATAGAGGACATTGGTCTTAGGCTAGACTAGGAGTTTTCACTCCCCTCTTTTACCCCTAGTGCCTGCACCTTGACTAGGGAAAAAATAATGTAAATTTCTTATACTATCAATAAAATTTGGTAATATCCTTTTACTAATATTAAAAAAAAAGAATCTTTGTTAATTTTAAATTAATTTTTATTTTTGAAATAATCCAAAATTTGAATTTATTAATCTGCGAAACTATGCAAATCAATATAAATCATGAAAATAACTACTAGCTTATATATACTTTTATGTATATAATATAACGAGAGTCATCCTTCTTGAGGTGCCTATTTTAATCCAAATCCTATGATATTTTTTTTTTGTGTGGGTTAGGATTTGAATTAAAATAGGTGCCTCGAGAATGATGACTCTTGGCCTATTATACATAAAAATATAAATAAGCTACTAGCAGTCCCAATGCACCATGGAAGACATTTTTGTTTAATTTTTGGATGATTACACACACACACACACACACACACACACACACACACACACACACACACACACACACACACACACTACACATATGTATGTATGTGAATTTTTATATATACACATATATACATATATACATATATATACATATACATACATATATATATGTATATATACATGTGTATATATATACATCTATGTATACATACATACATACATATATACATACACACCATGAAGTGAGAGATTCCAAGACAAGAGAAAGGATTCTAGTGTCTAAGAATTCACATGCAATTGAAAACTAAGCTATAAAATGAGATATGGAATACAAACTAACTAGCAAAATGTGACTATTACAATCCTTCTAATTGAACTGGGTGTGTTATTCTAATGCATAAAAATGAGACTATACTAAATCAACATGATTCTAAGATAATATGATATTCAAGTGAGAGTATGAGGCCACAAGATCTTCTAAAGCTCCAAGAGTACCTAGGAAAACCTCTAGCATAACAATAGTACCAAAAGATCCTCTCCAAGATGAGGAGAAAGCTCCCCTTTTAAAGAAATAGAGATGATGGAGATCATTAAGCAAGAGGATCTAATCAAGGGCAGGGAGTTGAATTTTACATGATCGGTGTGCACAATCATTTCCACTAATCACAAAGAGTTGACTTCTGTGTTTCCATGTGAAACAAAAAGACTTTTATTTTATTTTTAAAGTGGAAAAATGTTTTTATGTGTGTAACTTAGGATAAGAGATGAATGTGGCCTTTTATTTAATTAAATGAGGACATGTTCCATTTAATTAAATAATAACTTAGGATATAGTGATCAAACTATAGGATAAGATCAACTAAATTAGCTTTTGATGTTTTGATAAAAAATAAGTGATTTAATAATTATAGCAAAATACTGAGAAGGGGGTTAATAGTCTAGATGACAATTTTTGGGTGATTTCATTTAGCCCTCTTTGACTAACGTGTGATTGAACTGGGAACACATTATGTCAAAGAATGAAGAAGCCAAATAGGAAACAATAGATAGAGGGGTCTAACTTTGAAGAATGAAGTGCAAAGTGAGACAACAAATCCCAAATGTACAACCTGGTAGTGATAGTATTGACACTAGGAGAGAGAAGGATGGTATCAAAACTTGAAATGAGGACTAATATGTCAAGAAAGAAGATATATAAGTCAAGATCAAATGAAAAGGTCAAACATATGTTCTTGAGAAATAGATAGTCATATAAAAGAAATTTGTACTAATGATAGAATATTCCTATCCCCTCGGGATCAAAATCAAAATCAAGTACAAAAGATGCAAAAATTAGAAAAATATGATCAAATTGAGATAAAGTGAGGTCCATGATAACAAATAAGTGATTAAAACAAAAGAGTGACCACCAAGAAGTGAAGAGATGTCCTAGTTTGGCTATGTTTGACCAAGAAAGATAAAGCGTTAAAATTTAGGTCAATGAAAGAAGAATGGTGAAATAGAAATATAAAATGAGCAAAGAGAGTGGAAATGATAAATATATGAGGAATTGGTGATGCCCTAATAGGATTTGAAGAGTAAGCCTAAAAAGGCTAGCCAACTACATAAAAAAAATGAAAATTTGAAATACAATTTTGACCATCAAGATGAACTCAGATATCGATTTCAGTTCTAAAAATGGATACAAGATGTCAAAGTTTTCTAGGGGTGCAATTTTTGTTAAATTATGAGGAGTTCAAAATTAGGTCAAAAGTTATAAAAGGAGGCCCAAGGGATCATTTTAAATTCATTTTGTCTTCTTGTGATTTTGATAGCTTTTGAGAAATTGAGAGCGATAAAAATGACACAAGGAGGTATTTTGATTGCATCTTTCCATTTTGAGCATAACTGGTTGCATAACCAACTTTTATGGTATGGGGCTCTAGTAAGTATTTAATTTCTAGAGAATTTTGAGTGATGTTTTGAGATTTTTACTAGTTTTTTTGTAGGATTCTACAAGTGTTATGTAAAAGTTTGTGCGATACTTTAGAAAGTATTGCACGATAGTTCTAAGAACTATCGTATGATACTTTTGAGATTTGGAAAGTATCACACATGTACTAAACAAAGTATCATCTAAGCCCTACCCAAAATTCGTACAAAAGATTTAGGCATGGGGCTACATAGCAATGATCTGACCATGAGTACATCCCTAAGAGAGAGCATACCCATACATCTATAGATATTTTGACTTCATCTATCAACCACACAATGGAGATTTTACATACTATCAATGACTATTTGATGAGCTATCATGATGCAGGAGCATATTGGGTTGCCTTATTATCCTACTCATTTTTGTTCAATCTACAAGTTGGTGCCGAGTTACTATAGCACTCAGTTGGAGTTGACTTACTGTAACACTCAATTGGAGCTAACTTACTGTAGCACTTAGTTGGTGTCAAGTTACTATAGCACTTAGTTGGAGCCAAGTTACTGTAGCAATTCCTTCATGTGCTGAGTTATTGTACAAATTCCTTCATGTGCCAAGTTACTGTAGCAATTCCTTCATGTGCTGAGTTATTATAGCAATTCCTTCATGTGATGAGTTACTCAGTGTATGCCGAGTGACCCTTCATGTGTCGAGTTCTCCTACTTATGCCAAGTGTCAGCATTTGGACTTGATTTCTATGAGCTAACTTGTGGGATTTATTTTGATCATGACATTTATGTTAAAATTTTTTCTTGGTATGTGTCCAAACCATTGTTGGTTTGGCCTTCCTCTTATGTAATATTCTAGAATAATTTGTAAGCCATTTTGGCAAGTATATATAGAGTGTCTTAGGTTAGAGTTAGGCAATTTTTGTGAAGTAGATTACAGAGTACAACTGAAAGTGTGAATTTTTTAGTTGGATCTTTGAATGTGAATGTATTTGTAATTGGCTATAATCTAGAAGGCCTTATAGCTGGGCATGTATGAAGATATTTTGATGAATCAATAAAAGTATTTTACTCTTCTTCCTCCTTTGGTTGTTGTTCTTTTTGTTTGCTTCTGTTGTGTTAACTCTTACAAGGTGGTTTGGATAGCTAGGGTGAGCCTTTGGCCCTAGTTATTCATCCTTTGCCTATGTCAGTTGGTATCAGAGCTTGAGGTTCATCCTTGTGGAGATTGGATCGTGTAGAACCTTGATTTAGATTTGGTTGTAGGGTTGTAGGTCTATAGATTTGAGATATAACTTGCAGAGGATTATGATCTTGGAGGAACTTGATTTGTAAAGATGGTTCATGGTAGAGGAAATAATGTTGATAATGCTATATTGGATCAATTGAGATAAATTGCAGCCAGATTAGATGTTGTGGAGACAACCCATAGGAGAGGAGTACATCTTGATGATGAAGTAGTGGCACCAAACCATAATCCAAAATTTAAAGAAGATCAAGATGAGGAAAGATTGTTGCAAGTGTTGTCTAGGAAAAATTCAAAGCCTTCTGTAGAAGTTGTTCCTTATGATAGAAAATTAGATACCAATGTTGTGTTAGATTGGATCTCTAATATGGAGAATTTCTTTGAGTATAAAAACACTTTTGATAATAGAAAGGTGAAGATTGCAGTCACTAGGTTGAAAGGTCATGCATCACTATGGTGGGAGCACTTACAAAATGATAGACAAAGGAGAGGTAAGGAGAAGATCAGAACTTGGCCAAAGATGGTGATCAAGGTAAAGAAAAAATTCTTTCCTGTTGATTACCAAGTTAGCTTGTTGAGAAAGTTGCAAAATTTGAAACAAAAAGACATGACTGTGAAAGAGTATATTGAGGAATTCTATAGATTGGACATCAGATCTAGACATGTGGATGATGATGCTGAGAAAATTGCAAGGTACATAAATGGATTGAGATCTAGAATTCAAGATGAAATAAGTTTTGTGAAGTTGGAAAGTGTTGAAGAAGCATATCAATATGCCTTGAAAGCCGAGGAGATCTTGACAAAGAAGCATGAACGAAGACAAAGAGGTAGAGGTGGTAGATTCTAGAGAGGCAGAGGTAGATCTTACGGTGAAGGTGGCAGATTTGAAAGTTTTGTATAGGATAAAGGCAAATCCAAATGGAAGAATGATGAAAAAGGAAAGACTGAATGGAAAAGTGGTAATTCTTACCAAGGAGGCACTAATTCTCATCGAGGAAGAGGTAATTCTAATTCTAGAGGTGGATTTCATGGTAATTGTTTTAGATGTGGTAAAGAGGGACATAGATCTTTTGAATGTAGATCCTCTAAAAGTGGGCAAGGTAATAGACATGTTGTGATTCAAGGAGATGATGAGGGTTCACCAAGTGGACTTGAGGTTGGAGAAAATTTGATGGTGAGAAGAACCTTATGTAATAAGAGAAGTGATTAGGAACCTATTTTAAGGAGAAGTCTTTTCAAGACAAGATGTAAGATAGCTAGAAAATGCTGCAAAGTGATCATTGATAGTGGAAGCTATACAAATTTGGCATCTAAAGAGCTAATTACAAAGTTGAAATTGCAAAGGTTGAAGCATCCTAAACCCTATCATGTTTCATGGATCAAAGATGAGCATAAGATAGTGGTAAGTGAGCAATGCCTTGTGAAGTTCAAGATTGGACATTTCTTTGATGAAGTTTTGTGTGATATTATGTCTATGGATAGTTGTCATATTCTGCTAGGTAGACCTTGGTAATATGATAGATATGCTATGTAGAATGGTGGATTAAATCAACATACTCTTTGGGTGAATGGGAAGAAGAAAATATTGCTACCTTTGATTGAAAGTCCAGATGAAGTCTGTTGTACTACAATAAAAGTTTGCATGGTTAATGGGAAATAATTTGAAAAGGAAGTAAAGAAGAATCAAGTTTGTTTTGCTATAGTTCCTAGAGGACCAAGTGTTGGTATTAATGATTGAGTAACAAAAGCTAGTAATAATTGAGTGACAATAGATAGTGATAGCCAAGTACTAGTAAAAATTATAGAATTGCTAAATGAGTATAAGGATATTGTTGCTGATGATATTCTTGATGGTTTACCTCTAGTAAAAAGTATAATTCATTGTATGGATTTGATTCTTGGAGCTAATTTTTCAAACAAAGCACCATATAGATTGACACCTACAGAGAATGAAGAACTTAACAAAAAAGTGCATGAGTTGTTGTAGAAAGGTTTGATTAGAGAAATCTTGAGTCCATGTGCTGTACCTATTGTATTAGCACCTAAAAAGAATGGAGAATGGAGAATGTGTAATAATTCCAAAGCTATTAACAAGATCACAGTGAAATATAGGTTTCCTATGCTGAGGATGGATGACATAATAGATTATTTGAGGGGAGAAAAGTATTTTACCAAGATTAATTTGAAGAGTGGCTATCATTAAATCAAAATCAAAGAAGGTGATGAATGGAAGACTACTTTCAAAACAAAAGATGGTTTGTATGAATGGTTGGTTATGCCTTTTAGTTTGACTAATTCACCTAGTACTTTCATGTGGTTGATGAATGAAGTTCTAAAATGATTCTGGGTAAGTTTGTGATTATTTATTTGGATGATAATATGATATTCAGCAAGACTAAGGAAGAACATCTTGATAAGTATTGCAAAGGTTGAAAGGGGAAAACTTGCTGATTGATCTAAAAAAGTGTTCTTTTATGCAAGAGGAGATTGTGTATTTGGAATTTGTGATTTTAGTTGATGGATTGAAGATGGATCTTGAGAAGGTTAAAGCAATTTTAGAATGACCTACACCTGAGAATGTGAGTGAGGTAAGATCATTTCATGGGTTGGCTAGTTTTTACAGGAAGTTTGTAAGGAATTTTAGTTCTATTTGTAATGCTATAACTAAAAGAATGTGGGGGGATAAAAAGGAATTCAAGTGGACACATGGAGGTGATAAGAGTTTTAAAACTTTGAAACAAATGGTTGCTGAATTACCTGTATTTACTTTGCCTAATTTCAAAAAATTACTTCAAGTTGAATGTGATGCAAGTGGTAATGTAATAGGAGCTATATTAAGTCAAGAAGGTAAATCTGTTGCTTTGTTTAGTGAAAAGTTGAATGATGCTAAAAGGAATTATTTTGTGTATGATCAAGAATTTTATGCTATTGTTCAAGCTTTGAAGAAGTGGAGACATTATTTGATTCCTAAAGAGTTTGTGCTATATATTGATCATCAAGTTTTAAAATACTTAGGAAGTCAACATAAATTAAATCATAGACACACAAAGTGGGTTGATTACTTATAGAGTTTCACATTTGTTATTAAGCATAAGAGTGGAGTTACTAATAGAGTTTCTGATGCATTGAGTAAAAGATGTTCTTTATTGACTGAAATAAAGGTTGAAGCTCTTAGTTTTGATGAAATGAAAGAGTTGTATGATGTTGATCCTAATTTTTTTGAGGTGTGGAGAGAGTGCAAAACACCAAATCTGACAGATCACATAAGTAAGTATGATGAATATTTCATTGAAGAAGGTATGTTGTTCAAAGGTATTCAGTTGTGTATTCTGAGAAGTTCTATAAGGTTGAATCTGATTAAGGAAAAGCATAGTGGTAGATTAGCTAGACATTTTTGGAATTAATAAGACATTGAGTTTGCTAAAAGAGAAGTATTATTGGCCACTAATATATAAGGATGTTTAGAAATTTTTAAATTGTTGTGGAGTTTGTAAAATTGCAAAAGGAGTAAGTCAAAATATTGGTTTGTATACATCTATTACTGTTCTTGAGAAACCTTGGAGTGATATCAGTATGGATTTTGTTCTTGGATTGCCTAAGATAGTGAAGGGGTATGATTTTATATTTATTGTAGTGGAAAATTTTTCTAAGATGAATTATTTTATACCATGTAAGAAGACATCAGATGTGGAGCATGTTGTTGAACTTTTCTTTAAAGAGATTGTGAGATTGCATGGATTACCAAGAAGCATTATTTCTGATAGAGACAGTAAGTTTGTTGGTTATTTTTGAAAGACTTTGTGGAAGAAGATGGGTACTAAATTAAAGTTTAGTTCTACATTCCATCCAAAAATAGATGGACAATCAAAGTTTGTGAATAGAAGCTTAGGTAATTTGCTGAGATGTTTAGTTGGGAATAAGCCAAGTAATTGGGAGATGGTATTGGCACAAGCTGAATTTGTATATAATAATTTTTTGAATAGGAGTATAGGGAAGACACCTTTTGAGATTGTTACTAGAATCAAGCCTAGAGGAGTATTAGATTTGAGAGATGTTGCTGGAGAAGAAAAGAGAAGCATTGCAGGAGAAGAGTTTGCTGATTTTATGGAGTCTTTGCATAAGAAAGTGACGTCAAGGTTGGAACAAACTAATCAAAAGCATAAAGAGAATGTTGATTAGTCTAGAAGACACTATGGTTTTCAAGTTGGTGATGAGGTGATTGTTCATCCAAAGAAAGGAAGATTCCTAGTTGGAACATACAACAAGGTGAAGATGAAGAAATTTGGACCTTGTAATATCTTGAAGAAGCTTGGCAATGGCAATGCTTGTGAAATTGAGTTACCTAACGACATGGATATATCTTCTATATTCAACATTGCTGATTTGTATAAGTATCATGAGTTAGAGGATGAAGTTGTTGTATTAGATGATTATCCCAAGAAGCAGATTGAAGAAGTTGAACATATATTAGATCAAAGAGTTGGCAAGAGCACAAGAGGAAAATATTACTATGAATATTTTGTGAAGTGGAAGAACATACCTATTGAAGATGCTTCATGGATTCCTCAATTTGAGTTGGATTCAACTTAGGTTATGACATCTCAATTATTTAGGAGAATCATTTATTTCAACCCTAGTTGTTTGATGCAAGAGCATATTGGGTTGCCTTATTATCCTACTTATTTTTGTTCAATCTGCAAGTTGGTGCCAAGTTATTGTAGCACTTAGTTAGAGACGAGCTACTATAGCACTTAGTTGGAGCTAAGTTATTGTAGCACTCAGTTGGTTTTGAGTTAATGTAGCACTTAGTTGGAGCTAAGTTACTGTAGCAATTCCTTTATGTGTCGAGTTACTTTAGCAATTCCTTTATGTGCCGAGTTACTATAGCAATTCCTCCATGTTCTAAGTTACTATAGCACTTACTTCATGTGTTGAGTTACTGTAACAATTCCTTCATGTGCTGAGTTACCCAGTGTATGTTGAGTGACCCTTCATGTGCTGAGTTCTCTTGCTTATGCTGAGTGTCAACATTTGGACATGATTTCTATGAGCTAACTTGTGGGATTTATGTCGATCATGACATTTATGTTAAGATCTTTTCTTGGGATATGTCCAAAACATTGTTGGGTTGACCTTCCTCTTATGTAATGTTCTAAAATAATCTATAAGCCATTTTGGCAAGTATATACAGAGTGTTTAGGCTTAGAGTTAGGCAAGTTTTTGGGAAGTAGATTGTAGAGCATAACTAAAAGTGCAAATTTGTAGTTGGATCTTTGAATGTGAATGTATTTGTAATTGGTTGTAACCTAGAAGGCCTTATTGTTGGGCATGTATGAAGATATTTTGATGAATCAATAAAAGTATTTCACTCTTCTTCCTCCTTTGGTTGCTATTCCTTGTGTTTTCTTCTGTTAACTCTTGCAGGGTGGTTTGTATAGCTAGGTGAGCCATTGGCCCTAGTTATTCATCCTTTGCCTATGTTATATCAACATTTGAGTGGTGACCATACATAAGATGTGAGAGGGTTGGTGAGAGGTTACATATGAGATTGGATAGATGTTCAGGAGTTGACCATTGGTAAGTCACCATGTGGGGATTGTAGAGCACTTTATTACTACGTAAGTGTGGATACAATTTGGCTGATGATCGAGGGTCTTAATGGAGACCAAAAAATATGCTAGGTTCTATGGGGAGAAGTTAGGATATTTACTGATGTTGGACTACATAGGAACTCTACATGAGATAAATGATTTGTGGAGGGAGATGTGGGTTATCTCCTAGGAGTCCTAGATGGAGGTGTATTGGTGTACTATGCTCAAGAGATGAGGAGGTATATGTTCCCTTGGTTTATTATTCTTGATTCATAGTTAGAGGATGAATGGATAGGAGGAGATGACGGTGGAGGTGGAGGGGATGGAGGAGGAAAAGGGAGAAGTGGTAGAGGGAGAGAGTAGGGGAGTGGGTCTAGGGGTGTCTCTAATAGTCACATGCACTCAAAGAGCCGAGAAGTGATGGAGGAAGAGGAGGAGGAGGAGAGACTGGTAATATGACCTCATGTGGAGATGTAATAGCCTAGGAAGGAGCAAAGACATGCGCTACCTACACTAGTCAAGGGAGGAGATGATATGAGGGACCACAAGATTAGGGCACTAGAGGTAAAGCTTCAACAAGCATAGACTATAATTTCCAAGTGAGATATACAACTCATAGATGAGTGAGTGTGGGGTGAGGAGTTGAGGTGGGAGAGAGTCATAGCTATACATGAGTCATAACATCATGGACCAAGGGAAACCTACTACCACATGATGTATAGAGGCATTGTACCACTATGTTAGGGATTACCTAACTACTCTAAGAGATATAAGTGATTAGAGGGGGTGGTGCAACCACTAGACAAGACACAGAAACCATCACCACAAATTACTCCCACATATAAGGGAGGAAGTTAGTCATAGATCTAGGACTAGAGCTAGGTTGATTCCCTTGTGAAACTTTTGATGTATACTAGATTCAATTTATAGAATTGTGTACTTGTATCCTTTCTAGGTAATGTTTATGTGTATTTCAACACTTTTCTTTATGTTTCCATGTGATGTTGATATGTATGCTCATTTTATATACTCATTAGTGTATGGATATACCTCTCTCATAGATGTTTTATCTCTCATGTTATGATGTAGACTTGTGATTTGAAAATTGAGCACTTGGATAGATTAGATGTGATGATGAGATTAACCCCTTGTGATGGTAGGAATTAAAGAAGCATTAAGTTGATAAGAATAAAAGGAGAAAATGAGATAATTAAGAAGAAGTGAGACAAGGTGTATGCAGTTAGCTAATATTTCTGTGAAAGATAAAGAGAGAGCTCTCTCAACATACAAAATGCAAAATGCTAATCTAGAATGAACTCTAAAAATGCAAGCTAGTATGTAAAAGGTGAAATTACAAGGGACACATAAGTAAACTCTATTTTTCATCATTGATATTTATTAGGGACATCGATAGATCATATAATCATTACTATTATAACTATGAGCATATGAATATGTTCTATATCAGATAGGTTTGGGGGAACCCAACCTATGCATCAAAGATGTGATGGTCAAGATGACTAGAGCAGTTAGATTTCCTAAATTTAGTACAACAAGATTACACATGTATTAAAGCATGAGTACCAGGGTAGCCCCCAAGTGTGGTATTGAAAAAAATAGATAAGGATGATACATTGTAGATCCCAAATGTCAAGTAGGACAAACATGAATTCTTACAATACTTAGATCAATAAACTATACCCACAAGCAAAAAAAAGAGAAAACATGCCCCATGCCCCTAATCTTCTAGTCCATGACATCCTCAAGAGACTATTTGGGAGGGAAAATTCATCAAAGAAATCATCATAGACAACACACAAAGAGAAATAAAGTCAATAAAGTCTTAGCAAGTTTAATGTTCAATTGTGTGTAGGTCATATGATCCTTTCCTTAGGACTTGAATCTACTAGTGAGAAATATTGCAACATCCTTGAGTGTAGCTAAGCTATCCGATAAGAATTGAGAAATACTTGATGTCAAGAGGAGTGTTGAAAAAAACCATTTAAGAAAGTTGTTATAGAAAAGACCTATGCATAAAGAGACCCTAATAAGATAAGCAATTTGTGCCTCCTAGACCTAGATGAGAGCTAGTTCCAAGCTAGGCAGGGAAAAGCAAAAATGAAGCAAAATGAGTGCAAATCAAGATTGATAGACATAGGTGTAAGGGTCTCAAGTAGTGTTGATTTCTAGGTTTCACCACTTGGTAGTGGTAGTTTTAAAAAAAAATTAATTTTTTTTTTAATGACAAAGTTTTTCATGTTTCTAAGATATTTGATTTTTTTGGTGATACATCAAAGTACCTATTTCGAGGTTTTCATTAAGATGATAATTTTTTAAGGATATTTTCAAAATTTTAGGATTTTTTTAGGATCATATAATATGTACAAATAGATGAGCATGAGGAGCCTTAAGCATAGAATTTTTTTAAATAAAGAATATTGATGGGCTCAGGGAGTTGTGCTGCCTCAAGTGTAGATAGCTAATACTCATTAGATCCAAAAGCAATAGTACCAATGTATGGACCCAACCAATTAGGTTCAAACTTCTCCTTTTGTTCTTGATTTTACAAAATTTTTAGGTTTTCTCTAAGAACAAGGTCATTGACTTGAAATTTGTGGGGATGAAATTTCTTGTTATATCTTGTGTGTCACATTTTTGGCAAGCTCTCATGTGATCAAAAGTAGCCTTTTGGCATTCATCTAGCATTTCAAGTTCATGTATATGCATAGCCCTATAATCCTCATTTGTGATCAACCCTTTCAAAGAGACTATCAAGGACATAATATTAGCTTCTACTGGTGAAACAAATTTAGATTATAAACTAGTATAGAGGGGTATCTCTATTAGGAGTGTGTATACTTGTGTGGTAGGCCCACAAAGAAGGATTAATTTATAGGTGCCAATCTCTCCTTGATTTGTCTACAACTTTGTGCAAAATTTTCAACAGTCTTAATGAATGTTTCAACTTTCCCATTCCCTTGGGGATAGCAAATGGAGGACCGTGCTGTACAATCTTGAATTTTTTATAGAGTTACCTAAGGTCCTTATTCTTGAATTGACCTCCATTATCAATAAATATGGAGTAGGAAACACCATACCAAAAAGTGATGTGATTGTAAATGAAGAGAGAAACATGTTTCTCTATAGTAGCTAAAAGAGGTTGTGGTAAAATACTCTATAGCTGTAATAATAAACTTGTGCCCACTTGATGAACTCGGGTGGATCTTTTCAACTAAGTCAAAGGCCCATTGCTAAACAAGCTAATGTGTAATAGATGGCATCAACTCATGCCCAACATCATGAATTAGGTTTCTATGTAGTTGTTACAAGTTTTGACATAGCACACAACATTGACCTCCATGGTAGGCTAATAATAATAAGCCCTAAGAAGTTTTTGAGCAAGTGCAAGACCGTTAGAGTGTGGCCCACAAATATCATCATGGACTTTAGATAGTTCCTTTTTAGATTCATCTATTTTGAGACAACTAAGAAGTGTTCCATCTAGACCCTTCATATATAGGTCACTAGAGACAAGGGTGTAGTGTGAAGAATTACAAATAAGTTGACATTTTTTTATCATGGGTAAGGTTGTCAAGGAGAATTTTGTCTCAGAGGTAAGAATAGATAGTGGCATACCAAGAAGAATCATGACCAACAAAAGTGCAAATGACTCTGTCATTAGGGGAATCATAAGTGGGGTATCATAGTTCTTCCACTAGGAACTTGAAGTGAGACTCATGCTCTTGTAATTGCAAGATAGATGTCAAAGTTTCTATAGCATATGCAACCTTATTTTTAGGTGTAGGGATCTACTAGAATGTGAAAAAAAAGTAAATTCCTTAGAGAATCCACCAATTTCTTGTAGTGTACCATCTTGTCATCCTTATTTTGGTAATCATTATTGATCTGATTGATAATAAGCTAGTAATCTCCATAGATATGTAATTCATTAATCCTCCATTACATAATGAGCTTAATTCTATTAGAGAGGGCCTCATATTCAACTATATTATTGGTGCAAGGAAATAGAAAATTGTAGGACTTAGAAATGGTATATCCATGAGGTGTAATAAAAAAGAGGATGACCAACCTCATTCTATGTTTGAGATCCATCAAAGAACATTTTTGAGGTTCTTTTTGTAACATACATGATGGATGAGTCTAGAAAGTCTATCTACATGGGAGCATTGTCCTAAAGTAGAAAGTTAGCAAGATGATCACCAATGGATTGTACCTTAAATGAATTTATGTTCAAAGTACTGATTGTAAAATTATGAGAGAATCATCATCCATTGAGCTAATCTTCTCATAAGCACAACCTTACTTAGGAGATATTTTAGAGGATCAACTTTAGCTACTAGGTGTATAGTATGTGATAGCATGTAATGGAGAAGATTTTGTGATGCAAACACTACAACTAGATAAGATTATTCAATATTATTGTAATTGATCTCATTGGGAACCAAAGTTTTGGCTTATGTAGTATGTAGCTCATTCTTTCCCATTGTCATCATGTTGTACCAAAAAAGGCCCTAAAGAAGTATTTGTAGCTGAAATGTATAATATCAAGGGTTTTCAAGGAATATGAGTCATAAAAATTAGAGGTTTAGCTAGGTAGTCCTTGATCTGAGTTAGGCTCTTCTTATACTCCTTGTCGGATATAGAGGTAGACCCCTTATGCAAATTTTTGTTAAACGATTAGGTCCTACATGCCAACTAAGAAATGAACCTCCTAATAGATTGCAAGCATCCTTGTAGAATCCTTGGTTGACTGATATTTTGAAGAGGTGGCATATCCATAATGGGTTGTACCTTTTTAGGATCCACTTCTATGCCCTTTACTGATATGATGTAACCTAGCAACTTTTCATATGTGACACCATAAATACACTTTTTGGGATTAAGCCTAAGTTAAAACTGTTCCATGTAGTCTAGTATCAAACTTAGGTTAGATAGGTGATTACTTCTCTATTTAGATTTGGCAAGGGTGTCATCAACATAGTATTTTATATTTTTTTTATCATCATGTCACATAAAATTTGTGGTCATATCCCTTTGATATGTAGCACCCACATTTTTTAGACCAAATGACATGGCATTCCAACATAAGGTTCCCCATGCACATGTAAAAGTTGTTTTCTCCTAATCCCCAGAAGCTATCTTTATTTGATTACACCTAAATAAAATTTTCATGTTTAGAAACATTGACAATGTTTGAGATCCATTCAACATAATCAATAGATCTAATGAATTTTGCACTTAATATTTTTCTTAACTCATCTGTCATAATTAGGGCTACGTGTGGATGCATCTTTCTCATATTTTGTTTAATGAGCTTGACTCTAGGAGCTATAGAAAAATGGTGCATAATAGAATCTATATGTAGCCCAAGTCTATTAGTGTAAGTCCATGCAAAGCTAATGTTTTTCTCTTATAAAATTGAGTGAATTTTTCTTTCTCCTCTCCTAAGAGTAATTGAGCCAAACGTATGATTTTGGGAGATTCTATAGTACAAAGATTTAATGGCTATGTAGGTTCAATTAGAATTGATAACCTATCTTGGAAATAATTGGGTAGAATACTAAGTACCTCATCCTCAAGAACCTCGAATAGGTTTTCACCCTTAGATACATATTTCTTTTTACTATTTTTGGGCTCAAACACCACCACAAAGTGGTTTTTTCCATCTAAGCTCTTATTTTTCATTTTTATTTTCAACTTATGACTAATGTACTTGATTTATATCTCAGTCATGTTAACTATGAGTTCACTAATAGAAGATACCATGGGTTCAATGGCATGTGATTTCATAATAATTTTGGAAAGATGGACATTTAGGTCTTTGATTTTTCATAGACTAATCAATGAGATCAGGTTGTCTAAGCAATAATGAGGAGGAAGCTTCAAGATTGTTAGGGTGGAAAGAGTTATTTTTGGTGAAGAGAAAGTTAGAATCTATAAGAAAATATCCTAAGGAATCCAAAGTGAGACTTATCCTAGGAGCACCAACGTGATCCACTAAAGTAATTTTCAAGCTAAAATCATGCAATCCTATGTGAAACCCATCAATAATGTTAGTTTGGTTAACATAGGCATGTATGAAATGGCCTCCACTATGTAAGATGCATTAGAAAGAGACTTCCATTCATGCTCATTCAAGTGAGTACCTTTGTTATGTGCCACAAGGAAAACAATGTTCCTTCTAACTCTTTAAATTCTTGTTTCCTAGATGTTGATGCTTCAGTAATGTTATCATTAAACAACATATCTTTTCCCCAAAGAAGGTAAGTAGAAGGGGTAAAGTCTTCATCATTCGGTGAATTAGTGATAATGGGTTGAATTTCATCTTCAAACTTTCTAGCTATAGGGATTTCTTTCTCAAATCATGAAAAATCATCATCAACACCATACCCTAAGCCTATAGTATCTCTACTTTATCATCCCTTTGTGTGACTCCTTGGCCATGATAACCCATTTTTATAAGAAACTGGTAGCCTTTCCCATACATCTTGGGTTAAATAGGGGTAGATAATATGACTTCATCATTTTCTCCTTCCTCTCTATAGATCTAGTTTCTAATGACTTGATCTCTATAGATCTAGTTTCAAATGATGCAATTGACTTACAAGATTGTAGGTAGACATTATAGGAGTGACAAGTTACTTGGAGGAGGAAGCATGTTTGGGATCATTAGCCGCTTTAAGAAAAACCTTAGATTTCCCCTAGTAACATAATTTAAGGTCTCACCATAGAAGGAGGATTCACCATCCTAAGGGATGTCCTAGATCTAGTGCCATTGAAATTTTGATGAGGATTGTATGTTCTCAAGACCACTTAACTCTTTTCATCATTAGTGTTGTAATTAAGTTCCTCATCAAATTTGGGACCAATCATGTAGAAATTTTCAATAGGTTCCAAAATTTTGATTATGTTGTCAATGTAGGCATATGTGTAATTGATCTTAGCATCATTGCCCCTTTTTTAACCTTAGATGTCTCTCATTTTTCATATTCGAGCAATAGTTTTTTAAAATCTTTCTGATTATAACTATTAATGAATCCACTAGCAATGAATTTTCCCTCATCAATAAGAACTTGAATCACATCCTTGAGTTTATAACATTTGTTAATATTATGACTCATATTTCTATGATACTTGCAAAATTGGTCATCTTTCTACTAATCAAGCTTAACAAGAGGGTTGTAGGGTTTTGAGTTGTTAGGTAGTGGAATGATCTTGTTGGTGAGAAAGGTCTTCAAAACCACATTGTATGAATCAACCATTTGAGTATATGTGTACCTTGGTCTAGAAGGCTTCTTAGATTTGTTGAAGGATTGCAACTTGTTGGAAGAAATATGCTTTGTTGTCTCTTGTTTCTTTTGCACCATAGATAGCACTAATTAAATTAAACGTGGGTTCCTTTATTTTACAGACATCCACAACATCATAATTTACAACAAATTTTTTCTTATTCCATAATTTATTTTTGCCTTTTCCATTTCTATCACCATTCTTATCTTTGTTGAGAACAATGCCACCATTCTTGATATAAAAATCTTTGATGTAATAAGAAATTTCAACCATGTGATTGAATGAGGTGAATAATTACTTCCTAAGATCAATGTATATTTTTGGAATAAGGGTGCTCACAAAAATATTAATCTTTTCACTTTCTAGGATTTGATGAGTGTATCTAGAATGAAACCCTCTCTATCTTTGTAGGTACATTGAAAAATGTTCTCCTTGTCTTTGCTTGATGTTTCATAGGTCCAACATGGTAACTAGATGTTGTATCTTAAAAAATAGTGCTGGATGAATCAATGTGCAAGTTTATCAAACTTAACAAGAGGTGATAGCTTTGTAAACCATTCCATGGCTTGCCCCTTTAAGCTCCTACAGAACAAAATCATAAGATATGTGTCCTCATGCATGAAATCCATGCAAAGAGCATAGAAGTGTCTCACATGATCATGTAAATCACAATTTTCATTATATTTTTCATACTTGGAAACTTTTATATCCCTAGGAAATAGTATCATGTCAAGAATCTTATTGAAAGGAAGAGCACATATAGTTTGAACGAATGAGGTTTTAGGCTTCTCTTTTTCCATTTGCATAAGTGCAAGTTGGTTTCACAATTCATGGACCCCCTTTTTTGACAAGATTTATTTCAGTCAACTCTTTCTTTTGTATAATGCATTGTACATCAAAATCATGAGGTGGCCTCCAACCTCTACTTGTCATGTATGTGAAATATTGATCTCCATTTTTCTTTGAGCATAAGTTTTTAGAGATATTCATATTTTTGGAATTTTATGAGGTCTTCACTATTGAATTTGTTGTTTACTTCACTTACATGATGGGAATGTTGTGAGCAACTAGGTGGTGACATATATTCCTCAACGTGTGACCTAGGGGACCTTGGGGGTGTATAGTTTCCATCATTGCCAAAGAGTGGATGATTTGGAAAAAGGTTGCTATAAGTAGCATTGGTATGTAAGTTCTCTAGGTTACATGCATGAGCATCTCCAAAGTCTTGGTTGTTGTGAGTATTAGTCTTTAAATGTAGGTGAGATGATTCCCTAGTAGCCAAATATCTAGCTTTCACAAGTCCTTCCTTTTCTAGCCTATCTTTTTCTTCCCTAATGCATAGAAGCCCTCCAAATGACAATTTTGTTATTCTTGATTCATGGTGAGAGACACTATTTATAGATCTAGGGGTGTCAAGAGGAAGATAATAAGAATTGCCCAGGTAGCTAAGAGGATCATGCCATGCATCAAATTTATCAAAGGCTTTTTCTTGTCAAAGATAGGTTCTTCCTCAAAGGCTTGCTTATGCCAATGCCTAGTTGGAGTATGTAGTTGTTCAAAACTAAAAGAGGGATGGTTTCCTTGGCCAACTTGTAGCCTAGTCGCAACCAACATTAAGAAAATATTTTCTCCTAATACAATTACACAAAGCCTTTTAAGAATTAAAATTGTATAGTCAAGGTGTTTACTTGTCAAATAAATGTACCAAAGAGAAATTAGCTTGTGAAAAGTACCCAAGCAATTTACAACCCTAATGATTTGAGCTTGCAAGAATGGGGTAAGAAGCCCAATAGAAAATAACCAAAGAGCAAGGTAAGAAATTTTTACAAGTGAATGATCCAAGACGTTAAGTTTGCATTCAAGAAGCTAATCTCATCTTTTTAGCCTAAACTGACTAGACATGTAGGCTATATACTAGGGACACAGGATAACAAGTAGGAACACCCCTAATAAATGATAATGTAGTTAAAGACTAGATTGTGCAAGTAGTAAGACTAGATGATATTTTGTAAAAATCTAGGAAAGATAAGCACAACAAAAATAATACTACAACACTTTATATAATACCCAAGTGATAGTTTCTAGTGGTGCAATAGTTTCTAAAAGAGCGTGTGACAATTTACAACATAGTAGTGCGATATAATTTATAAGGAAATGCGATGCTTTTGGAAATCCAAAAGTATCGTATAATATCTATGATAATTTTGGTACAATACAACAACTTGGCTCACAATTGATGCCCCCTCACCTCACACAAAGTGGTTTCCACAATAGATGTTGGCTTTATCATGGAGGTGACATTGACATAGCTTGTAATTACCCAAAAGTTGTCATCTAGATTATTATCTCCTTTCTCAGTATTTTGCTAAAATTATTAAATCACCTATCTTGATTAAAACCTCAAAAATCTATTAATTTGATTATTACCTATGGGTTGACCTAAGTCTTTTATTTAATTGAAAGAATATGCCCCCTTTTAATTAAATAAAAAGCCCCACTTTGAATTTATCCCAAATGTGTGCACATAAAGCATAATTTCTATTTTAAAAATAAAAGAAAAGGCATATTTTTCTACAGAAGAACGCAAAATTTTCTATGTGAGAGGAATCTTTTATTTTTAAATTAACTTTAATTCTCCTCTGCACATTTCTTTCCCTCTCAAAAGTCAACCATCATTTCTCATTGTTGAATATGCTTGTACATATGGATAACGTAAGATACATTCTCCTCCCTTGATTATACATTTTCTTCCATTTAATCCCTACTTTACATTTATCTTTAAAAGGAGAGCTCTCTCCTCATTATCTCAATCTTGATCTTTCATTCTAATGTTATGCTACAAGATTTTTAGGTGCTTTTGGAGCTTTGTAGACTTGGATCATTCGCATTGTTTTAATAGTTTCCTCATACTTGCATCTTGGTTCACTTGCATTATAGCTTCATGACTTTCTCTATAGCTTAGTTTTCTTTATTCTTTAGAATATCTCACATAGTTTAAATAGGTGGTTAGCATAACTCTCTTCTTACCTTGCATCTCATTTAATTTAGTTCTTACATCCTTCATCTTTCATTGAACTTTATTGTGATTCTTGGATGCTAGAATTCTTTCTCTCATCTTTGAATCTATCATTATATGACGTACCTTTCAAGGGTTGCATAGCTTGGTTCATTTGAGAGCCACCATCTCATAACCTTTGCATGTCATAGATATAGAGCTATAATATTCCTATTGAGATGCTCTCTTTTATGGGCATTCTCAAGAATAATGGTTTATAGAAGTGTGACATGGGTCCGTAGATCACAAATTGAAAGATATTGTTAAATATATTACATTTTTGGAAAAATATTTGGTTTCTAGTTGGGGTTTCTTCTTTGTATTTGTATTTTGGAGCTAGAACAATAGCAAAAATATCAGATCTTGTTGACTAGGTCAAAAGAAAAAAGTAAAAAAGAAACAATTTGTGATTATTTGCACTTTTTTTTGCATAAACTTGATTTGAAGACAACTTTGATTTTTAGGAAACTAACCACTTTTTTTTGTAGCTATTACTTAGTTTTGATGCCCTAACCTTGTTGTTTTTTAGGGGTTGCACACTTTCTTTCCAAAACAAAAGAAAAGAACACTTTTCAAAGATGAAAGGGCTACTAACATGTTTGTAGGGATTCCCAAAGAAAAAAAACAAGCCAAGTTTTTCTTGTATTTTATTTCAATTTCAAGTGTGACATTAGATTATTCATTTCATTTCATAGGAACATAAAACTTGTGAGTAGGGTTCATTGTTGGTAGCAGAGTATGCTCTTCACCTCATAGGTGAATATGAAATATTGACCCTTCATTAGATCTTGAAACTGCATGGGATACTCTAATTTATAATGGTTTTAATTAATCTTCTTGGAATTTTTGGAGTAAGCACCAATGAATATGATAGTATGCTCTTCATCTTCTATGGTGAATTGAAAATCTTGACCTTCTTGGTGTGGATCCATTTTGTTAATCTTAATAGCGAGATCTCACCTTTTAGATGGCTTGTTCTTGGTGGAAAGATACCAATAGCAATGACCCAAAGTGGGAACAAGAAAAACCCAGATAATCCAACCCACTATAATAAAAAACCCCTTGACAAAGGCCAAAGCTTTGGGGGGTGTAACACTTATCTTCATCTGGTGGATGTACTTGTGGGATTGTGACCATGAGGAAATCACTAGGTGAGAATTCTTAGGGTACTCTATTGGCTATGAGGTCCATTACTTATCATATGATAAGGTGTCCCATATTAGCAGCAAGGTGGGTTTTGCAAATGGAATCCTTACTAGACAATCTAGGATTTAGAGGCCACCCTATTTTTCTGCTCAATATCTTGGTACAAGGATCGATCCTAGTGGACTACCTAAATCACCCCAAGATTTGACTTACCTTATGTATTCCTTTAGATGTGGGTAACCCATCTATGAAAAATTCAATATCTATTGTGGGGAACCACTTTGTGTGAGGCAAGGGAGAATCAATTTGTGGGCAAAGGTATTGAATAATGAACCATGTCCTTTGGGTAGATATTTTTTGATGTGTTCTTGAACATGATAGACTTGTGTAAATATTTTGAACATACATATGACACTAGTTCTAGGGATTTTCTTTTTAGATCTCACATATTCTTATATCATGCAAGGTTGCTTTTTCCCTTCATTGATTGTTTGAAGACTACTCTATGTGTCACTATCTTGCTTGAAAAACTTGCTTTTGAATATCAAACTTGCTATGCTATCAACTATTGTAAAAATTTGTCAACCAAGTCAAAACATCAAGTGCAAACATTTTCTTGTGTTTCTTGCTAAGGCAAGTTTCATCATTTGACCTTGATTTACTATGTCTCTAGTGCTTGAACATGCTTAAAGTGGATCTTTGTTCTTAGTGCTATTGGTCTTTTCCAACTTCTTGGTCTATGTAAGCATACTAGGACCCTCTTTTTCTAAAAGGTTACCTTTATCTCTTGAATACACTCTTTTAATGGGAATTTTTTTCACTTGTTTTTTCTTTTCTATCTACTTAGTATTTGGCATCTTGTCTAGCTCTTGACTTGAGTCGCTAGTATCGTAAATTGCTTGGAGACTTTTCTTGCCAATTCATTCTCTTTGACAAGTAAATATTCTACCTCTCTAGTTTGGACATCAACTTATCTTGTGTCACCTTATTCACTTCCTCTAGTATCCTTCATGCTTGATTTAATATCTACCATTATGGGCTTCAAACCTTTTTCTACCAAACATCAACCAATTCTAGATGATCACAAGTTATTCTATACCACTAAAGATTTTCAATATCTATACACTCGATACAAAGAAATAGAAGAAACAAAAAATATTTCTTACCTTCATCTCACTAGGTGCATGATATAAATGAGGTCTAAATTTGAGAAAAAGGTTAAAGGAAAGAATGGAATCATCATATGAGTTTCCCTTAAGATTTCAATGTGCACATGAGTCATCTTCTTCAAGATAATATTCTTCCTCTTCTTCTATGTCTACACACTTTTTCTATCCAAGATGACTTCATTTATTGGATCTAAAGACCTCAGAGAGAAAGCAAGTGATACCTCCTTTAAGCCTATATCAAGATTTCATGATAAAACCATCTTTGATGAAGATATTGATGCATCCTATGCACTTGATTAACAACAAGAAGATCTTAGAAATACTCTTAAGAGAACTTTAACTCCCTTGGAAGATTCTTATGATTCCATTTTGTAAACAATTCTTGATAATGAGTTCATTACATTACCAAACAACTCTAGACCTTAATAACCTAAAATCAAACCTCTATGATGGAGAGATGATCAATTTTGTAATTTTCATAGCAACAAAGGTCTTAAAATTGATGCATATATTTCAAGTCCTTATTTATGAAAAGATAGTTGATCTTTCCAACTCTATGGACTAATGTGATGAGGATATTCACTTAAGCAAGATCATATTAATTAACCTATATCTAGTGATGATTTCCTTGATACCTCCACTTATTCCAAAATTCATGCACCTACCAACACTTTAAATATTTCCAACATGCCTCTATCAAATAAAGAACCTAATGCTTTCCACATTGACTATGCCTACCCTCAAGGACTACCTTTAAAATAAACTCAAGCTAATCTTCACTTGGATACAAATATTTTGTATGCTATAAGACTAAGGATCCCCAATCTTCATGTACTACTATTCCTACTCTGAGAACTAATCCATTACCTCTTCATTCTCCCTTGTCCTTAGAAGTGGTTTCATGTCAAGAGCACTCTAAAAACTCTAAAGATATAAATGTCAAGAAAGATCAAGATCAATCACCCTTTCATCTCCTTCAAGATGTCACTCTTACATATCTTATATCTTACCCACCTCTTAAGTATGGTAAAGATACCACTTCAACTATTTCCATTGAGCTTACTGAAAATTATGAGAAAATCTCTATGCCTATTCTGTTAGAGTAATAAGATACTGCCTTATTAATTAAATCATTTTGATTTAATTATTAATTCACTTATTATCTCTAGTTTACTTAAGCTAAACTTTTGGCATATAATAATTAATCCTTTTATTAATTATTATCATGTAACCTAGCTTTTATCCTATTAGGGTTTTGATCTCCTTTTATAAGGATTGATCTCTTTGTAATTTTTTCATTTAGTTTTGATTATAGAAATCTCTTCTTTGCTCATCAAGAATGTCTCATCTATCGATCTAGCAAATTTTGCCTCCATAGCTTTTTGCTTCTCTCTCTTTTGTAATAGGTTTTTACATGTAAGTGATTCTTGGGAGCTATGGTTGAGCTTTTATAAACTTCAACATGGTATCAGAGTAGTGCATGTACAATAAGACACAAGACATAAGGAATCCCAAGAATACAATAAAAGTACTTTATTATTTTTTTAAAAAAGGGCATGGCCATTGTTTTTAAAAAAGTTTGGAAAACAAATAAATAAAAAAATCTTCTTTTATTTGTTTGAAAAAATGCAAGAAATTTTGGTATTTAAAATGATGACATCAGTAGGGTACACCTACATAATCTTGACATCACAAAGGTAACGATGTAGGTAGGTACATCTGACAGTAGTGCAGGTCGTGATGTGAGCCAAAATTTGACAACCTGCAAATCGTCACCTTTTTAAGTTTTTTTGTGATAAAAAGCACTTGGCAATATTTTGGTCATATAAAAGTATTTTTTGACAAATCTTATATTTTCAAAAAGCTCTTTCTAAGCCAATCATGATGGTGGAGGTTATTTAATTTTTTTATGTCATTTGGTTTCCTATTTATGTAGTCAAATCAAAAAGTTCTATTTTGCACTCTAGGAGACATATCTTGAGCATCCAATCTTTAATTTGGGAATTCTTTATATTATTGGAAAGGTCTTTCCAACCTCTTTTCAATGATGTTGGTTGTTTTTCTAGATTCTACTCCAAGAACATTCTATTTAGTCTTTTGCATTTTTACATTTTGGTGGATAACTTGGTTGTTTTAGGTCCGAGGATCAATTTCATTCCTTCAGATGATTTTTCATGGGTTGTACTATTTTTTTTATTAGCTTTGTGTCACTATTTATCTTTTTTGACATCCTTTTATAGTATTTTTGAAAACACACTGAGATAAAGTGCCATTCTATTGCATTTTGGGATCTTGACATTTTTGTTTTTTGATGTACTCACACTACATTATAAAGTGCCTTGGGGGGTTTTATGTTGGCCATATTCACCATCTTTATTTCTCAAGTGAGTGTTCCTTCCATGGCATTAGCCTAATGATGTGTTGATGACATGTGCCAGTATAGGTGTTTGTACTTCTTTTGCACTCTCGATGTTCCTAGTTCTTCTTTTTGCATGAGATATTGCATTCAATTTTAGTGTTCATGTCTTACCTCTCAACATTAGAGGGAGATTATGTTGGTTCTATTGCTTTCTTGGTTTGATGGAGTGAACTATGTATTCAGTATTTGATCCTATGTACTAGGCGATTGTAGTGGCTAAATACCTATGCATTTTGGTGAGATGGATCATTTACCATATAGAAATTCTTTCATTCCTATTTTTGGAGGCCATGAAGATACCTTTCATCTTCGATTGATCAAATCTTTAGACTTAGTCCTCTCTACCTGTTCATGTTCTCTACAATGGAGGTTCTTCATATCAACAATTTGGCAGTGTTTGCAGTTTCATGCTTCTGTGGTGTTCTTCTATCTTTTGGAACATTCTTTCCATCTCTTTTTGGAGTAGGGTTTTTCCCATGTGGTTTTCTCTATTTCTCCTCTTTACAAAGATTTTTTTTGTGCTTGGGTACCTCATCAGGCCTTGTTGCTAGGACCTAATTTTCATTCAGTAGTAGTTTTTAGGTTTCCCTAAGTTTATCTTAAGGGGGGGTGTTAGAGTAATAAGATATTGCCTTATTAATTAAATAATTTTGATTTAATTACTAATTCACTTATTATCTCTAGCTTACTTAAGCTAAAATTTAGGCATATAATAATTAATTCTTTTATTAATTATTATCATGCAACCTAGCTTTTATCCTATTAGGGTTTTGATCTCCTTTTATATGGATTGATCTCTTTATAAATTTTTCACTTAGCTTAGATTATAGCAATCTCTTCTTTGCTCATCAAGAATGTCACATCTATGGATCTGGGAATTTTTGCTTCCATAGCTTTTTGCTTCTATCTTCTATAATAGGTGTTTGCATGCAGGTGATTCTTGGGAGCTACGAGGTTGAGCTTTTATCAATTTCAACATATTCTATCTAAAGAAACATGCCAAGATAAAAACATCTCCACTTATTCTACTTCTTCATGCTCACTTCAAAATTATGTTCAAACTTCAAATGCTCTTATCAAAGCTACTCAGGAGTATATTTATGACCTTGGCCATATTGCTAACTCTAAAGATGTTGATATCCCTATTAATTATCCCTTTGCATCTCCTACATCTATCCTTGGTCCTTATCCATAAAAGATAAAACCCTCAAACCTTCAATCCATATTGGGGCCTTATGTTCCTTCATCTCCTACATTTTCCACTCCTATCTCTCCCATTAAACCTCAATATCAACAAAGACACTCATCCTTGATGAATTTACATCTATATATCCATATAAACCATTAATATCAGCCTTATTAGTCCACAAATCCCAAATATTTTGGAAGCAATTTGGATAATCAACGTAAGAACAAACACAATAATCTATTTACAAATGAAGATCGCTATGTCCTATCTAATAAAAATGTGAATACAGAGAAAGCACAATTATTAAAGAGATCACAAAGGTTCACTACCCAAAGAGATAAATCAAAGAAAATATGGGTTCCTAAACCCATTATTGAATAAATGTGTTCTAAAGTATCCAAAGGAAAATCCAAAGCTATATGGATTCCCAAGTCTCTCTTGAAAGAATTAAATATTGAACATAAATCTAAGTTGACATTCAAGCTTCCAAAGGATTCCACTCCATTTTCTTCCAAAAACCTTTCTCAAAAGCTTCCAAAGGCTTCCACTCTATCTTCTTATAAAATTATCTTACCATCTCATACATCTAAGCCTCAATCTATTTCCTTCATGATTCCTACATCATTCCAAAACCCCCCAGGTTGTGTGCTAATGTTGATCTTCCCCACTTTTTCACCTACCCTTATGCAATATTTTTAAAGATAAACTAATCCTACAATACTTTCAAGGCAAAAACTCTTATCCTCCATATACTTATCCTCATACCATCTCTCTTACTTCACTCTATAAGAATCTTTGAGCATACTTATCTATAGTCTTGGCTTATAATGATTTATCTTTCCTATAGGAGAACTATCTAACTTGAAAAAGCTTGACATATTTCTAAAAATCTAAAAAGGAAAATAAAAAATAAAAAAAGAAAGAAAAAGAGAGGAAAAAGTACCTTGGTGCAAACCACTTCTTGTGGCACCTTGGTAGAAAAAGTAAAGAGAAATAAATTTATCCTATGGTGAAAAACACTTTTTGTGGTGCCTTGGATAAGTACCATGATAAAAACCTGATAAGTAGGCATCATGCATAATTCTTCCATCATCCATCCATTCCATATTTCCTCTTTATCTTGACAATGTTAAGCTATCCTTGAGCATTGGTTATCTTATCTATTGCTTCCCTACCATGACGTTTATCATTCACTCATATCCTTCATGTAAAGCTTCATCCTTATCATTCTATCCTATCACTATCCTATCTAATGGACCCCTTGGTCTTGATGACATAAATGAAAACACGGGTCTTAGAATCATCATGGCATGCCTACTCTTTTTGTGAGGCCTCACCCCGACCCATCATAGCATAGACATTCTTATTGGCATTTTGATAATCAAGACACTTATTTGAGACTTAGATGGACAGTGGTTTGTTTTATTATTGATTTTGACATTACAATCGTGTTTTGCACCTATGATATGTACTAAGAACTTGATATTGTGAATAGAATGATCAAACACATATGGATGCAACTTTATGACATGATAGAATTAGATTATGATATGATACAAAATGTAAATTTGATTACAATGATTTATGATTTAATGTGATATGTAGATAAATGTTAATTTGATAATGATGATTTATGATTTAATGTGATATGAAGATAAATGTTAATTTGATTATGATGATTTATGATATGTAGATTTTGATATTTTAACATTTTCTATGATTTATTTGAAATGATTAGGAAAGGAAATTTAATAAAATAATGTTAATGTGGATTACATAACATTTTGAATAATATGCATGTATGATATATATTTTATATGACCTTCTTGGACTACTGATGCTCGAGTTTAATGTGCAGGAAGTGGAACCATGGAAAATTTAGGGGAAACAAGTTCCAAACCTATGTGAACATAGTTTAACCAAGGTGAATCTTTGGAAGAATTAAAAGCCTCATTGTGAAAGTATTTTGCTTCCTTAATGTAAGTTTTCTTGTATGTGGAAATTTTTAATCATAAAGATGCATTAAGAATATGTCATAATGATGTGGAATGTGCTTTTATGTGTCACTTAACACTTGCAAACTTTGTTTGTAGTTGACATGTCATTTTGGGTTTTGGTCATGGTGGCATTTTACCCTAAAACTAATTACCTTGTTAATGAGTAAGTAAACCCACTTAACAAGGGGTAGGATGGGTCGCAATCAAAGGAAATTCGAATTTGGACTTGGCTAGGGTTTTGAGGGGTCATTAGGTGTCCCAAAGTGTCTTTTATGTGAAAACAAGTTACCCATATGATAGTATATCATGTTAGGGACCTAATTTTGACCATGTTAGTGCCTAGACAACCTAACAGACCTCTTTACCCATGCATTCTTCCATAAATTCGAAAATGGAGCTGTCACATGTGTTCTCTCCCATTTTTTCACTAAGTCAAATATAGAAAACTTAAAGGGAGACAAGGTTGTAAGAAGTGGCTTGGTGTTTTTGCTAAAATAGTTAGTGGGAAGGCCTTATTAGAGAGTCTTGGACAAGCTAGGGGGGTGTTCACCCACTCTCTAAGTTTAGAAATTGTTAGGGTTTGGAGGATGACTAAGGAGCTCTACAACAACTATCATTTCCTTTAGCTTGGACCAAGGTTGGTGTTCAAAACATGTTCATTTCTTTCTTTTAGTATTGTATAATTAATCTGCAAGCATGGTGTATTTGTTATGGGGTCATGCATTGTATTGTGAATCTTTAGATGGTTGATTTTGGTATTGTGTTGTGCCATTGTGAATATTTTTATTGTGTTGTGTTGGTGTGATTGTGTATTGTGTTTCATGAAATTTTTTGATTTTTCTTTCTTGAATCTCCTTATTTTGATTTGAATGTCAAGTGTTGTTATGGGTGTGAGGGCTTCACTCACCCTTTGGGAAGGAAAGAGAAGTCTAGGGTGAAGGGCTTAGTTGGGTTTGAAATATAGTTGAGAACCTTGGATTATGGGCTCCATTGTATGCCATATTCATTCATATCTTGCTTTAGGGGTGATAAGGGAAAGATGGTGTAGAAAGGAAGTTAATGGAGTATGGGCTTCAAGGAAGCTATAGCTACTGGTTGTATGTTTGTGGAAGCCTCGAAAGGGCATGGAATCTATTCATTTGTGAAAAACCTTGAAAGAGCATGAAAAATTGTTTATTATAGGTATGATATGACATGGAAAGTCTACTTTTTGAAAGCACACCTTCACCCTATGTTCAAGGTTCCATTGGTGAACCATTGTAAAATACACTTGGGATGGAATTGTTTAAGTTTTGTAATGTGATGTTAATGCATTTGTAAGATTGGTATGAAACCTAGTTTGAATCTTACTTCCACTGTTCAATGGGTGGCTTCATAGAAGCCTAGGATGGGAGGTGAGCCTCCACGATTTCAAGTTTTGTGTTGTGTTATAGGTTTTGAAAAGATGCTTCCTATGCAGAGATTAGGGTTTATTCTTGGAGATGTTGGAAACCAAGTGTGTGTGGAGATACAAATATTCCATGCTATTATAAAGGTGTTAGGATATTAAGTCTCCATGGTTATTTCATCATGATGTAAAGAAGGATATTCTTATTATTGTATATTGTTGAAATTATGTAAGGAAAGATTGAGAATCTGAATATAGTTTACTTGTAAGGAAATATTAATTGTAAGTTTCACATCATGTGATTTGATGTAATATGGAGAATCATGTAAATGAGACACTTCTTCTTATAAATCAATTGCTAGAAATAAATCAATTGCTAGAAATATTTCATAGTGGTTATATCCTTTTTGATATAGTTCATTAATTCAAAACATAGATGATTGCATTGTAAGTTTATATGTTATGCATTCAATATAATGGAAGAAAAATATCATATTTTGATAGTTCATTTCATGTGTATGAAAATTAGTCATTTGGATTCCAAGTTCTAATAAGTTCCTAGGTTAGATAACACCATCACATCATCAAACATGTTCACTAAAATTCCATGGAAGGATTAAAAGAAAATTAGCTTGAGAAAAATACATAGTCCAAATCCATGAGGAAAAGCATGCTATAGGTGTACATTTTACCCCTCTAGAAATTGTATGAGGAAGACCAAAATAAGAGGATATCTATTACAGACCAATATTTTATTCAAAGAGAATATATTAAGAATCTTTTGCTTGGAGTGTTAATATAATAATGCATGTGCTAGGAGTAAGTCTCAAATAATAATAATAACCTAGTCCCTAAATTATTTTTAAGAAAGGACTCTTATAAATCATGTGACCCTTGTGTCATCATTTTAGAAAACAACATAAAAACATATATAGACTAAGACTATGTCAAATCAAGAGTTATAATAAGCCTAGACACCCATTTCTTAAAATTAGGAAGTACCCAAATGAAAATCGCCACAAATTAATAATAAAATTTCAAATGAAAAAAAAAAAATACTAAATATTAGCAAACCCAAGTGCCTACCTTTTCGAGAGCATTGGGATGCATTGATTAAGTATTGGGACGAGACAAAATATTGACATAATGTCAAACCCACCTCCCTAGGCACTTCCACCTTCAAACAAGGAGAAGTGCACCTCCCTAGATCCCTAGGTGTCTTAGAAGGAAGTGACATAGATGGGACAACTGAGCTAGTGCATCATTTGTTGGAAAGGGAAATTTGACATGTTATGGGGATTAGTATTAGTGTTTGGATAAAGTTAAAGTCTTAGGTGGAATAAAGAAGGGGTAGGTGACAAGTTGGGATAGGTGGTAGGAAATGCTAGGAATTATTTACTAGTGGAAATAGGTTCTTGGTTAGGAAAAGGGGGTGTTTTCTTTGGAGGGGTTAAGTGTGGCACTTAGGGTGGATTTAGGTTGTGATTCCATGGGGATGTGGTGTATTAGAAAGTTAATAGTTTAGTTGTATTTTGGGTTAGACTAGTACATATAAGATACTTAATCATGTAACTAAAGGGTTAGAAGGTGAGTAGTTAGTAGGTGGTAAAGGGGGGCTTAATTAAATATAGGGTTTAATTTATTTTATGGTATTTGGTTATTTTCTTTTAAACATCACTTTATCATATTAAAGTAGTAAGGTAAGATAAGATGTTAACTTTTAACACCAAAGTGTGTGTACTAGGTAGATTATTTTGAGAGACACATTAGACTTGAATTGATAATTAAGATTCATGGAAGTATTAAATTTTTAGGAATATAATTAAATTCTGAGTTTAAAGAATGTGCTTTATATTTTCCCTCATATTAGCCATTATTTCATATATGTGTATCAAACAATGTTTATTTAATTATGTTAGGACATCTTAATTAATTCCCCCCCAAACTACGACCAATGAACATAATATAATAGAAGTAATATGTAATTGGGTTTATATTTAAACATAAAATATGACATTGAAAAAAATATCTTAGGTAAGACATGTAAAAATATTAATAGGTACAATTATGGATAAACATGATTTTTAGAAGGTTACCCATTAGAGAAATTTGGAGAATAAATAATTGGGAATGGATTTAAAATTCCTAGGAAAAGAACATCAATAAAGGATACAATGTATTGAATTAAAATAGTAATAGCCATACCATATTAATATTGAACATAGAACATATCAAGTAAGGTTATACAACTTAAAGTTGGAACATCTAGAACAATTGTAAACAAAGTCACATTTGCAAGTGATGGAATTTTTGTAGCCTCATTGATATACAATTTGTCTTATACACTTATACACGAAATGTCTTATTTTGAGGATTGGACATAGAATCAAAATGATAACCTAACCTACCTCTTATGTCATAACCTAGATCTTCAATAAATGCTAGGAGATAAATTGGCACTGCCGTGGAAACTTGAAGTACATGATTTCAAATGAAAATAGATTCCTTTACACCATCCAACTCTATCATCTCTAAAATTAATGATTGAATTAGTAGATTTCTAACATTCTTAAGGAAATATGAATTGTTATCTGGACACCTCATAGTTTAATAGAATGTTCATAACCAATATGGTTCTATACACATTATCTTTAGTTCACCTTTCAGAAAAAATATTGGTTGTGTTTTGCCTTGTTAAATTTAGGGCATGGCACTTTTAGACTACATGCTTTCATGCTATCTTGCTTATTGGCTTCCATTGCTTATCCTATATATTATCTTAGTTATTTGGCTTTCATTACTTATCCTACATGCTATCTCTCTTATTGGATTCCACTACTTATTCTATATGCTATCTTACTAATTGGCTTTAACTTCTTGTCTTGCATGCTATCTCTTTTCATGATTTTTTATGCTTATCCACAACCTGCTCCATATATCTATCTTTCCCTAGCTTGGGAACTGTTGAGGAGCAAGTCCTTGAGCTTTCAATAAATTCATACTCCTTACCTATCCATCTCTTCTTATCCATCAGCTTGCTACTACATCATTCCCTTCACCTTTCTTAACAATGGAACAAAATGATGTGATCTTACTCGAGAACTAGTAATCTCTAATCATTCTAAAAAATCCAAAAAATCATATATGAGGCTAAGAAAAATCCTAAAAGGTAGAAAAATTCCTGGAAATTTTGATCATCTTAGTGAAAACCTAGCAATAGGTGCCTTGATGCATCACTAAAAATAAAAAATCTTTAAAAAATACAAAAAAATCTTGAAAAAATTATGAAATGGTGAAAAACTTAGAAATAGGAACTACTTGCAACTCTTGCACCTATGTCTATCAGTTTTGCTTTGCACTCATTTGCTTCATTTTCAGTTTTCCTTTGCTAGCTTGGAACTAACTCTTGTCTAGGTCTAGGGAGCACAAACTACTTCACTTATCAGGGTCTCTTTGTGCATTGATGTTTGTTCAACAACTCGCTAAATAGTGTTTTTCAACACTCCCCTTTACATTGAGTTTTTTTCAACACTTATTGGGTACTTGAACTACAATCTAAGATGTTGCTATACTTCTCATTGAAAGAATTGATTCCTAAAGATATAGTCATGTGACTTCCACACACACACTTAAACTAAAACTTACTGAGACTTGTTGGCTTACTTTCTTTGTGTGTTGTGTATGATGATTTCTTTAGTGAGTGTTCCTTCCCTAATAGTCTCTCAAGGATGTCATGAACTAGAGGACTAAGGACATGGGGCATGGGGCATTTTTCCTTTTCTTTTTTCCCATGGGCATACCTTGTTGATCTTATGCGTCTTGAGAACCTTGCTTGTCCTACTCGACACTTAGGGTCTGCAATGTATTATCCTTGTCTATTATGCAAGTGTGTACTTTTGGTCATTTCAACATCAAGCATAATATTACTACATCAAAATTAGGGAATCTAACAACACTATTCATCTTGACCTATATTTCTTTGATGCATAGGTTGGATTCCCATATTCTATCTAATATAGATCATATTCATATCTGCATAGTTATACTAGAGATGATTGTATGGTCTTTTGATGTCCCTAATAAGGCTTAATGATAAAAAAGAGGAATTATCTATGTAACCCTTGCAATTGCACCTTTTACATACTAGATTACATTTTAGGGTTCATTTTAGCTTATCTTTGCATTTTGAATGTTGAGAGAGTCTTCTTTATCTTTCATGGATATTTCAACTAACGATGTTCATTCTTCTCTTCTCCTCAATCAATCTTATCATCTTCTCTTGGCTTTTTATTGCCTCTTTTATATCATCTCATCACATCTATCTATGCTTTTGGATCCTTCATATAGAATTTTGACCTAAATTTTTAAAGTCTTTTATTTTTGTGAAAAAATGCATCCTACCTAATTTTGACATCTAGGATCTATTTTCAGGATTGAAATCAAAATCTACGTTCATCTTGATGGTCAAAATTACATTTTAAGATTCTTCCTTCTTTATGTAGTTGGTTTACTTTCCAATGCTTAATATTTAAATATTGTTGGGGCTATTACCATTTCTTTATTCCTTCACCATTTCTACCCTCTTCCTCTCTTCTTTCATTCTATTTCATTTCATTTCACCTATCTTTTTGTTTTGACCTAATTCTAATGCTAACTCCTTCTTGGTCAAACTTATTCAAATGGGGTCATATGTTCACTATTTCATGGTCACTTCTTGGTCTTAATCTCTTATATATCATCATGGACTTTAATCTTGATTCGATAAAGTCTAATTAATTTCTACATCTCCTCTAGATCTCATTTCAATTTCGATCCTAAGGGGGCAAGAATATTCTATCATTGCTGCAAATTATTTTTCTTCTACAACTATTTTCTCTTCATCTATGTGCTTTCTTTTTTTCACATATTAGTGCTCATCTCAAGTTATGATATTACCTAATGTTCATTACTACTACTAATAGATTGTGCATTTAGGATCTACTATCTATCTGTACTTCATTCTTTGGAGTTAGATCTCTCTATCTACTATATGCTTGGCTTATTTAGACCCCTCTTCTCAACATTTTTGCTAAAATTATTAAATCACTTATCTTGATCAAATTTCAGAAATCTATTTATTTGATTATAACCTATGGTTTGACCACTTTATCCTAAGTCTTTTATTTAATTGAAAGAATATGCTCCCTTTTAGTTAAATAAAAATCCCCACTTCCCACTTATCCTAAGTGTGCACACATCAAGAATTATTCCTATTTTAAAAATAAAAGAAAATAAATTTTTGTCTACACATGAATGCACAATTTTTTATGTGTGACTCTTTCATTTTCAAAATAACTTTAATTCTCCTCCACTCATTTATTTCCCTCTCAAAAGTCAACCATCATTTTTCATTGATGGAGATGCTTGTGTACATGGGTCACCTAAGATGCATTCTCCGTGTCTTGATTATTCCTCTTTTGCCTCCTAATCCCTACCATCCATTTATCTCTAAAAGGAGAGCTCTCTTCTCATTTTCTAAATATTGTTATTTCATTCTAATGTTATGCTATAGGATTTTAAGGTTCTTTTGGACCTTTGAAGACTTGGAGAATTTTCATTATTATACTAGTTTTGTCATACTTGCATCTTGGTTCACTTGCATTGTAGCTTCATGGTTTTCTTTATAGCTTAGTTTCCTTTATGCTCTAGAATATATCACATAGTTTAACTAGGTGGTTATTGCAACTCCCTTATTATCTTTCATCTCATTTAATTTAGTTCAAGCATCCTTAATCTTGCATGTCATTTTATTATGATTCTTGGATGCTACCATTCTCATTCCAATCTTTAAATCTCTCATTCTATGGTGCACCTTGCAAGGGTTTCATACCTTGGTTCATTTGAGAGCCACCATCTCATAGAATTTTCATGTCATAGATAGAGAGATACAATACACCTCTTTAGATTCTCTCTTTCATGGACTTTCTTAAGATTAATGGTTTAAGAGAAGTGTGGCACTTTTTGTACACACACAACCAAAGGGAAACAAATGCCGAGTGTGAAATCTTGGGGCAATCTAGATAGTTCACTAGGATCGATCCTTGTACCAAGATGTTGAGAAGATAATAAAGGTATCTTTCAAATGCTAAAATGTTGGGTCCTATTTGAAAAACCTCTCTTTCACCTGATAAGAGGACACCCTATCTTGCAATAGGTAACAGACCTCATAGCCACAAGAATAATTTTACCATTTTCACTTAGTGTTTTCCTCATGGTCAAAAAATCACAAGTACTTTCACTAAATGAAGACAAGTTTTACACCCCCAAGGATTTGGATTTTGTGAAGGTGTTTTGGATTATAGTGGGTTGGGTTAGTTGAGTTGTGCTCATTTCCACTTTCGGTCATTTCTATTGGTATCTTTCCACTAATTATAGACCCTCTAAAAGAGATATCTCACTAGGAGATGGAAAAAATGGATCCACACCAAAGAGGTCAAGATTTTTCATTCACTTAAGAAGGTGAAGAGCATACTCTCCTATTTCTTAGTTCTTTCCGAAAACATGTCAAGATGATTAATCAAGAACATTAAAAAGTGGAATATATACTCTTTATCAAGGCTCAATGAAGGTTCAAGCTTTTTGATTCACTTCAAGGGTGAAGAACATACTCTCCTACAAAAAATGAGACCTACTTGCAAGTTTTATGTACCTATAGAAGGAAACATCTAGTAGATGTCACACATAGAAATGAAAGAAAGCATAAAGAACACTTGGTTTTTTTTTTGATTTGCTTGGGTAGTTTTGCAAAAATATTAGTAACCCTTTTTAGCAAATATAAATATTTGATATGCATTCTTTTAATGAGAAAATAAGCAAATAATTTTAGAAAACCCTAAAAAATAAAATGTATTAGTGTATCAAAAGGGTTAGTTAAATGTGATAAACCTACAAAAGCCCACTGGTCAAATAGTAAATAAACTAGAAACATGAAAATAAAATACTTCAAGAACTCAAAATGCTAACAAAAAACCAAGATAACTATTATTTATGAATTGGGCAATACTTTCTGTTGGATACAATTGTTCAATTATGTGTTATTTTTGATGTTACACAAATGTCATATCAGTCAATAGATAGAGTCTACCAAGCTAAGTTGGTCAGTAAATTGAATTATAGAGTCTAGCAAGCATTCCTAAATATTACACTATGGAAACAATTTCTACCAAGCTCACTTGGGCGTTGAAGGATTTGGTGGCAGAAATCAGTTTCTACCGAGCTCACAAGGTCAGCAAAGGAAAGTTAGTGTCTATTGAGTTCACTCAGTCTCTAAAGGATTTTGTAGAGTTTGCAGTGTTTATCGAGCTTCATTTGGTTAACATTGGAAATCATTTCTAGAGCAGTGTTTACTAAGAAGGGTCGGCCAATGAAGGATTTCATTGATTTGGGAAATAGAGTTTAATTGTTTCATGTAATGTTTGTAGCCTATTGATGTAATGATTATTGATAATTGTAACTTGTAAATGAGATAATTTGACAATTTTTATGGTATAAATAAAAGGTCAAGTTGTGAATTCTAATTGTAATGAGCAAGTATGCAAGTGAGTTGATTGTGTGAAGAGGAAGTGTGATCAAATTTTGAAGAAGGAACAGATATCCTTGAGGAGCAGCAAAGTTATATTCAATTAGAGAGGATCTAGTGAAGAAAAATAGAGATCTTTGTCAACAAAGTTCAGTTGCATCTCATTCAAGTCACTTCATTGTTACTTTCTCACAATTGTAGTAGTGATTTCTAAATCTCTTAACAGAGTTGGTCTAACAGCCATTTTGTAAATTCTTTAACAAGGTGGACTAGTCTATTGAATTTTTCTAAAGTCCTTTGTCAAGGCCACTCTTAGTAGGGTGATTAAATCCTCTAACAAGGTCACACCTAATAGTGTGTTTTGTAACCTCTACCAGGGTTGGCTCCTAATAGGGCTCACTTCAAAAGAGTGAAAATTAGTAGCTAGTTACTTGGTGGTTTTTCCCATATTGGGTTTCCATGTTAAATTTGGTGTCTCTTGTGTTGATGTTAATTGTTTTATGCATGCATGTTAAATCTTTGTGAGTGCTTAATAAGTTAACACACATCTATTGAGTTACAACATTTTTCTATGTGGCTACCAAGTGATAGCAGTAACTAGTTTTATAAGACATGTAAGGGATCTGTGGATTTATTTTTGTAGTAACTGATTCACCCCCCCTCTTAGTTACTCCATTTATATTTTAAAAAATTGGTATAAGAGATTTTGGTGCTTGTAGGAAGGATTTCAAGGATCTAAGCTAAAGATCAGGATGTCTTACAAGAGGGAAATTCCAAAGCTTAATAGGGATAACTTTTAAGCATGGCAAGGTCTCATGAGACTCCATCTGGCTTCCATTGGAGATATAGGATTGAAATATCTTGATGAAGCATATATAACTCCTTCTAGTAAACTATCTATCAATGACATTCTTGAGAAGAAGACTCATAACACCATGATGATAGATATTTCATCTGCCCTAAGCTATGAAGAATTTGATGATGTCAAAGACTGCAAAACTACCTTTGAAATGTGGAACAAGTTGAAAGATATCTATGGAGGTGATGATAATGTGAGAAGAGCCAAAGTAGAAAGTCTAAGAGAATAATTTGATTATATGAGGATGAAAACATTGCCAAATATGTTGAAAGAGTCAAAGTTGTCGTCAATACAATCAAGGCTTCTAGAGGAGACATTGAGGAGGAAACAATTGTAAGTAAAGTTATTAGAACATTACTTCCCATTTATGCAATTAAAGTTTCTGAAATTCAAGAAAGAAGATGTCAGGAAAATCATAAGATAAATTTAGAGGCCATAGTAGGAATATTGACTACATTTGAGCTAGATAACTATGACAACTATGTTCTAGCTTCCAAGAACATTGAATTAGCATTTGAAGCCAAGTTTTCACTCAAAAAAAAAGGAAAGAAGATAAAGGATTCTCAGTCAAAAAGTGAAGAATAATTAGAACAAAGTTTTGATAGTGATCTTGAGGTGGTTGAAGCTCTACTAGCAAGGAAATATTCTAGAGGCAAAGGAAAATACAAAGGTAAAGTTCTTTTAATCTATTTTGCATGTGAAGAAATTGGTTATATTGCTACTAGGTGCCCAAATAAGAAAAATAAAGATGAGAACAAAGGTCACAAGTGTAATGGAAAGAAAGACTTCAAATCATTCAAGGACAAAGGTAAGAAAACATGTTTCATGGCTAAGGATTCCAATGATGGTGACGATGAAATTGTTTACATTGTTGTGAAAGATGAATCTGATAATGATGAGGAAGATAACATGACACTTATCTCTCATGTGAGAAAAAATTATACATGGATCATAGATAGTGGTTGCTCTCATCATATGATTAGTGAAAAAGTAAATTTTGAACATTTTGAAGACTATGATGGTGGTAGTGTGAGGTTTGGTAATGATGAACCTTGTTACATAAACGGAAGAGGAAGAATCTCACTAACCAAAGATCTTGTATGTGATAATACATATTGGGTTGAAAGACTAAAACACAATTTGTTAAGTGTGGCACAACTAATTAATATTGGATTCAAGGTGGAATTCATGCATGGAAAAGCAAGACTATTGGATGACAAAGGAAAGCTCATTGGATCTAGCATACAGACAAAAGGTAACTTGTTCTATCTTGAACTTGGTGAATGTTCATGTTTTATTTCTCAAGTTGAAGAAAGTTGGCTATGACATAGAAGGTTATGTCATGTGAACTTTGATAACTTGGTGAAAATAAGAAAATTTAAGAAAGTAAGAGGCATTCCTATTATAAAGAAACTTGATGTTGACCTATGCAAGAATTTTTAGATTGGTAAGATGGGAAAGAATAGCTTTAAAAGTAAAAGCTATTAGTCTAAATAAGTTTTAGAAATTGTGCATATTGATTTGTGTGGACCCACTGGAATTGAGAGCTATACTAGAGAAAAGTTCTTCATTATTTTTTTTGATGATTACTCTAGAATGATTACTATCATGTATCTAAGAGAGAAATCAAAAGCATTTGAGAAGTTCAAATGGTATTTAGCATGAGTAGAGAAGGAAATAGGAAAAATACTAAAATATTTGAGGTTAGATAGAGGTGGTTAGTTCATCTCCCATGAACTCAATAACTTTTGCATTGAAAGGGGAATCAAAAGATAGGTATTAGCACCTGGTACTCCTGAGTAGAATGGAATAGCTGAAAGGAGGAACACATCTATCATGGACTATGCAAGAACTTTTATGATTGAAAAGAACATTGCTATCAAATACTAGAAGGAAGCTATCAACAATGCAGTTCATACCTTCAACTAAGTACAGCTGAAGAAGGACTCATTCAAAACTCCCTGTGAGTTATGGTATGGATATAAGCCCAAAGTAAGGTACCTAAAAGTATTTGGAAGAAAATGCTATATTTTGAAAGAATCTAGAAAAGGTAGATTTAATGTGAAGGGTGATGAAATAATATTTTTGGGATATTCTTACAAGAGTAAAGCATATAGATGTTTGAATTTTTTTACTCACAAAGTCATAGAAAGTGAAAATGTGAAAGTTGATAAGTTTGCAGAAAGGACTGAAGAAGAAAGAAAAAAGGAACCAAAAGATTACAAGAGATTTTTTTACATTGAACTAGATATAGTGCTAGATATATTTGTCAATCAATAAACTTCTACTCCCGAATCTTCAGTCACCGAGTTGTAGGAAGTTCAAATTGAGCTATAGGAACCTAAGTCACATTTAGATGCTACCGAGCCAATGCCTACTGAGTTTGAAGAACTCAAGCAACATATAGAACAACCAGAACCTAAAATTGAAGTACAAGAGGATGACAATGCAATTTGTTCAAAAGGCAAGGAACCTATATTAGCCAAGTATGTTAGGAGACATCATGCACTAGATTAAATTATTGGAGACAAATATGAAGGTACTATGACAAGAAGTAAGTTAAAAGGTACTTGTTTACTTGCTAATTTTGAACCTAGAAATGTCAAAGATGCATTAGAAAATGAAAGTTGGATTGAGGCTATGAATGAAGAGATAGAGAAAATAGAGGACAAAACATGGACTCTTGTACCCAGGTCTAAAGATAAAAATGTGATTGAAACTAAGTGGGTATTTAGAAATAAGTTGAATGAAAATGGTAAGGTATCAAGAAACAAAGCTAGACTGGTATGTAAAGGCTACTCTCAAGAAGAAGGAATAGACTATGGAGAGGCTTTTTCTCCTATTGCAAAATTGGAAGGTATTAGGACCTTACTTGCATATGCTGCATACAAAGTATTTAAGGTATATCAGATGGATGCTAAGTTAACATTTCTCAATGGTATTCTAGATGAAGAAGTCTACATTTAGTAGCTTGAAAGTTTTGTTGATCTAAACAAGAAGGACATTGTCTGCAAATTACACAAAGCATTGTATGGTCTGAAACAAGCCACTAGAGCATGGTATGAAAGATTGCATAACTATCTTATTCAGATTGATTTTTAGAGAACTAATGATAAAAATAGCTTGTATATCAAAGAAGGACTAGATAACAAAATTGTTTTGGCAGAAATATTTGTGGATGATACTTTGTTTACAAAAAATGATGATCTATGCAAAGAATTTTTAGAGCAAATGAATAAGAAATTTGAGATGTCAATGTTTGGTGAGATCAAATTCTTTGTTGGTCTTCAAATTTAGCAGAGTAAGAATGGTATCTACATCACTCAATCTAAATACATCAAGGAGATACTCAAAAAATTTGGTATGGAAGATTGTAAACCAGTTGGAACTCCTATGTGCACTGGACTAAAGCTTACCAAGGATGATGAATCAAAAGAGGTAGATCAAACATTATATAGATTAATGATTGAAAAATCATAGTATGTGGTTCATAAAAGGCTAGATATTGCTCTTGCAGTTGGTATTGTAGCAAGATTTTCAGCAAAACTAAGAGAAAATCACATGATGGCAATCAAAAGGATCATGAGATACCTGAAAGACATTGAAGCTTATGGATTATGGTACAAATTTGGAGGTAATCTAGATTTGAAAGTGTTTATTGGTTTTAGATTGGGCAAGAAACATTGATGATAGAAAGAGTACAAGTGGAGGAGCATTCTTTCTTGGAAAGAGGTTGGTTTCTTGGACAAGTAAAAAGAAAAATTGCACATTGCAATCCACAACAAAAGTAAAGTATGTTGCAACAATAGTAAACTATTCTAATATTGTTTGGTTCAAACAATTATTGGAAGTTATAAAATGAGATATGAAATGCAAACTAACTAGCAAAATGTGAGTATTACAATCCTTCTAATTAAACTAGGTGTGTTATTCTAATGCATAAAAAGGAAACTATAACTTAATACAACATGATGCTAAGATACTATGATATGAAAGTGAGAGTATGAAACCACATGATCTTCCAAATCTCTAAGAGAACCTAGAAAAATCTACAACATTATAATAGTACTAAAAGATCCTCTCCAAAATGTGGAAAGAGCTCCACTTTTTAAGAAATATAGATAGCGGAGATCATGAAGCAAGATGATCTAACCAAGGGTGGGAAGTTAAAATTTTACATGATCCATGTGCACAATCATTTCCACCAATCACAAAGAATTGAATTTTATGTCTCCATGTGAGACAAAAAGACTTTTCTTTTATTTTTAAAGTGGGAAAATACTTTTATGTGTGCAACTTAGGATAAGAGATGAATGGGGTTTTTAATTTAATTAAAGGGGACATGTTCCTTTTTAATTAAATAAGAACTTAGGATATAGTGACCAAAATATAGGATAAAATCAAATAAATTAATTTTTGATGATTTGATAAAAAAACATGATTAAATTTTTTTAGAAAAAATATTGAGAAGGGGGATAATAGTCTAGATGACCATTTTTGGGTGATTAAACACACACACAAATATAAATTTCTTTTTAATTCTAATTTGTTTTACCATGTTATGGATATGGTTACAGATAGCCTTAGGGTTCAAATTACAATTATTAATTCTATTTTTATGAATTGGATATGATTGAGTTAGAGTTATGTTTAGAAAAAGGGTGTCTAGTTAGTATTAGGGTTATTGTTAGATTTAACCTTAGAAATTTGCTTAGGGTTATAGTTAGACATAAGTTTAGTAAAGGGTTCTTGGTTAGAATAAGGGTTATAGATAGACTTAGCATTAGAAATATGGTTAGCGTTATAATTATACTTAGGTCTAGTGAAAGGGTAGATGGTTATAAATAGGGTTTAGAGTCATACTTAACATCATGAATATGGTTAGGGTTATAGTTAGACACATGTTTAACTAAAGGATGGTTGGTTAGAAATAGGGTTAAAGTTAGATTTAGCATTAAAAATATGGTTAGGGGGTAAAAAGTTAGATCAGTGTCACCTTTTAGGACCTCTAAACCTATTTTGGTCAAATTTCATTTCTCTATAAAAACTCAATTTTTTTCAAAAATAAAATACCCTTTTATAGATCTCGAAGTCAATATCAATTTTATATAAATTTCATAGTATTTTGATTAGTTATAATATGTTATAATTTCAAAATATTATAAGTAGGTTTTTTAACATTTCAGAATATCCTCCCTCAAAAATGGAAAAATAAAGTATATCATATCAAAAAATTTAAAATTTCTATTTATCCCTAGAGGAGAGAGTCCTATTCAAGGATACATAATTTATTTTCAAAAAGATGTAGATTTGATAGGGAAGTTTTGACAAGAGGAAAAATTATTGGTTTCTAATAAGGTTAACCTCAAGTACTTATAACAAATAAAATATGCATTAAAAACCAATATTTCTTTTTTTGTGCCCTAGCTATACATGTCATCTATAAAATATTTCTAAATTAGAGCCAAAAAAGATGATTTGCATATACTTGTTTGATGGCCCAAACTACACACTATATTCAATTTTTTTTTTTTTTAAAATAAATTTTTATTCAAAAAATAAAATAAAATTATAGGCATAAAATTCATCCACTTTCACACATTTTAGCAATTTACATTATTTTCAAATTCTAAACACAAATACCATTTTTATGTCATTAAAGTTGAATAGTTTGAGTTCTAGGATCCCTTTTCTTTATAAAAGTTGACATAGGTTTGTGCTTTTACCCTAGGGTTAGAGTTAGACTTGAGTTTAGCAAAAGGGTGGTTAGTTAGAACTAGGGTTGGAGTTAGAATTATCATTATGAATATGGTTAGAAATATAGTTAGACATAGGTCTATCAAAAGAGTGTATGGTTAGGATTAGGGTTAGATTTAGATTTAGCATTACAAGTATTGTTAGGGTTATAGTTAGGCTTAGGTTTAGCAAAATAGTTCCTAGTTATAATAAGGGTTATATTTAGATTAAGAATTAGGAATATGGTTAGGGTTATAGTTAGAGTTATGTCTAGCGAAAGGGTAGTTGGTTAGAATTAGGGTTAGATTTAGAATTACAAATATGCTTAGGGTTATAGTTAGACTTAGGTTTAGCAAAAGGGTTGCTAGTTAGAATTAGGATTAGAGTTAGACTTATCATTACAAATATGTTAGGTCATAGTTAGACTTAGGTTTAGCAAAAGAGCATCTGGTTACAATAATAGCTATAGTTAGACATATTATTACAAATATGGTTAGGGTCACATTTAGTTGTAGATTTAGCAAAAGGGTCCCTAATTGTTATACTTAGTTAGACTTAGGTTTAAAGATATAGTTAGATTTAGGTTTATCAAAATAATGTATGGTTAGAGTTAGGGCTACAGTTAGACTTAGCATTACAATGGTTAGGGTTACAATTAGATGTATGTTTAGAGAAACAGTCCCTAATTTGAAATAGGGTTAGAGTTAAAGTTATAATTAGGAATGTTGAGGGTTATAGTTAGGGTCAATGAAAGAGTATCTAGTTACAATTAGGGTTATAATTAGACTTAGTATTATGAATATGGTTAGGGTTAAAGTTAGACTTAGTTTTAGCGAAAGGATGACTGGTTAGAATTAGGGTTGGAGTCAAAATTATAGTTATGAATATGATTAGGGCTATAGTTATACTTATCATTATTAAAGCATTGTATGCTTATAATTAGGGTTAGAGTTTTTGATCTTAGCTTTATTGAATAACTATATAGTTAGAATTAGGGTTAGAGTCAGAGTTAGCATTATAAGTACGATTAGGGTTACAATTAGACTTTTGGTTTACCAAAAAGGTGCCTAATTTGAAATAGGGTTAGAGTTAGAGTTAATATTAGGGATATGGCTAGGGTTATAGTTAGATTTAGAATTTTGAATATGGTTTAGTTTATAATTAAATTTAGGCTTAGTGAAAAGGTGGCTAGTTAGAATTAGGGTTAGAGCTAGACTTATCATTATGAATATGGTTTGGGTTATAGTTAGACTTCATCTTATCAAAAGGGTTCCTAATTTGAAATAAGGTTAGAGTTAGACATAGCATTAGGAATATGGTTAGGGTTATAGTTAGACTTAGGTCTAGCGAAAGAATACCTAGTTAGAAATAGAGTTAGAGTTAGACTTAGCATTATAAATATGGTTAGGGTTAAAATTAGAATTAGGTTTAGTGAATATGGTTAGGGTTACAATTAGACTAAGGTTTAACAAAAGAGGTGGATGGTTAGAATTAGGGTTAGAGTTAGACTTATCATTACAAATATGGTTAGGGCTATAGTTAGACTTAGGTCTATCAAAAGAGTATAAGGTTAGAATTAGGGTTATGGTTTAGCTTAGGGTTAGGATTAAAAATAGAATTAGGTTTAGTATTAGGGTACCTAATTTAAATTAGGGTTAGAGTTAGAGCTAGGATTAGGATTACAACTAGACTTAGGTTTAGTGAAAGGGTGACTAATTTAAAATAGGATTAGAGTTAGACTTAGCATAATGAATATGGTTAGGTTTACCAATAGGGTACCAATGTAAGATTAGGATTAGTGATAATGTTATAGGTAAAATTATGTTGACATCTTGTTCTCCTTGCGCATGCCTCTTAGTATAATACTATGCAAATTAAATATTTTGATGTTCCTTAAGTTCCTTTATAAATTTTTTAGTTATATTTATAATTAGTGTATTGGTTAGTGAAAATTATGCTTAGCTTGAATTCCTATAGCATGTAGGGTTAACTTAGGGTTAGGATTAAAAATAGAATTAGGTTTAGTATTAGGGTACCTAATTTAAATTAGGGTTAGAGTTAGAGCTAGGATTAGGATTACAACTAGACTTAGGTTTAGTGAAAGGGTGACTAATTTAAAATAGGATTAGAGTTAGACTTAGCATAATGAATATGGTTAGGTTTACCAATAGGGTACCAATGTAAGATTAGGATTAGTGATAATGTTATAGGTAAAATTATGTTGACATCTTGTTCTCCTTGCGCATGCCTCTTAGTATAATACTATGCAAATTAAATATTTTGATGTTCCTTAAGTTCCTTTATAAATTTTTTAGTTATATTTATAATTAGCGTATTGGTTAGTGAAAATTATGCTTAGCTTGAATTCCTATAGCATGTAGGGTTACTTAATGCTATTGAGGTAATGGTTACACATAAAATGAGTATAAAATAAATCTTAGGCTTTACAATAGGTTTAGTATTAGAATTAATACATCAATTTAATTCCCAACATATTAGTGATATATGTCATGTAAAGGGTCTCGGGCACTTTCCCTTGGGCACTTTCCCTTAGGTGTTTCCCTCTAACACTTCCTCTTAGGTGTTTCCTTTGGGTACCTTCCTTTGGGTACTTTCACTCAGGCACAATTCTCCTTCAAATTGAGATCCTCTTCAGACTAAGATTTCCTTCAAACTAAGATCACCTACGACTAAGATCATATTAGAAATATTAGAAAAATCCCATAGCTTCTCACCTAGTGCTTAATCCTAATGCCTATCCTAATAGGAATTTTAGTTGAATGAGCTTACACTATCCTAATGCATGTTCTTTTGCTATGCTATCTTATTGCACTAATTTTCTTACATTTGTACATGTTTATAAGTATACTTAAAAAAATGAGCTTTATTGTGAAATTGGATATTATTATTCTCATACATAGATCAAAGGAGAAGTATATCTCTCATTACAATTATTCAGATGAAGGAATAAGTGAAAATTGGAAGATATGAATTGACTACATGGAGAAAATTTCTCCATAATGTTGTAAGCACATCACATATTCTTTAGAGATCAAAATTGTATTGTGACCTTTGTTTATTAAATGGTCATCATAGACTTCTTTCATCATGGATGGAAACATGTCTACTTTTGTAGATGTGTCACATACAAATCTCACAACATCTTCCATCTAAGTTATCTCCACTTCTTGTACATCATCAATTGTCAAAGTTGCATTCTCAAAATATTTGACTATAGTTCTACAATACTCTTGAATTATTCATTTGCACTTATCAAACTCTCTCTCAAAAAATAATTTGAGCCTACAAAATTTGTTGGGCTCATGTCAATAATGCTTGACTCTCTATCAGAAGCTTCTATAGCTAAAATAATTTATCAAATTTAAAAAAAAAGAAAAAAAATTAGCATTAAAAAAATATGAATAAAAGTATACTTAATTGGAGGGATTTAATTTTGAAATCAATAATTTTTTTGCATAACATAACAAATGAATTAGCATAGTAAAATATGGATAATATCAACATGAAAACTATATTGCATTGAAAATTGCAATAAAAATTAGTGTATGGAAACATGGTGTTATTATGACCATTCATCAAAATTAAAGAATAAGTAGACATAATTTTTAAATATCTAGTAGCAGTCTATTGGTTCAAATTAAAAAAACACAAATTTGATACAAAATAGAAAAATAATTAATGATGATTTTTTAAAAGTAATTCATAATTACATGATTTGAGTATGTCATTGATGTTCAAGGCTTCTCAATCTCATTTCCTTGACCTTTCTATTTTGAAATTTATTTTTCACCTTTCATTTTTTTATAGTGGTCATATGTAAATGGTGACATTATTCTCAAGCATTCTATAGAATTTACACAAGAAATAGCCACAAATGTTAATCCAATTCTTTCCTTTGGACCTATATCAATTGTTTCTTATGAAAGAGTTAGTTCCTAAGATTTATGAATTGCAAATGCTCATGCCAATCATAATGGTAGTTAGAAGATTCTTCCCCTCTATAATGGGGCTGTAGTAACTAGTTTTTGATGGTGGTCATCAAATGGTATTCCAAAATAATTATCAAACTCAATTGTAACATGGGTGGGTGGTTTAGGAGGACTACTTCTTGGTTTATACACAATACTTTAGATATATCCCAAAGCTCCATTGACAAGGCCAACTTCTATCCATTTTTTTTGTCAACATCATCATGGAATATTTATTGATTAACAAACCTATTTCAAGTTCATCACTTAACCATCTTCAACTACGTTACCATTCCTTGTCTTATTTGCATGACTATGTGCAACAGGATACCTCAAAGAGTACAACATTCTCATGTTATGATTTTGGACATTATCATTGGTCAAGAAAAATGTTTAGCTTTGTTGAAGTCAGCATTGGTTGGAGCATCAAGCCCAAAGGGATCCTCATCATAAGAAGATTCCAATCATCTAATTTGGATTTGTATCTCTTAGATTTGTTAGAAGCTTACACAATCTTTATCAATCATTGTATTGTCCAGCTTGGCTAAATATTTTTTTCCAGTGTAACCAATATTTTGAATTCTTTTTACAATTATTTTTCTCACCTCTGGCTAGCATATGGTGGTTTATCATTGACTGGAGGTAATTGAGCAAGATAACCAACCAAAATAATAGATACACCTAAAAGAAAGAGATAACAATTCTTGAAAATTATTTAGCAATACTATATATGCAATTATTATATTAAATATTAGTTCACATAAATAATATACTTAACAACAACAAAATCTTTACCTGCATAACTTCTGTTAGCTTTTTTTGGTAATGCTTGTCTCAAACAAAAATCTATATTTCTAAAAAAATTTCAAAAATCAAAATCATTTCATGAATCAAAATATATGTGATGTGAGCCATTTCTTCTTGAAAACTTGTAAGTTGCATTCCCTCCAATTGAGTAAAATATTTTATTGGTATTCATAGATTTGAATGAATTTTTGAAGCTCCTATATTGAAATTTTCTACTCCAATAAATGAAAGTAATAGAAGTGGAGAAGGATTGACATTGTAATCATATGAAGAGATTAGATGATGACGCCAATCATATAAGATTTTCTTGTTCCCATAGTTCCTTAGATTATCATACATAGAGGATTCCCCACTTGATTTCTATGGTAATCTGTCATAATAATGTCAATAGCCTTTTGTTTCTTTCCACCAAGATTTGAAAATTTGATGCATTTTGAAATGTCATCATACACGAAACATTCATTTTTTTTCATTTCACCAAAGAATTTGATAGCTGCAACTATATTCTCTTTTAATTTTTTTTCAACACTCCACTTCGTATTCATATCAATATCTCTTCTTCCCAACATGTTCATTTAGAAAAAATACTTGTGTTGACCACAATGTAATTTGGATATGATTTACCATTCATGCTATGTGGTATTTTCTTAAGCACATAAAATATCTTCTACATTTGAATCACTTGTAGGCTCATCATTTTATGTTGGTTTGACTCTTTGAACATGCTAAGGAGTATAATGATGTGAATTCCAATTAGCCACTACAATACCACCACTATCACCAATGCCACTTTTAATATAATAAAAAGGTTTGTAGAGAAATAAATTAGAAGAAAAAAATTCAACCCATTTGTTGGAGTCCCATGGATGAATTGATATAAACCTAGGGAAAACTCTAACTATAGCTACTATTTCTCTTGGTCCCCATTTGTTTTCTACTATTTTCTTAACATTATATATCCAAGATCTTTCTACATCAAATAATGTTATACCTTCCGTATAAAGGGGTCTTTTTTTATAACCCTATATAAAAGACTTTGTATGCTCTTCCTCATTATGCTATGTATTAAGTTTTATAGGTATGAAAACTTCATGTGAAATATTTAGATTAAAAAACTTTCTACTACTCTCCACTAACGAAAGCTCTAACAATATATGACATATTTCTTGAGCTCCAATATCTCTTTCTATAACTATTTATGTGAAACTACAACATTTAGGGTTAATTTATGATGACTATTTGTGATGGATTATGAAAAAAAAGGAATTTCAAAGTGATTTTCCATTGTTTTTATAAAAGTATCCCGATGTTGTCACAATATTAATAGATCCATCAATATTGTGACAGTGTCAAGAATATAAGTAAAAAAAGAAAAGAAAAAGGCCCTTATTTGAATGTATAAATGAAATCACGCCTAACCTGACCTCATGCAAAAACTAGAAGTGAATCCCCTTCAATTCATCCAAAAAAACCTCATAGACATGTAAGTTTGACAATTTTTATTATTATTTCTGTAATGGTATAGGCATTTAAGTTTCATGAATTTTTGTTATATCTGTCAATAATGGATTATTTTTTAGTCTAGGAATTGGTAAGGAAACTAGAAGATTTAATTTTTGTTTTAGTCATTTAGAATTTGGGAGTGAATATATATTTTGTCTCTACTAATGCCCTTGTGATTGATATCTCTATTGTTGTCATGCCCTTGTGAGTTACATCTTTGCATTGATCTTTTTGAGTGGAGAAGGAAGAAAGGGAAAAGGAAAAGGAAGGTCTCCCACATACCTATTTGATCTCAAATGATGACATATGCATACTAAATATTGAGTGTGTATATGTAGTACTCCAAAATCATCCATTTCACACCTTCATCTCTTGTCATGGCCTTGTGATCTACATCTTTATAGCAATCTTAGTAAAATGCCACAAAAAAACCCATTGATTTTTGTACTTTAAAACTTGAATGATTTTATTTGGTCACATACACACATACCCTAACAAAAACTTAAACTATTATGGTGAAGGATTCTTACCCATTCAATCATCTTAAGGTATTTTTTGACAATAGCTAAATAAGAGATGTCTTGATCCAATAACACATTCATGGTTTTGTCATAACACAAAAAATATACAAATTGGGTCCATTAGGCCTACTATTAAATTTAATTACTAGAGTTACACAAGTACAAGGAGTCACATGGTAAATTCTTTATCAAAATATAAAGGTCTCATGATGAGGGAATTCAATAAACATGTCACCGTTGTAGATTAGCATGGCAGTAGGAAATAACTAAAAGGATCAAGATTCTATCATGAAAAATACCAGTAGGGTAACAAGAGTATGGAAGGGAAATGCTATCAACAATGAAATAAACTATTATTTGAGGAGCAGTTGCATTTTCTTGTTGGATAGATCTTTTTTCCCAAGAGATGTTACAATGAAAGAACAATTTGAACACCCACTATTGGAGAGAAATATTCAAGATAGAAAAAACTAAAACCCAACACATGATAGTATGATGTAGCATCAATCAATTAGTTGTAACAATAACAAGAGTAACTTTGAAAGAAATGAAAAAAAAAAATATCTAGATAGGGTAAAGAACAAATCATTGTAAGGTATTCTCTATATATAATTTGATCCTCTTTAGAACCTCAATTTTATTAGAGTGTTATTTTTTCTTATATTATTGCTAACTATTTTCCTTAGAAAATATTAAATTTTACTAAATAAGACTCTCTACAATTACTTGTTCTTAATACCTTGATATTCTTCTTTATCTAATCATTTGTAAGAGCTTTCAACTCAACTCTAGTAGGCCCTTAAAATTTCTATGTAAAAGAGAACCAAATATCAAGTGAGAGTACATCAATGATATTATAAATCCCTATGTATCAATTCCATAATCCCTAAATATATAGCAAAAACATAGTACACAATTTTGCTTTCCATAAATAAAATGTTTGTAGAACTCAAAACCAAGAGAGAAATCCATTTGTCACTCCCCAAACTCTTACATTTTGAGGTCTTAAGGTATTTCTCACCAATGTGTTCATCTTAGAATAGATTCTTATTATCTATAAATTTTGATTGTAAAAAAATAGGATTCTCAAATCATTACATTCAATTGTTCCCATCTTAAAGTGAAATAAAATATCAAAGTGAACTTCCTTAGCTAGCATCATGGTTCCATGAATCATCTTACATCCTTCTTAGTCTAATTATATCTACACATCAATAACATTCATCATAATTATTAAGAATAGGTTCCTTATTAAACCAAAAATTTGTACAAAGCCAAAAAATGATTTGATCGTTTCATCTCTAAATATAATATTTGACTTCCAACATCTAATATAGTAATAAGAGATGAGTTCTCTTAAATAAACCTCCCACCATTAGTTTTATAAAATATTTACAAAGCCAATATAATTTTTTTTAGTTTTATTGCTAAATGTAATATTTGACTTTGAGAGATGAGTTCTCTTATATAACTAGATTGTTCCATAAATGTACCAAAGAACATCATAAAGTGAGACAATAGTCTTCCTTATCCATCTTCATGCCCATAGATTTCAACTACCTTACCACAATATTGATGGCATTCAAGCATTTTATCATGGAAGTATAATCACTCATCTTAAGAAATAAATATTGGGGGAAAAGGTTTACAAAGAAATTTTTTTCTATGATTTCAAATTCCCTAATGTCATCCAAGGTTCAATGTTGGTGGCTTCTCCCAATGCAATTGAGAACATTAAATAAAAAACACAATATTATTCAAAGAAACTTTGAAGTGGAGGAAAGTAGTTGAAAAGAAAAAATGCTTGACACTCTTAATTCTCCTAATAGCTATACCAAATATGAATACAATAACTCTACTATATTTGAGGCCATTTTTTAATGGCAAACCATCACAATAGAAATAAAATACTATCATAGGATTGACACATGAAAGAGTCAAATCCATTTTGGCACATGCTTGATGAAGATTCAAAGTGTTATAATATTGTCATAATTGTGATAAACAATGGTGTCAGAGATCTAGTGCTTGATAGCCATATGTTACATCTCATAGTTCATCACAATGTAGAATTACAATGTTTAGATGTCACACAGTTGTGACACTATAATGTTGCAACTAGAATTGGTTGATGTTACCGTGTACCACTAACATGACAGATATATTGTATATACAATAAATATGTATCACAATTGAGCGACACTATCTTGTCGCATGGTCCACTGAGTAATATTTCTATGTGATAGCTTATTAATAGAGATGTTGTATATGCCACAAAAATATGTTGCATACTTTCTATAGGTAGGTGTCAGATAGACATATGTTTCAACAATTCTCTATCCCTATTGTGATGTTTTGATGTCACAATTGTGCCAACCTATGTGTGGTCTTTGATGGGGTTGTTGGAAACTCAAAGATCACCTTTAAGATGCCAAGCTTTCCTACTATATAGATAGCTCTCTACCATTCATCTTTGATCCTTCTTTAATGGCCATAATTTGATAGTCACAAGAATCATCCTCTCTCTTCTATAAGTTAAAAATTGAAGCACAAAATATCATCATGTGTTCATATTAGTTGTTGCAATTTTTAACATACAAAATAGAGAGTAGACGACTCTTGTGACTGTCTTATTTTGGCCATTATGGGAGGATAAAAGAGTAACAATATAGACCTCTCTGTGTTGTAGATGAGCTTGGTGTCTCAAACATGACCTTCAATAAGGTGACAACCCTATCAAAGACCATAATACATCACTTAAATTATGTCATAAATGTATTGGCATTTAATGAAATGAGAGAGAAATCTTGAAAATGATGAAAGATATTAATATGATCTATACAATGTATTGAGTTAAACCTGATGATCCATGAGACTATGTGGGAGGCTCATGAAAGTGGTTTAGGTTACATGTGTAATTTAATTATGTTATGTTAGTCAAAGAATTCACATTAGACAACTATTGACCTTACATTTCACATTCCACTAGCTCTTCATTTATGCAAGCACCTCATGATAGCAATAGAAGATAACCAAGTATATTTTCACTAATCTACTTAAAGATACCACATATCACTTGGTTCAAGTCCTATGCTTTATCTTTGACTGTTTCCTAGGGTATGAGTGTCACCACTAAGACCAAGCACCATGGGTTTCTAAACACCATTAATAAGGCTATTTGGTTTCAACATCTTGCCACCAAGTTTTAACATTCAATTTAAAAAAACCATCTATCATATTCAATGACAATCAAATTGCTATTCAAATTTCACAAAACTCTGACCACCATTAATAGATCAAGTTATGCACCATATTTGAGATATTTTATTCATTAATGAGTTATTGATCTCCAACTTATAAATTTGATCAAAATCAACAAGTTTACTTGACAACACAAGTTAACTACAGACAATGTAAATGAGTGAAGACTCTCTTTGACTAAGAAACTACTATACATGAAGGTCTAGAGTACAACCCTATGAGTGTTATTATTTTGAACCTACATTTTATATCACTTTCAGAATGAAATCCTTTCAACACTAAATTTACAAATTCTCTATAATTATCAAGTTCCAAAAAGGATGGACAAAAAGCTTTAAAACTTCATGGAATGTATAAGCTCTATAAAGAGGACCTTCACATCTTCAAGCTTCTATTAAAGGTCCTAATGCTCCAACTTCTACTAACTTCTTAATGGATCAAATTATTTGTTCTATTTTATATAGTAGAGACAACTAGAATATCATGGTGAGGAAATCTAAGGTGCAACATATTCTATATTGTACATATATTTGGGCATTTATCAAGCGAAATAAAGACACATTGCATTAATATAACATTAACAATGGAAACTATGTTTCCAAATAATTCCTACTCATATGATTAGTCAAAAACATTGAAGACCTATGTATCTTAAATCCAATATCATCCTCAAATGTATGTCCAAATTATTCTAGGCTAATGAAAGTAGAAGTACAAGCATATCTAATTAAGACAAAAACCCTTGATACTGAAATGAGAAATAAACTAAGCCAATCAAAAGAGCATCAATATATCTCTTGAATCTAACATAATTTTATCAAATTAGTATAGCTTGAAATAGGATTCTAGATGGTACACTATCAATAGGGGGGAAAGAGAACTAATTAGCTTTCTATAGATTTGTAGAAACTATATAGTAACTATGGTAGTAATTTAGCAACTATTCTAATGAGATATGCTTTCTGGATTTGATTGTGTAGAGTTTTTTATCATCAACATTTTGGATCATACTACATGATCCATCATCAGGATGCAAGAGAAGAACATAGAATGATAGATTGTAGATCTAGCACACCAAATCTAACATTTTTTATGGTGTGCTAGATCTGCAATCTATTATTTTATGTTCTTCTCTTTATCTTGATAATGGATCATGTAGTATGATCTGAAATGTTGATGATAAAAAACTCTACACAATCAAATCCAAAAAGCATAGCTCATTCTCATGGATTGTGGAAATCTAATAGATCTTAACCATTCTAATCATATATACAACCAAATGATTTGGATTTCTATAAATAAATTCAGATCTTCATGTTAGTGAATATATTCAATTATCATATATCACTCAATTTGCATCTTCTCAAGTGTACTCAAATTTTCAATAAATAAATTTTAGCATTTAAGGTTTGGGGCACTAATGATGATTTGGATCCAAGTTATTTTAATCATATAATGTTAAATTCATTAGTCTTGACATCACTATAAAACTCTTTCTACGTAGTATGCTATTTCTTTTATTGTGGAACATAGAAATTTCTTTCTGAGAAAAATAATTTTGTTGTACAACTTGGGGCACCCAAGATTTTGATAGTACAGATAACTACCAAAAATTGGTTTTATATTCTTGGTTAAAAGGTATAATTCAATAGAGAATGCTACAAAAATATTTTGCACCAATTGTTTATTTATTCCAAAATATTGTTATCTTGATAAGAGATTGCATTTAAAAAAAATTCATTGGAAAGATACCTATCATGAAAATAGAAAATCCTTGTACTAAATAGAGTTCTACCTTCTATGATTTCACTTAAAAACCACCCTATTTTTATTATAAGCCATGATGAGGTTCTCTTTGTGTCCTATTTATGCCCTCTCATTGTTCTCCAACCTTCATTGGTAAGATGTGTCATGCTAATACATAGATAATCATTAGATAGTGCAATTCTTTTTCTTAGAATGAATAATACAAACCAAAATATATTCTTTGTAATCTTTGTGTGCCCACAATAATCAGTGGCAAGTGTTTGGGTAAATTTGAGCTCCTAAAATGAATCTAAATTCCCCTTTAACATATAACATCATTCATTCCTTCCTTTATCCATTAATAAAAAATCATATTAATTAATTATGACATTTCATAAATTCATTAACACATAAGATTCATTGACATTCATTAACATGCAACAATTATCAACTTTCATTAACATATTATATAATTCATGAACATTCATTAGCACATAAATAAGTCCATAAAGACATAAAAACTAGTCATTTTCAATTAATTTACACATTATTTAACAATCATTTTTTGTTTTTCTTTGAGGTTTTTTTTAGAATGATGCATGTAATCTTGAAGAGGAACATCCATGTCATCAAATTCATGTTCCCCCTCAATAGTTCATTCTTGCTCTACTCATGATCTATTTTGTGCATGCATTGTCCTTTGCACCTAATGCAAAGGAGGGTCCTTGGCAATAACAAATAAAAGGGTTAATTAAGAACATTTTATTAATATTTTAACAAGTATTTCACTACTTTAAAGAACATGTCATTGTTTTCTTTACCTGATCTAGCCACATCATCTTGCTTAACACCCTCAACCTCAATGTGCTCATCATGAATAGTGGCATCTACGTCCTTTACAAATGCAATATATAATGTTACATTAATCCAAACATGACCAAAAATAGTTAAATTTGTATTAGTACACCAATCTCAACTTAAGATATTTATTTGTATTAATATATAAAAATAAAAAACCAAATGTATACCCCAACCATTGTGATGCACATCCAAACCAACAACTTCCCCATGTTTGGGTAGTGTACCAAGATTGCCACCAAGTTTTGTTTTAATGTCATGGACATTGTTATCACATTTTATTACTTAAAACAATTATACTAAATTTATGTTAAAATTTAACATCAAATACACTAACTGTTAAAGTATTTTTTTCAAATACCATAATGGATCCATTACTAGACTCTTGTGCACTCATTTAAGCTTGTAACCTTTGAGTTGTGACTCCATAGCCATGTTTGTGGGCTAATTTTTTGTCTTCTTCTAAGAGTTTTCTTTTGAAGTCCATGCCCTGCATTTTTATTTGGTATCATGTAGTTTTGTTACATTGTTTCATCAAAACTGAATTGATTGTAAAATATAATTATTTGCATATTAATTTTTATTTATTGATAGTTACTACTCATGCAATACATTTTTAATAACCACCAGAGCCAAGATTGTGTTTCTCATGATTTTTTTTTCCTTTCATATGTTTTGAATAACAAAGAGTAATTAGTGTATATATGAAGTAATTACCTTCTTTGATTGGTTGGTAGGTCATGTCTATGGTGGTGTCTATCAATATCTCTCTACCTCATCCAACTTAAGATTCTCCCACTCTAAAACAAGAATGCAAGGTGGGTGCTCGTAGTTAGGGTTATTTTCTAATGTAGACTTGTAGTGGTCTCTAATATAGCTCAAGTTGTGCCTTTCTTTATTAAGTATGCTAATTTTTTGAAATGCATGAGGGCCAAAATAGTTTATTATACTCTCAATGAGAGCCTCCTTAATCTATGGAGTTTGGGCTTTCCACCTTTTAAGAAAAAAAACTATGAGATTCATATATAAATAGATTAAAAGAAAACTATTGAAGTAATGCTATAAAATAAAAAATGGATTGGGGAATTTTATATTGGATAGAATGTTCCACCCTTTACATATGGTGGGCCCAAATATATGAAAAAAAAGATTCATTTGATTTTTCATAGAAAACATTATTCCTTGCAAAATGATCATGGGATAAATAGTGTTACTAGCTTGCTCTCTTACCTAGCCTGAACCAAAATAATGATTGTAATAAAGAACCAATATTTACAGTACCTGGAACTTGGGAAACTCTCATGGGAAGTCCATCATCATCACTCATGAGCAAGATGTAATTCTCCATCATTCCCATACATATACTACAGGTAGCTCCAATAAATCCTCATTTTGTGTAGCATCTCATGCTACATAAAATGGATCCAATATTACAAAATGCCCCCAAGAAAGAATAGTTCAAGTGAAATATACATAGGAAAAATGAGAGAGAAAAAGAGGGATCTATGTACTCATAGGTGGTACAATAGTAATCATGGACATGCTACATGTTGTTGACATTACTATCCTCAATACATCTAGAATTCTATTTCTTGTTGTAGGTAGCATCAGTATAGTATCATTAACAGGTGCTTAAAAATAAGATTTTTGTAGTATAAAAAAACATGGACAATACTGTTAGATCATAAAAAGCATATATTTTAAGAAAAACACAAATGAAGGATAGAACATGTCATTTCCTTGAACCACCTAAAGCACCCTTGTAAGGGAGATGAGGTACATCACTAGTAAGAAAAGCCTACAAAAACAAAATGTTAGTATTTTAGTTAATGACATAAATAAAGGAGTTTAATATATAAATCATTATTGATCTATTGTTAACATAAAAAATTACTTGATAAATTGTGTCTTATTGCATTAATTCAAACCCTCTCCTCACTAACTAAGGAGCTTGAGGTTGGAAAGATCCCAATTGCTCCAATTCTAATGAAAATTTATGGATGACCTTTCAAACTACAACAGTAAGATTAGGGGTTGATGCAAAATCAATAGCGAATGGGTCCTCCTCTATGCAATCCTCTTGAGGGATTGCATGCTCCTTTCCATTACTCTAATTAGTACTCCTTTGTAAGAATAGTATTATTAGTAGTATATAAAAAAGTACTCCAAAACATAAGTGAAGAATTAAAAAATAACAATGAGTTTTACCTGTCAAGAAGAAGAAGTTCCATGAGGATCATCATCATCACATATATGTGGCTATTGATCCATATTGTAGCTGGTATGTATTTAATAAAAATCATTAGGACATGTTAAAACATATCTAATTAGTAGAAACATATATTGGTAGAAACATTAGCAAAAAAGCTTATTAATTTAATGGTGCATTGGAGGAAATTATTATTGATTTAAATGGTGCATAATATGTACCACACTGACCATGATAGTGGCTTATTTTGCATATGTGTGATTCAAATTGTAATTGATAAGAAGCTATTTCCTTTTACATATTGATCTTATTACACACACAAATACGTGATTTCCCTCACACACCTCAAATATGCAATTGGGTTTCTTAATAGTTGACGTAGTTCATGTACTATTTATAAAACCTATAATATTTCCTAATTCTTTTGGATTTTTTTGATGTATATAGATATTATTTTACTTTGTGAATTCCCTTTCTATTGTACATAATTTGCTGAGAGTGCATACGTACAAATGTTTTTTTTATATCTAACAATACACATCCAACAACTATAATCGTAACAAGTTTTGATATACTTCATTAGTTTGACAACTTTGTTTTAAGAGACCTTGATGCCATCCATGAAAAATAGGACCAAACCATGTAATGATGATAGTGCTATGTGATGTATCCTTTCTCCAACACAAAAATCAATAATTATTGGAGGAAGTTCCTTGGGGATCCATTTTTTCTGTAAATGTTAGTACCTAAAGGGCACCTCAGAGTTTCCTTTTCTCTCATCATCATAAGAACATGATCCTCATTGAATAAGGAAATATTTCATGCATTTATTGAATTTATTTATGATCTTTTGGCCTTTAGTTGATCTCCTTAATGTAGATATACTACATGTCTCACTTTCTTTTTCCATTCTAGTACTTCCCTTAATTCTCGAGGAAGACACATCTAAGAATACCTATTTGTTGGTACCTACACACAATGAAATGAGCGAGATAGCTAGTAATGAGATAGATATTTTTCAAATGAAAAATAAATTAATCTAATATATACAGTGTATTGAGTTATACCCGATGATCCATGAGAATGTGTGGGATGCTCATGAAAGTGGTTTGGGTTCCTACACATGTAGTTAAATTATGTTATGTTAGTTTAAAAAACCATGATAATGTAATAGTGTACAATATGAGGACATAGTGATCATTATATATATTTTTGTATTCCTTACCTTTGCTTTCTGTTGTCTAAGAAGGATCCTCAAGAGAAGCTAGGTTGACGATGTTAGTAGTCAATTACCTATTAATTCAACCAAGGGTGGCAACATCACACAAAACATAAACATGGAATTAACATCAACAATAAGTCCAAATGTATCACATCCACAATAAGCATCATACATGAATTTAAAAAATTAAAGGTTGCATCATGAATTAATTAGGTTAAGCATTAATCACACAACTATACATTGCTATAATCAAATCAATATTAAATAACATAAGCATTGATTGCATAACTATACATTTCATTCATGTCATTGA
>CM053783.1:502076990-502164490 GCA_028749045.1 Cupressus sempervirens | reverse complement strand
AATCAGCAAGGGCGTTTCTAGAGTATTTGAGAGGGGGCAAGTGATTCCTAATAGTTGAAAGGGGTTTGGAGGCACAAAAAACTCCTTTTTTGAGAAGGATTTTATAAATTTTATGCGAGATGCCTTCAATGAAAGGAAGGATGATAAAGGGGGTAATGTTGAGCTAGGAAGGGGGGGTTCTTGGGGTGGAGTGAGCAACTTGGCTTGCTTGAAAGCTTTGGAAATATTTTGGTTGGTTTGCCCATTGAGCCTAAAGACTTTGTGAAGGTAGAAAGCTCTTCATCAATGTTGTCATCATCAAAAATGCAAAGGGCCCTAAGAGCCAGGGTTTTGAGCACTCCAAATTTTTGGCAAGGGTGGTGATGGGAAGAAGAATGGAGATACAGGTCAGTGTGGGTGGATTTATGAAACACTTGATGACTTAGCAAGCCATCTAGTTTCCTTGTGATTAAAACATCAAGAAATGGTAGACATCCATTCCTCTCAAGCTCCATGGTGAAGGAAATATAGGGTGGCACCTTGTTAAGGTGTACATGAAATTCTTCCAATTTTTGGAGACCATGAGGCCAACAAATGTTGGTATCGTCAACATAGCATTTCCACCACTTAGGCTTGAAGGGGAAGGAGTGTAAAGCCATATCTTTGAAGTAATCCATGTAAAGATTGGCAATGATAGGAGAAAGAGGGGAGCCCATAGCTACACCATCAACTTGTTCTTTAATAATATCTTGGAAGGTGAAAAAGGTGGATCTTAAACATAACTCTACTAATGTGGTCACCTCTTCATTGACCTTGCGTTTGACAACTTCGATGGAGTCCGAAATGGGGACCTTGGTGAAAAGGGAGACCACATCAAAACTAACCAAAATGACATCATTTTATAGTTTGGCATCTTTGATGAAGTCAAAAAAATGGTTGGAGTCTTTGATAAAAGAGTCACATTTACCCACTAGAGAGGAGATCTACTTAGGAAAGAATCAAGAGGGTAAGTGGGTGAGCCAATAGTGTCAACAATGGGCCTAAGAGGGATGTTGGCTTTGTGGATCTTTGGGACTCCATAAATGTGAGGAGTGACTTCTTTGGAAGGAATGAGAAGTTTCTTGGTGGAATCCTCAAGAGAAGAGCCATTGATCGCGACTTTGACTTTTTTGGGGATTTGGGAACACGAGTTGCGGGCTAAGATTTTGTAGCTCATAGAATCTGAAAGGATAGTAAGCATCTTGGAGATGCAGTCTCCCTTGTTCCAAATGATCGTGGTGTTGCCTTTATTGGCTCTAGAAATAATGAGGTCATTTTTGCACAAAAGGTTCTTGAAAGAGAGAAATTTTGGATTAGGGATGTTGCTCTTCAGAGGCTTTGCTTGTCTAAGAGAAACAACACAATCTTGTCTAACTTCTTTATGAACTTCAGATGGGAGAGCACGAACAAAGTTTTCAATTTTGGCAAGGAAGTCAAGACAAAGAATGAAGCGAGGAGAGGGTGAAAAATTAAGGCCACGCTTGAGGAAATTGAAACACAGGGGATCAATGATGGCATGTGAGAGGTTAACCACTAGCTTGGATTCCCAATCATTAATAATGGAATGTGAGGATGAGGGAGCCAGTTGGAGAATGTTGGGGCAAGGCTGGGATGGCTTATGATGAGAGGATGGGGGAGGTAGAAAGCAGGTTGAGAGACATGGAGGAGAGGACAAAGATAAACTCCTCACATTGTTAGAAGTAATACAGGATGGGGGAGGGGTTCGAGAAAGGTTCAACTGGCTGGGAGCAAGATAACAATCATAAATGCAATGTGAAGCCAAAGGAGAAATAATTGAGTTAGGTGTGGATGTACCTAGAAATCCTAACAAAGAGCCATTGATGACAAGACTTATCTATGGAGTAGCTGCTAGTGAGCCGTTGGAGCTGACTAGTAGTGTGTGAGAGCCTACCTCGGCATTGAAGGGAGTCTTGGCAAGAGAATGGAGGATGGTGGAACACGATCTTGAATGCACAAGAAGGGTTGTAGAAGAGACAAGAGGGAGAGGGGAGGGAGAACCCACTGGAGGAGAGGACAACACAAGCCCAGGTCATGAATGGCGGGAGCCCAGTTGTAGGGAAGAAAGAGAAATAACAATGTATGACGTGGGTAGAGGTGAAGAGTCAAGCTTGCAACTAAGTAGAGAGGAAGGAATAAGGAAAATTCCTACATTGCTAGGGGAGGGAGCTACAGGAAAGGAAGAGTGAGTTGAGTGGTCAACTAATACGTGAGGGGAAGAGAGAGGTGATCTAGGCAGAGATGATGAGCATTGCTTGCATCACTATAGAGAGGTAGAATGAAGGTTCCTGCCTACATTGAGAGGGGAGGAAGCTACTAGTGAGGAGGAGTGAGATGTGTAGTCAACCAATGCATGGGGGGAAGAGAGAGGAGATCTATGCTTGTGGAGTAGACTAAAGAACTTTCTCTTTTTCCTACTAATAGAATCCAACTCACAACCCTGGGCATGAGCAAAAGATGCTATGTCAAAATGGATCCATAAGTCTAAATGGAGTGTAGATGCAAGCTCCAAATGAAGAGGAAAAAGCCTAGAGTTGAGAGCATTGATCTTCCTCCTAGTGGAAGAAATGACAGATCTGAGGAGGGCCAAGCCTACATGGATGAAAATGTGGTTAGTGTGGATGTTACGCAGGTGATGAACAACAAAAATGAAAGAGGGAACCAGCTGGGAGTCTCTGCATCTTTTTTGAAAATCTAGGTCTACAAAAATCTTGTAAAGCTTTATTCTTAAAACCTCAAACTGCTTGCATTTCATGAATATTTCCCTCGCATGAAGGGTTTTGTTTAATTGTAACATATTTCAACAATCCATAAAATTCTATATTCGAGCTCCTAGGTGTGATTGTGTATGATTTTTAACATCAATGTTTTGGATCATTCTTTTTCTTAGCTCTCTCATTATCATCTTGATGATGGATCATAGGGTATGATCTAAAACGTTGATGTTAAAAATCATACACAATCACACCTAGAAGCTCAAATACAAAATTTTATGGATTGTGGAAATCTGTTACAATTAGAGGAAGAAAAACCTATGAAGAAGAAGGTAAGGTGATCATCACCAAGCCACCTAAACCATTCACTACAATCTTCACAAGGAGGTCTAGGAGGAAAGGTAGTGATATTATCCTTAGCAATCCTCCCCCCACCTTCCAAGAAAAATTGAAATATATGGAAGAAGGTGCAGGTATAACCAACTTCAAATCCTTGAAGTAATAAACCAAGACAAAGGTGGAGAAGAAATAGGTGGAAGAACTGGTGTTGACCAAAATGGGAAAATGGAAGTATTCACCAAATCAAATAGCCTCTTAAGTCTCTAATGAATTATTATAAAAAATAAAGCCAAGATGGGACTTTGCAATGCAAATAGAAAAAGACATCTATGCACAAACCCTAAGGTAGTTGCTACTGAGCATGGTAGATGCTAAGGTAAAAGAGTCCTTGAAGAAAAATGAAGATTAAATGACTCTTAGATTCAATACTTGTTTAATTTTGATCAAGAATATAGAGCATGTGGTTAAGAATGCCACAAGCATGTGGAAGAATGTTTATCATTTGCATAAACCAAGTGACTTCCCAATAGATGTTAAGAATAATGATGAAGAAGAAACTTATACTGAGCCTACATAGTTTGACAATGAGGAAGATGAAGAAGATAAAGAGAAGGAAGCTACCAAGGAAGATAAAAAAGATGATGAGGAGACTGACCCAATGAAGATAACAACCATAGTCATTGTCTCACTTCCTCACTCTCCAAGAAAACCAGTATCCACATCAAGCTCTGAGATAGCTTTAGCAAGTTTGATTATGACAACCATAGACACTTTAAACATCCAATCACTCTTCACCCCCACACAACTCAACACATCATTGAGAGAAGTGACTACCACTTCATCTACTAAGTTGTAGCCTCCCTCTTCTTTAGGTCCCGAGTTGCAATCATCAATCATAAATGCAATAACTTCTACAATTTTGAGTTCTTTAGTAGTAAGTAATTCAATCTTGGATTCTACAATTTTGTGTACTTTAGTAATGGATAATTCAATCATGACTTCTTTAGTTTCAGATTCAACAAGCATTCCTATTAGTATTCCATCAGTTAGTACTATATACATTTTCACAGCAAGTCCTAGTATATCTATAATTTTTTCCATCTCGAATACAAAGGCATTAAGTACAAGGATAGTTGAACCTAAGGCTCAACTAAGTACAAGATTTTTGAGTAGAGGCAAGGAGATAGAAGAGGATATAGATCTAGATGAGGAAATAGAAATTCCTAAATGGGAATTTTATAATCTTACTATGTATCAAATGCATATAGCTGGTGAACTCCTCCAAAAGAAGGAAAAACAACAGAAATTAAGAGAGGAGAGAGACAAGGAATATAAAATTATAGATGATGCTAAGAATAATTTTTCTAAGGCTATAGGTATTAAGGTAGATTCTTCTCAACCTATTTTATTGCAATTAGTTGAGGCAGTCCAAAATTTTAATGAGGACACTAGTGGTCAAGATAAGTTAATTGAAAAAGAAGAAAATAAATTTGACAATAAAGTGCTTGAGCAGATTCCTCAGCAAATTGCTATCCATCAAGTTGTGCTTTCCTCTATTTTGGCCAATCTTGAAACCTCTTGCATTAACGTGACATCACTTTTTGAAAAGTTGTGTGATGTTACTAAGTTCACAAAGGAGATAAAGAGAAAACTGACAAAGATTGATGATGATCTAAAAGCCAATGCACAACAATTGCAACTTGACTCTAGTTCAAGCTCTGCACATCATATGAAGATCAAATTACTGTTAGACATGCAAGAAAAGTTGTTGAGAGAAAAGCAAGGATCCAATCTACATTGATAGATATTTATAATATGATCCTTCCTATCATGGATACAATGCAAAAACATATTGTTTATTCGAAAACCTTGATCCATGACACCAACTTCTCTATTGTAGATTACATGATAGAACTCTCTACAGAAGTTTGAATTGCTCTACATACATACAAGATTTTGCAAGAGAATTGGGATAAAAATCTAGTACTTATTCTTAAGGTACATTCTAAGTTTCTATCTCATTTTGGTGTCTCCATGTAAATAAATTTTGAATAAATATTTGGCATTATTGTCAAAAAGGAGGAGAGACTATGTATAGTGAGACACTATGTATATTGTATGGGGGAGAATCATGCAAAGGGAGAAAATGTATATAGTAGAGGAGAATTTTTCAGATATGTTGTATAGTATACTATATATATACTTACAAATACAAATTTTGAAAATTCTCAAAATAGTATATTCTACCGAGTCAATATCACATGGTGATGTATATAAGTTTTGGGTAATAAATGTTTTTGTCACTAATGCCAACGAGGGAGATTGTTGACATACCACTTAAGTTTGTTATTAGTGACAACACTTATTTAGTTTTTGTATGGCTACCGAGCTCATTGAAAAATCTATAGTATTTTCCATGTAATTCAGCAACCATCAAATTCTCCAATTGCTACCAAGTCTTCTAGATTAATTCTAGTGGTCACTGAGCATTCTAGTGGTTACCAAGGGAATTTAGTTAGTGTGAAGTACAATAGTTCAAACCAAGAAAAATTAGATAGTGTGAAGTCTAGTAGTTCAACCCGAGCACTCTAGTGGTTACCGAGCTTTGCAATTTCTATGAAGCTAATAGTTCATGTAATATGAAGCTAGTGTTAACCAAGCCATATAAAAAGTTAGTGTTTATCGAGTGAAGTAATGGTAAACTAGTAATTTAGTTAATGTCAAGTGACACAGTATGATGCAGGAGCATCCAAGGGTATAAGGGCAATCTTGTGTCATCCAAAAAAATGTACTTAGACTTAGTTTTTGTTTCATGTGTTTTCTTTTCTGGATACCCATTTGGGTCAAATAAAGGTTTCAACTCTCACAATTCCACTATTAGTGTTCTAGGTTAGAGTTTTTAGTCACCTTGGGATATGTGTAAATGCCAAAAAAATAGGAGTATGTAATTGAGCCATCATTTTTTTGAACTAGAATGTTTAAATTGGTTGGATGAATGTAATTGTAATTTAGAGCATTCCAGAAAAAGAATCAGGTCAAAAGGCCCCACGGTTTGAAAGTTATTGCAATTTTTCAGTTTCTGGAGACATCCTAAGAATGCTTCAAAGTCAAGTTAGGAGCATTAAATGACCTTAAATAGGGCCAAAAAATGGGGGATGAGTGAATCTGGTCCATAGGGCTATAGAGTGCTTTGAGAGCTTTTCAAAAATGTAAACGGTTTGTCAATCGGAGCTATGGTTCAAAAGTTATGCCTCTTGAAAGTTCGGTTATTGTTTCTGGATTCTTCTAATTTTGTGCCGACTTCTAATGCAACTTCTAGAGCCTTCTATTTGGTTAGTGGATGCCAACTAGTACTTTCTAGAATGTATTCCTAATCCTTAACCCTCTGGGGTCTATTTAAGAATATTTCTAGCATTGTAAAAGGCAGTTCGGAGTGGAGTTTGATAGAAGGTACTAGGAGAAGAAATTATCTCCAGTTTTATGCTATTGTAAGCCAATAGGGCCTATTTTGAAGTCTATTTTCTCTACACTAAGTGTACTAGCATATTTTTATAGTTAATAAAATTTTCCCTTTCCTGTTGTGTCCATTCTGTGCTTGGGTCATGTCCCCATCAAGTGGTATCAGAGCATACCTTTGTCAGTGGTAGCAGAGTGTACCTCCATCACAGTATCTATCAAGTCACCAGTACAAATCAAGTTTGAGACTACTTTGAGGTGATTAGTATGGACCAAGCTTCTATTTCTACCAAGTACATGATGATGCCAAGTAATGATAGTGGACATCGAGTATTATAACTTCACCAAGTCAGTCTTCAGAACCCAAGTGTCTTCATATGGGCCGACTTTGTAACATTGATGTTAACCTGTATAATGGCTGACTTTGTTATTATGCAAATTGGATTGGTATATATGTAATGTATTGTATCATATCCAATATGTATGAATATGTAAATCATGAACATAAGTATGTAAGAATGTGAATGTAATCAAGTAGTAGATGAAGTATATATTGAAGGCCATATCAGAAAAGGAGCAACAAAGACATATCCATCAAAAAAGGTGATTAATACTTCAAGGAATATCTATCAATAATTTAGTTTTAAGTCAAAGATCTACTATTTCATTCTAACAGGTGAATGAGTCTAAATCCTTTAACAAGGTAGACTTAACAGTCTTTCTCAAAATATCTTTACTGAGTGTATACTTTATTGTGTGTTTGTAAATCCTTTAATTAGGTGGACCTAGTAGTCCTAATTGCTCCTAATAGAGTAGATCATTAGAAGTGATCAATATAAGCCTTAACAAGCCAACTTTATACTGTAGTATTGAAGTTTTGTGTGTATCATCCCCACCCAGTTTTATTTTCTATTTGGAAGGTTTCTGGGTCACTAAATTATTGTGTTTAATTGTTATGAATGTTTTATGTTTCCAATTTATCATGCATGCAATTAGATCAATAAATTATAATTGAAATATTGCTATAGAGTGCTAAAATTGATAAAGTTTTAGAGCTTACTAATTCACTCGTCCCCTCTCAATAACCTAGCATAGTCTTGAATATTTCCAATAGCTTATTGTATCCTTAGTAAAGTTGTTGAGGTGTTGAAGACACACCAAGGAGATGCACTAGACTCGGTTCTATTAGTAGAATTTTTTTTTGAAATACATTGGTGGTATCGTATAGAGTCTCATGTAGCAGAGCTTACTATTGGATATTATAACACTGCCTACAGGAATGTTTATGACTCAATAGCTACAGCCTTTGCAAAACATGGGAAAGAAATTAATGTCACATTTGAAAGACATGGGAATGGAAGGAATGGTAACTTATTTCAAATGGATCTTTCCTCTAACAAACTTATTGGTTTCATTCCTTTGGATCTCTATATTGGTGGGAAGTTGCAAACACTGATATTGCTTGATAACTTCTTCTTTGGCCCTATTCCTGAGGTGTTGGGCAGCTTCATTTCTCTTACTAGACTATGTATGGCTCAAAATTTTCTCAATGGATCCATTCCTAAAGGTCTTCTAAACTTTCCAAAGTGTGATCTAATTGAACTTCAAGATAACTATATGAGTGGAAACATTCTAGAGCAAACTACAGTCACAATGGGATTAGGTTAGTTAGCCTTATCGAATAATAGGCTTTTAGCCCCACTTCTTGCCTCAATAGGAAACTTCTTAGGCCTCCAAACCCTCCTACTTAATGGAAATGGATTCGCCAATAACATTCCTTCATAGATTAGAAGTTTGAAACACTTATCTTTAGTCTAAGATGGATTTCATTAGTAATAGATTTTCAAGAGCAATTCCTTTGGAGATTGGATGTTGTAAACTTTTAGCCTCCATAGATTTGAGTAGAAATGAGCTAACAAGACAAATCTCCCTAGAAATCACCAAGTTGTGGATTCTTAATTATCTCTTAACATTGCTAGAAATTATATGGTTGGAAGTATTCCAAGGGAGATTGACAAAATATCGAGCTTAACATTTGTTAATTTCTCCTACAACAATCTTCCTGATCTAGTTCCAAGCATGGGATAGTTCAGTTGTAATGCCTACCCCTAGTTGACTTTGCTGATTTGTTTTGGTCATATTCTTTTAGGCCAATTTTTTGATTGTGTTTTATGATTATTAGTACTTAGTCATTGTATTTGATTATATGTCATTTCATACTTAGTTGATTATATATTAAGTTACCTAGTTATTTCATGTGTGCATGATTGTTGCATGATGATATATGTACTCATGTAGTGAATTTCAGTTATTTAATGATGTTAGTTAGATGAATGATTTTTATGTAGTTTCTATAGATACTTATCCCATACTTGCATGTGTATGGTGTGCGTGTATGTTTTCTTTATGTTTGGCATTTCTGATGTGGTTGAGGAAGGGAGTCGTAGTTACCTACTAGTCAAGATCTACATGATGAACCACTTCATGCCATTGCTTATTTAGTTTATAATATTATTAGTTGATTAATAAATATTATTTCATTAAAAAGAATATATTAAAATATGTGAATATTTGATTAATTAAAAACTAATTAAATTTATGCTTTAAATAAAAAGTCTAAAATTAGAAGTTTAAATTTAGAAGTCTAACTTAGAGGTCTAAATTTAGAGGTCTAAAATTAGAAAACTGGTTAAAGAAAGATTAGAATATGATGTTATTTAATTAATTAGAAATTAATTAACTATGTACTTTAGTTCAAAATATTTATTTTAAAAGTCTAATTTAAGAAGTTGAATAAAAATAGAATTAAAATATTAAAAGATTAAAGATTTAATATTGTTTTATTATGATTATTTAATTAATAATTATTAAATTAGAGTTGCATTTAAATAATGAGCTTTAATTATTCTTATTAATTTAAGTGCTTTAGATAGTGCTTACACTAATTAATAAAGTGGAGGAAAAGAAAATATAAAAGAATATTTTAATTAAAAAGTTCTTTTAAAGTGCATGAGAGAATTAAATTTAAAAGATTTGATTAGAGTTCTAATTTAGGCATATTTATATTTATTCAATTTCATAATAATTTATTTAGGAGTTTTATTTTTAATAAACTCTAAATAATATTATTAGTTAAACTAATAAATATTATATTAAAAATGTTGCATGATTTAATAAGGGAGAGAAAGCTTTAATTTAATAAAGTCTATTTTAATTAAATTGCATAAAGTATGTCCATGAAAATTAAAATATAGTAATTAAAGACAAAGAGTTTTCGCATGATTGCATGATCAAAGTCTTGATTCGGGGAAAGAAACTCTTTATTAAGGAAATTAGATCTCATTTCTAGATACATGGATTTGGAGGAGCCAATTTCTGAAAAGAGGGTTTTCGAAGGAAAAAGGAAGATTCTTGCATGTTTGTGCATTCATTCTTTTAGCATCAGATCTAGGTAGGATCTTGTGGGTTTGTGCAGTAGTTTCTCATTCTTCGAATTCCTATCTTCTTTGTGTTTATTGTGTTTTTTTCTTCAAAATTTCTTTGGGTTGGAAACCCTTGCTTGAGAAAATTGATTTCCATTATAGAATTGTCTGTGATGTAATCTAAAAACTTTTAGTAAATATTGAACTTTAGGGTTTTCAAAACCTAATGAATTATGAAATTTACTTTTGTATGTACTTAATGTGGTGTGTGATTTACTAATGTGGGGTTTTTTGAGTTTGACTTAGCTTTGACTAGTTAGGTTTTATTACCAGAGGCTCGAGAGTTTTTTTTGTGATGTCACGATGATGCATTGTACACGATCTTTTATACTCAACCATGGTAATGCATCTTATATGCTCTATGAGGTGTTTTGATCTATTGATTAATGATGTGACCTATCTAATATAACATTTGAGTCTTTGATCAATTGTATTTGGATTGATTTTTAGTTGCTTGTATAGGATTGAGGTGTTTGTATGATTTATTTTTGGTGATGTAATGTTGTGACATGAAATTGATGTGTGTAGTTGATTTTGGGATCAGTCCTATTAGGATGATCATATTGGTGGAATTCATGATTATGATCAGTGATTTTTGGTATTTGTTAGTTGCTTGTTTAAGAACTAATGTATGGTATGTGGTCTTTTGTGATATTTTGATTTTACTAAGCTCAGGGTAGGTTATCTATATGTTAGGTTGGGAAGTGGCTTGCAATGGAGGCTAGGGCCCAAAATGGCTGCCAGGGTAACCCATTATAGGTTATTTAATAAGTGATAATATTTCATTAAATCAATTTAAAATGAATTAACAAGATATTGGTATAACAAAAAGTCACTAAGAGGCTAGAGGATTAAAAGACTAGCTAGGTAACCCTAGAGTTGGTTCATGCGATGACACTTTTCCACTTGCATAATAGATTTCCTACATGTTTGTGTTGCCTCTGGGTTTAGTTCATATTTGTGTGATTTACTGGTGTGGGGTTTTTTGGGTTTGACTTAGCTTTGACCAGTCAGGTTGTATTACTAGAGGCTTGGGAGTTTTGTCTATGATGTCATGATGATGCATTGTACACAATCTTTTATACTCAACTATGGTAATGCATCTTATGTGCTCTATGAGGTGTTTTGATCTATTGATTATTATTGCTTTCTAGTGTTCTTGTGTGAAATGAGGTGAATGATGTGACCTATCTAATATAACCTTTAAGTCTTCAATTAGTTGTATTTGGATTTATTGTTAGGCACTTGTATAGGACTAAGGTGTTTGTATGATTTTTTTTGGTGGTGTCATGTTGTGACATGGAATTGGTTTATGTGTACTTGATTTTGGGATCAATCCTATTATAATGATCGTATTGGTGGAATCCGTGATTATAATCAATGATTTTTGGTACTTATTAGTTTCTTGTTTATTAACTGAGTATGGCATGTGGTCTTTTGTGATCTTTTGATTTTATTGGGCTTAGGGTAGGTTATATGTATGTTAAGTTGAGAAGTGGCTTGCAATGGAGGCCAGGGCCCAAAGTGGCTAGTAGGGTAACCCATTGTAGGTTATTTAATAAGTGATAACATTTCATTAAGTTAGTTTAAAATGACTTAACAAGATATTGGTACCACAAAAAGTCACTAAAGGGCTGGAGGATTAAAAGACTAGCCAGGTAACCTTAGAGTTGACCTGTTAGTATGCCTTGTCAATACAAAAGGATACTAGTGCTGCATAGAGTCACTAGGGGGCTGGAGTATTTGATGACTAGCTAGGTAACCCTAGAGTTGGTTCATGCAATGACACCTTCTCAATTGCATAATAGATTTCCTACATGTCCTTGTTGCCTCTGGGTTTAGGTCATATTTGTGTCTTGATACCCTTTGAGATAGTTTTCTTTCAAGTGCTTCCTTGAACCTAGCTATTGGTTTTGAATTTTGGGTTTGTTATCCTATTTAGGACTTGAGTTTATCTCCTTAGTCCAGTGGGAGTGGGCCATTTAGGTTCCACGAGGTCAGGTGGAAGTGCTTTTTCTTATACCATTGAGATCTGATTGTCAAATGTTGTTGTTGGATGTGTTTGTGTAGATGTTCCTTTCTATCTATTCTTGTATTTCTATGATGGATGGTTGTACTATTATATCATATTTTATTTCATAAGATCTTAAGTGATGCAATTTATTTCATGATGTATATTATTTTATCCTTTCATACCCTGTGACCTGTAGAGTGGATGATTGTGCATTTTGTTTATTGCTAAGTGGCATCATATATAATTGTATATTATTTGAATGGATTCATACTTGTATATTATTATTTTATGGGGATTTATTATATATTAGTTTTAAAATTAATTAAAATTAAATGTGATTCAATGTTATGGGACCCTTAAGAGTTGTAACTTGTTTATGTATTGTTGATGTATGAGTGCACACTAATTGCTTCAACTATGTTATAACTATTGTTGTTAAGTTATTATCTTTAACTTAAAAAAAAATGTTTGAAAAACTTAGTAAAAATTTAGGTTAAATAATTTTGGTCACATGGTGGGGTATTACATTAGTCACTTCAATGCAATCTCCTTTATTGGAAACATTGATCTCTGTGGACCATATTTGAATCCATGCCATGAGAAATCTTCTCCAACACAAGCCCATATGAAAGGTCCATTATCCTTAACATTTAAGATAGTTTTAGTCATAGGTCTTCTTATTTTTTCCATGGCATTTACAATTGCTTCCATCATTAAAGAAAAGTATTTGAAGAAGGACAACACTTCAAGGCAGTGTAAGATGATTGCATTCTAGAGGCTTGATTTTTCTTGCAAAGATATTCTAGAATGCTTGAAGGAAGACAACATTATAGGAAAAGGTGGAGTTGGGATAGTATACAAGGGCCTCATGCCCAATGGAGAGGAAGTAGGAGTAAAAGGCTTCCTAGAAATGGTAGAGGAATACCCTCTCACAACCATGGCTTCAAAACAGAGATTGAGACATTGGGAAAAATCTGCCATCGACATATAATGAGACTTCTTGGCTACTTCTCTAACCATGAAACCAATTTTCTAGTATATGAATACATGCCAAATGAGAGTCTTGGAGAGATCTTGCATCCTAAAAAAAGGTGGTCATTTGTAGTAGGATACAAGGTAGAAGATTTCACTTGAGACTTCTAAGGGGTTATGCTACCTTCACCATGATTGCTCTCCACACTTTTTCTTTGCAAAGATGTCAAGTCCAATGACATACTTTTGGATTCCAACTTTGAAGCCCATGTTGCTGATTTTGGGCTTTCCAAATTGTTGTAAGACTTTGGAGCATCTGAACACATGTCTCCAAAAGAAATAGTAGGCTCCTATGGCTACATTGCACTAGGTAACTTGTTTTTAGTGTTTCGCATGACACTTCCTTGCATATTCTTTTCAAATATGTTTGTCTTTCTTTCATGATCTTTAATATTCATGGGATTTATGAACTAAGATTCAATGCACAACACTTTTAACTATTGGGTTCATGAAGTATTCATGTACAATACTATTAATATATCAAATCTCAGTCAGTTATGTACAATGTGTCTTTTTGAGAGACAATCTATAATCATTGATTCATGCATGTTTTATCTAGAGTATGTGTACACATTGAAAGTGGATGAGAAGAGTGGTGTATACAACTTTGGTGTGGTTCTATTAGAGCTAGTTATAGGAAGAAGGCATATTGGACAATTTGGTAATGGAGTAGACATTCTTCAATGGTTGAGAAAGATGATAGACTCTACAACTGAAGGACTTCCCAAGATCTTAGATGCAAGGATCTCTAGTGTTCCATTTATGATTTGATGCATATGATTTAAATGGCAATGCTTGGTGTTGAGAAGTAGAGTGTGGATTAGGATAAAATTTAAGAAAGCCACCTCCAAAAAAGATATAAAATATTGGTGAATCTTTCATTATTTTGAAATTTTTTTTTTCTATTGGTGAATCTCTTAATTTTTTATTCTAAATATGGTTAATATTGGCAATTATTCTTGAATCATAATTTTTTGTAGAAAATATTGACAAATCTCAATAATAATAGGAAGTTCATTAATCACCATGGAATATTACAAATCAAAATTGAACATTTTTTTACCTCATGGAATATTATGAGGATCGTTACATATACTTTAAGTCAATAGTGAAAACTAAATATTGGTGATATATCCCTAAGTAACTAATATTTATGATAATTATTGGTTAGTAACATTTAATTTCTCCAATAGTATAATATATTTAGGTGACTCAAATCTAATCATATAATGAATATTGTGGCAAATATTTGAGTTTAATTTTTTCAATAAAATAAATTATTGAGAAATTTTAAATATTATAGAACTAAATTTTATAAAACTATGGAAATTTAGGTTGTATCATATCTTAAATTATTAGCAAAATTTCTAGCCAAAAAATTCTAAAATTAGCCAATTTGCTAATATTAGCCACTAAAAAATACCTTGGTGTGAGAAGACCAACAATGAGAGAAGTTGTGCAAATTATCTTTGAGCCTCCAAAGATAAATCCCACCAATGCTAATACAAATGAAGTTTTGAAGGGCACTTCACTAATTAAAGACATCAAGGAGTCTAAGGATTCCACAAACATCTAGTGATTGAAGCTATAGTGACTGAAGCTACCAGATTTTCATTGGATAACATTGACAAGGAAAAGGAGTTATTGTCTTCTAGTAGTATGATTGAAGTCAAGTGGGAACCACAAACACAACCTTCAATTTCAAGTGATATACTAATAGAATGAAAGGATTAAAAATGTCTCCCCAAGATTTTGCTAGACCAAGGAAAAGGAATATGAAAAATGTTGTAATATATTGTATCAATATTCTACATGATGATGTGATGTTGTACGAAATTTATATCAAAATGGATCAAATTTGATAGATAACACTTGTGTACTAATATATGGACTCGTTTGATGCATTTTGGCATTAAATTTTGCCAAAAAATGTGTTTATATAGAAATTTAAGTAAATATTTAAGCGGTTCAATTTTTTTTAAGTTCCAAATTTTGGGTCTGCCAAAGTTTTGTTGAGTTAGTGTATTAACTATGTGACCAATATGGAAACTTGATAGATTCATCAAATTTATATATCAATAATGACTTGTACATACCATTTAGTTCCTTTTTATTACATGTTTTTCTTATGCCAATCTAGAGATTTATATCTAAACAACTCTTCCATTATTGGTGTTTTCATACAATAGTATTCAAACTAGTATTCTCTTTTCTTGCATTGCATGGAATGTCCTTTGTTGGGGCTACTTATTCAATTTGAAAAGTCTTCAAGATATTTCCATGGATGAAAGAATTGGAGTGCTTGGAGAGGACCTACACCTTGCTCTCATAAATTAAAATACCTTGTAATTTATTTATCAAAGAGAGTTATCCATGTTTTCTCCCCTTTATGGAAGATATTCTACTATTATTTTCATTAGGAACCTCAAAACCCTTTACTATTACACTAGACTTTATGATCAAGTGTCTACACATTTTCTACTAATCCATAGAACTCCACTATGAAATAAAAAACTAGTCACCAAGAGTGTACTATTATCTTCAAACACATTGAACATCTCAAAATTTATTAAACTAGGTAAAGCTAATAGAAATGGTTGTAGCAAGTAATTTTCTAAAATAAATATTTAGTTACTTTAAAAATGTTAGAAATGCTTTAGAATAACTTGTGGGGGGGGGGGGGGGGGGGGTGGCGTGGGAGAGTGAATCAATTATTCAAGGTCCAAATGTCCTAATAAAACTTTTCACCAAGTAAAGTGAGCCCATTAAACTATTCATCCATCCAAGCTTAAACTTTCCTACTTAGCAAGTTACTATAAAATTAGAATGCAAGAATAATACATGAAGAATCAACACATAACACAATAATTTATGTGGAAAACCAATTTGGGAAAAACCATCAGTAACATACTACTCAATTCTCACTCTTTTGAAGTGATGCCTTGTCAAAAGCCTACCTTTTTAAAGGCTACAACACACTATTAAATGTGACCTGGTTAAAGGATTTCAACCACCTTGTTAGAAGTGGGTCTAGTTAGAGGACTTTAGAACATTCACTTAGATTGCCACCCTATTAAAGGATTTACAAATGACTATTAAACCAACCTAAGTTAATAGGATTTTACCCTAATTGATACAATTATTAGAGAGTAAAAACAAGGGCTTTTGACCTGATACAACTCACAACTTAACTTGCAAATTTTAGATCTCAATTTAGCTCACACATTTGCTTGGTTTTTAGTCTCTATAGCTCTGACAGCTTGTCCTCCTATATGGCCACTTATCGAATAAAAGTCTCTATGCTTTGTTCTTCCTACTCGATGCCTTCTCCTTAACACCCTTCAACAACTTCATAACTTGGCAACTCAACAACTCTAGCTTCTTGACCTGTGACTCCTTAAATAGAAGTCTGAAATACTTTTCCCAATTGAATCTTCCCACTCTTTCTTTTAGGTCAAATGGATTAGGTAGGATTCAATGAATCTAACCCTTATCTTTTTCCTTCTAGAAACACCATGAAGAATCCTCCTGAATTCACTCAAAAATGGTTTACCTAAAATTCTATGCCTCTAGTCCATCATCCTTATCCTCCATCCGGTTCACAAAATTCAAGGTAACAAAATTTTCAGCTCAGATTTGGTGAATCTTTGACTTTTCAAATAATGTAGTAGCTCGACACTATTGAAATTCTAGTGCTTGGCACATACTATGTTACTCAGCACCAATTACATTTTATAGATGCTTGATATCTACTGTGGATTCACTTGGCATCAACTAAATTTTAGTAATGCTTGACACCTATTACTTGCTTAGCACCTGAACTTTCTCGGCTCCTTCTGTTTCACTTGGCACACACTAGATTTTTCTCTTGCTTGACACTTATTGAAAATCTGCTTGGCATGAACTAGCTTGTTCAACACCCACTAATGAACTCAGTCAAGCTTTGTAGATAACTTTGTTACAACTTATTCTTCCAAAGTTTCTAAGTTTAGCCAACATCTATATCTTCAAGTATATTGTCAATTAATTATTTTATCATTGTCTTAACTAATCCTTGCACTTCATTACAAAATTATTATTCAACCTTTCCCTTAGGTGCTTTTGTTACATCTTCATTGATTAAATCCTCTTCATCAATCAACTAAGTGATAGTACTTGGATCTTATAAGCAATTGTCATTTCAACAAATAGTAGGTTTGACATTAGTGACAAAACAATGATTGAAAACATTCTTTATCAACAATCTCCCTATTTGAAAACAATCTTCTTTCTTCAATAATGATCTTTTCAATCAAAATTTCAAAAATATCCCTCTTTGGCATTGATGGAAAACCAAATTGATCAACCAAGTTATCAAAATGCTAACTAGGTTAAAATAATAAATCAAATGCCAAATTTTTTTTTTGTTACCATTGCTGTTTTCATCAGGTTTCTTATCTCCCTCATTGTCTTCTTCTCTTTGTTCTGTTCTCTCTCTACTTAATGCTTATTTGCACTGATTTCTCCCTCTAAGGTACTATTTTCTTTTCTCCTTCCTTTTTGTTGTTGTTCTGCTATTTCTCTTCTACTATTTCTCTTTCACTATTTCTCCCTCTTACATTTTGATCCTTTAAACTTGCTACTTCTCCCTCTACATGTATTGATCAGTTTCTACTACTTTGGTATCATCTCTTTCTTTTGATTAGTTTAGCTCCTTCTCCCTTTAACCATTTGATTTTATACATTTGATTAGTTTTTTCTATTTCTCCCTCTTTGACAACAATTCCAAAGACATAATATTTTAGCATCTTATCATGCAAGTGTAGCATTTGCAAGGATTCCAATTTCTCCCTTTGTCACCTTGCTTGTGACTTGTTTGGATTTTTAGTACTTTTATTACTTCAAGAAAAAACCTAAAGTATCCTCTACATCAATTTGTAACATTTCAACAATCAACTCATTTGATGTAGGGTAGTCTTGTTGTTGCTCAAATAGCCCTGGTTAGGGGTATCAACCCTAACTTACCTCTAAGATACTCAAATGCATCTTTAGGTAGTGCTTTTGTAAAGATGTTGGCAATTTGTTAAGTTGAAATGACATATTCCATCCTCACTTGTCTTCCACCAATTTCTTACATAGTGATGCTTAATTGTAGTGTGCTTCATTTTGGCATGCATCATAGGATTCTTCGATATGTTGATGGTACTTGTATTATCACAATACAATATCATAGGTTTAGTTAACTCTTCCTTCATATCTTGCAATAGGTACTTGATCCATACAATATTGGTGTAGTTGATAGCAACAATGACATACTCAACTTTTGCTATGGATTGTGAGGTACAACTTTTCTTTTTGCTAGTCCAAGTGACCAGTCTTTTGCATAAGAAAATTGCTCCTCCACTGGTGCTTTTTCTGTCATCAATATTACCTCCCCATTCTACATCAGTGTAGCCTTTCAACTCAAACTTTTCACTCCTCTTGTAATAGAATCCAAAGTCATCTATTCCTTTTAGGTACCTCAATATTCTTTTTGCTACCATAGGATGATTTTCTCTTGGATTTGTAGAAAATCTTGCCACTATTCCAACAACTAATGCAATGTCTGATCTGCTATGCACAACATATTGCAACTTTCCATCTAATTTACTTCAGCTAACTCATCATTCTTGGATAGCTTATGTCCTGTTACCATTGGTGTACTGACTAGTTTTGAATCTTCTAAGCCAAATGTCTTGAGTATCTCCTTGATATATTTTGATTGGGTCACAAATATGACATGTTTTAGTTGATGTACTTGTAATCCAACAAAGAATTTGATTTCTCCAAACATTGACATCTCAAACTCATGTTTCATTTGATCAGCAAAGTCTTTGCATAGGGCATCTTTTCCTCCAAATATTATATCATCAACAAAGATTTCAGATATAAAAATATCTTTATCTTTTTCTACCTTGACATACATGTTGTTGTTGTCATTTGTTCTCTCAAATCCTATCTTCCCAAGATATTTGTGTAGTCTCTCATACCATGCTCTAAGTGCTTGCTTCAAACCATAGAGTGCTTTATGTAGTTTTCAAACCATATCTTTGTTGTTGTCATCAACAAATCCCTCTGGTTATTCTATGTAGACTTTATCTTCTAGTATGCCATTCAAAAAAGCAGACTTTATAGCCATTTGGTAGACTTTAAAACCTTTGTAAATAGTATATGTAAGTAGTGTTCTTACTCCTTCCATCTTTGCAATAGGGGAAAATGTTACCCCATAGTGGTGGAGGTTGAATCCTTGATTGATCAATACATGATTAAGCTTTATTGGTGGGAATTAATTTCATTTTCCATTAGTGATGATATGGATAATTGATCATTTTAATTAATTCATTTAATTAATAGTTCTAGTAGTAGGATTTAAAAACTTGATTTCATTAATTATGCTAGGATTAATTAAATCCTTCTTCTTGTGCATAACTTTTGCAGACTAGTCTTGCCTTATTTCTTGTGATCTCACCATTCTCATCTAGCTTGTTCCTAAACACCCATTTGGTATCAATCACGTTCTTATCAGCTGGTCTTGGAACTAAAGTCTAGGTTTTGTTCTTCTCTATCTAACCTATCTCTTCTTCCATAACTTTATGCCAATTATCATTTTGCAGTGCATCTTTCACTATTTTGGGCTCAATCTTGCTCAATAGACATGATTCATTCCTTAGTCCATTCTTTGTCATTGGTCTAGCTTCCTTATCACCAATGATTTTTTCTATAGGGTGATGTCTCTTCACATGCTTGGATAATCTTGGTTTTGTCCTTCTTTCCATGTTTGTTCTTTCAGCTTGAGGGTCACCATGCACATCTCTTTCAGGTATTTCATCATCTCTTTCATGTGTACTAATTTTAGAATTAGAATGTGCATTATCTTAATGTTGCAACTCATCTTTTGAATGCAACTCAACATTTAGTGGTTGTGACTCAGCCAATACTAAAACTTATTGCTGATTCCCAACTTGATTGGTAGCTTCATCTTTAGTAGGCATTCCTTCATAGAAGTATACAAAGGATTTGTACTCTTCTGATTTCTTGGTTTCATCAATCTAAGCTTTTGCATGCTCATCAAAATTTACATTTGCACTCTCCACAATATTGTTAGTGTTAGCACTCAAACACTTATATGCTTTACTTCTAGTGGAGTATCCAAGAAATATGCCTTCATCACTCTTTGCATCAAACTTGCAATTTATAGTATCTTTAAGAATATAGCATCTACAACAAAATACTTTGGAATATTTTACATTGGGTGAGTGACCATACCATAATTCAAAAGGGATTGCAGTTGTACCTTTCTTGACTTGTACTCGATGTAGTGTCTCTTCCACTTCACTTATATAAGTCATCTTGATGGATGCAACCTGGTTGATCTTTCATTATGTTTGATCATGATTGTGACCATGAGTGGTCTACACCAATGAGGTTATTGGATTTATGTTATGGTATCAATTTCTTTGATTATGCTTTGGCTGATTTATGAGATTATGATGTGATTTTTGGTTCACTGAGGTTTGTGCCAGTGGTTACCAAGATGATGTGGTATCATGGTGCTATTCTGTGATTACCCTAAGATGTGTGTAAAGATTGCACTATATACTATTACCATTTTATATTGGACTAGGTTCCTATAGCAGTGGTTAGTCATGTTTATGCCTGTGTTCACTTATGTGTTTTAAATGCCTTTTTGTTGTTCTTTAATCAACCTTTATTAAATGCTTATTTGGTTATGTCCTATAGACATTTACCTTCTTATTCTTTGATTTCAGTATCATAGATGTTAAACTACTATGCTATTTAGTTGATCATATTGCATGATGATGCCATTTTGAGATGATAGTGTGTATTACGATGATATCTAATTATTTGGTATTTGGACATACCTCTGATTATTTTATGTGATGGATTTAATGCTATGGTTATTTACTTAATTCCTACGTTGTTATGCTTTATGCGAATGTGAGTGATGTAAATAGATTATTTTAATATAAATAAATAAATGGTTAAATTAGGTGATTTAATGCATTTACTTCTTTGGCTATGTTATTATATGCAATTGCACTTAATTATGTTGTTTAGTGTGCAGGATTTATATCTTTGGCAGTGGCACATGGAGTTAGTGATTCAACCATTCATATTTTACCAATGTCATCCTTGTATGATCGATGTATCCTTATTTTAATTGTTTAATTAAACTTTTTAGTGATTATTAAATCCAAACTCATTTACATTATGTGATTAGACCAGTGAGCATGTCTGTGCATTTAGAGGTTCGCATTGTTGCAAAAATTGTTAAGGAGATTTCTATGTTTTTGGGTTTTCAAGCTTTTTAATTCATTTATTTTAATTTCTAGCAGCTTTTCCATAGATGAATTCTTATTTAGAGGAATAACCTTTTTTTTTGGGGGGTCAATTTGGAGTTTAACTAGGTTGGCTAGTTACTTGCCCTAATTGATTATTTACTTGAAAAGTGAATAAATATCGAAAAAGGAATTTAATTCCTCACTTCTCACTTTTGAATTAGAAAGTTGGAGAGTAAAACCCAAAATCCTCTTCATGAAGATTTATTATTTTGTTCATTGTGGTAGCTATGGGCGTGGGATCATCACGAGGTTGAGCTCTTTGGATCTAGCTCAGGGAAACCTTGGATTGTTGTGATTTTCAACTACTTCTACGGGCTATTTATTTTATGATTTAGATTCTCGTTTTTCCCTTTTGGTTGTAAGGTAGGGCTTTCCCATTTTATTGTTTATGGTTCATTTTAGCTTCTATTTTTGGTATTCATTTGTTTGAAGGCTAAGAACTAGTGTTCCCCTCTATTTTTGTATGCTGGATCTACCCAATTGGTTGGGTATGAGCATCTCTCTATTTTTTCAGGATGACGGTTTGGGGTTTTGCACCATTATGCTGCCTATTTTTTCATACGGTATTTTTGAGGTTTTTGTACCCATAGGTCAAATGGGTTTTAATTTTGAAGTTTTTTAAATTTTTGGGGTTTTTACCTCGTTTTGCATGCTGCCCTATTTTCTCTAGTTTTCTTGGCATGAGTTGGGTCATGGACCTAGATTATCCCTTTGGATATCAATCAAACTTTTGTTGCACTTTTTTGTTTGCATTGGGATGCATGTCACATCTGTACTCTTGACACTATGGTTGGTTGAGTGATTTTATACCTGGTGTTATTGTTTCTTGTGGACCTTTGCTTTTGTTTCATAGACATTAGGATTTATGTAGAATTCATGCTCCTAGATTGAGGCCAGTTGAGTGAGTTCATGATGTTTGGTCTTGCTGCATCATTGGGATTTGTGTAGAATCCATACTCTTAGATTGAGGCTGATTGAGTGATTTTATGATGTATGGTTTTATTGGCTTTGGGATTTGTGTAGAATCCATCCTCCCATGTTACTTTTAGTTGGTTGTTATCTTTTGCATTGTGTTCTCATCTAGTCCTTGTGTTATGATCTTCGTGATGGTGGTGCACCACACAAGAGTACATGCACATACATTTGTTGGAGGACTTGCGAGTCTCGATCTTTTGAGGTACTTCTGAAAGTTATGATCATTGAGGTTGGGATGGGAGTATGCATGCCCATGGGTACTTGTTGTAGGATGATCTTGGGTATGGTAGGGTAGCATCTGGAGGGGGCTTCTATCTTGCAGCTTGGCGATCATGGCACTAGAGGTTGACAGAGGATAGAAATTTTTAAGTAAGTGATAACTAAATTAAAATGTGTGAGTGTTAACAAAACTTAAGATAATGAAAAGATCCACATTTGTGTGATGGTTCCAAGGGAGTGCCTTAAGAGTGTTGCCACATGTGATCTGAGCTTGGGCTTTTGGATGCCAAGTGACTCTCAAGGATGTGAGCCCCTACTTAGTAGCCTTATGAGTGTCTGACCAAGACCTATACTTCTTGCATTGTCTTAGGTTCTTGGTCATAGCCATCATGCTATTTGGTGTGAGTGTTAACCATGGATGTTTGTGGTTGGATCTTTATCTCCATCAGCATGGTGGGTGTGGACCTATGGGTGCCATGTGGTTGGGAGACATAGCTACCCATACCACTACCAGGGACCAGTGTACAAAGATGGTCTTTTGTCCTAGCATGACTATTGCTAGATTCTTCCACTTGATACTTCAGGTCCCAGAGTATTCTTTCTTGTGATTTATGCTTTCATTGGAATGCTTGGATATCATTTTTAGATGATGTTAGTTTATTTGATGCATTCCCATGTTATGATGTTTAGCATATGACTAAATGATGTGAATTTATGCATTGGATTATCTATTTCTTATTGGACTAGCATGTTAGATTTCCTTGTTATGACAATTAGCATGTGATAGGTGATGTTATCTACTTGTAGGATTATTTTATGCTTTACTACTAGCATGTTGTAGTAGTGACATCCTTATTTCAATAGTACCAATAATCTAATCAGTGGCTTGGAATGTTATGCATTGAGGATGACTAGGATCTATGATGGTCTTATGATGCTATTGATGGTTGGGAGAAACTACAAACTTAGTTTGGTTATTTTGTTCATTGCAATATTAATTCAGTTATTGTGATGTTACTTTTGTATACTACGATGTTTACTCCAATATTTTTCCCTTCACTGCTTGTTAGATGGTTAGAGGTAGATTATGTCTTCCAGTAGTGTGTTTGAGTGTTCACACCTCAAATTGTGGATCCGATACTCCCCAGTTTGGAGGTTTTGAACTTAGTTTTAGTTTGTGATTTTTCTTTTAGTGTTTCTTGAGTTTCCTAGGTGACCATTTATCAACATTGTGTGATATAATATTGTATCATACACCCATTTAAATTGTATCATGCATCCCCTGATTGTATCACACGCTTCTTGGAGAAATATCATGCAATACTTTCTAGTATCACACCTCTTTGTAAGAATTGTCATACAATACCTTGAAAATATTGCATACCTTTGAGAGAAGTATCGCCTAGTCCCTAAAAGTGTCACCCTCTTTCTTTAGGAATGTCGCACGATACTTTCTAGTGTTGTATTAAAGTATCACCTGGATTTTTGCAAAAACCTATGCGGGTGGGTAGTGGGCACTTTTCAGTTTGATCCAATATTTTTGGGAGTTGTTTGGGGTACCCTCTTAGTCATTATTTAGTCCTTTCGTGTCAAATTTTGAATTTAGAATGTATTCGATTCAAATTTAGTTATGTGTTCTTCATCTTCGATCATTTTGGTCAGTATTGGTGTTTAGAGATTTGTTGGTTGCCTAGATTGTTGGTGAAGTCTTCCATTGTGATCTATGTGATCCCTGTATGATGTTTTCATGTGCATTCATACTTGTAAAAAAAAAAAATCTTGGCTTGAATTGAATCCTTGTTTCAAAGATCTTTGGGTGGGGCATTACATCTGGTATCAGAGCCCATGTTCAAACATTAGGATCTCTACGTATATGTTTCCCATACGGTAGATGTTGCATTGTGTGAGTGCGAGTGTCTTGGTGAGAAATCACGATCTTTGTTGCTTTAGTATCTACTTGTGATGGACTTGTTTGTCTAGTAGTTGCAACTAGATCAGTGTGAGGAGATGGAAGTGAGTCTTCCCTTGTTTTATAGATGGAATCAATATGCCCTTGTTTGGTTGGTTACTTGTGTCACCCTATTGGATGGAACCACTGATTGGTGTCCATGTATTGGCTTTGAGTGCCTCTTTTTGTTTCGCCTTATGGAGTAAGGTGCATTGTTTCCCTATTTTCTCCTTATTGTAAGTAAATAAATGAATCTTATTTGTGATTCTTTTTTTTGTCATTATAGTAATGAAATGGTTCCTTTCATTGAGAAATAAGTGTTTATTGTGAATCATTGCAAAGGAGTAGGTCTTGCATTAGATATTTTGGGTTAATGGCTTAATTCCCCAATCTGATTAATTCTTAAGCTTATGGAAATTTGCATTAAATTGATGAATATTTAAATATTGCATTGCATGGAAATTATTGTTGTCTACATATGCATGAGATTACTGAAGGTATATTTCTTGATGTGTGTGAGTGTGTTCTCTGACATTGCTAGGATGATGTATTCCTTAGCATTATGTTGTGATTTATCTCTCTTGTGTTGCTATCCTCAGTCATCACATGTAATGTGCTTTGATTTATGCCTTATTTTATTTGGTTGGAGGTACTTTCCTCATGTTGTTAGGCTAGCATTAGTTTTTAGTATTTTCCTCTCTTGGAATAGTCATCAAATTTTATCTATTGCTCTCTTTGTGGTGGTTGTCACACTTGAATTATTGTTGAAATGAGATCTTTTTGATATTTACTATTGGAATTGAGAATTCCCCCATTTGGGCTTTTTGATGAGGTTTCATGATGACTATTCTGGATGTGTTTTAGCTACTACCCAGTGATGTATTGTGACTCTATCATGTTCATCTTGAACTTCTGGTAGTACATACAAGGGATAATATCATGGAGAACATGCTAGTGTATCCTTGATAGATTTAAAGTTGTTAATGTAATTGGATGGTTTAAATGGTGATTAAATGTAATGTTAATAATTGAAAGATATGTACTTATTTTATGGTGACTCTCGAACCCTTGCTTTGAAAATCTTTCAGTTTCATTATGCATTAGTGCTTATGTTATGTTTAATTAATGAAATTATGAAAGATAAGTGATGATGGTTTTTAGTGTGTGAACTACCTTTCATTACATGTCTTATGTTGTTTTTGGGCATGTGTGTTCTTGAGTGGTTTTGGATTTTTTGTCTATTGCTTCTCTTGGTAACCAAGACTATTGTTTTTTCCTATGTTGTTTTGTCTTGAGTGGTGACTCAAACTCTTAGATCTTTGGACTCTAAGATTTATCATGTTGTAGTCCTTGTCAATATCTTTTTAACACTTTTCAAATGGAGTCAATCTGAGTCTGGATGTGAAAGTTATGGCCTCCGGAGTGAAGGAAATTTTTGCGCTGATTTGAAAATTTGTGCAAGAAATTGGTTCATTGCACTTTCTTTCCTAGTTTACTAAGAAACTTCATGTGAGATTTTGCTAATGCAAAATTTCACATGGGGAACAAGAAGTAACCTTTTTGCACTTTTGGAGTTGATGATCAATGTTCTGAATACCTTTTTCAAGTAGAGGTCAATTCAATCATGACATATCATATTTTTGGCCATTGGAGAAGTTTAACTCTTCATGTTATTCATAATGGATGAGTTATCTAGTCTTCATAATCTATTAGGTACTTCTTGGAGTTCATGCTTGGGTTTGTGTGTTTCCTTTTGCACTGATCCACCTTCTTGAGGTGAAGTGTAGCCTGTTAGTGTACCTTGTTCAAGGTTGATGTTGCCTTGTCATTTGGGGGTGACTCAATTCTTTAATGAGTCTAGATTATCCATTTTGGATGTTGACTTTGGTGCATCTTTGTATTCTTTTCTCTCTTGAGAGAGTGGGCTAGCATGGTTATGCCACTAGTTGAGTTAGTGTTTTTAGATGTGTATGTTGATGGCTGGAGGAATTCTGAGTTCCCTAACACATCTTGGGCTGATTTACTATAGAGGTTGAGAGAGAGACTCCCTTTCAGTCCTATCACTCTATAGTTTCTTTCTCCCTAAGCTTGTTTCTTTTAGAGGATTGTCTCAGTCAAGTTTCTCTTTAGCAGTTGGCTTGAGGTTGGAGATTGAGTTTAGTGGTAAGTTGGGCTTAGTACTCCTACCATGGTGCTGGAAGAATATGGTATCATTGGACACATGTTACCATCTTATGAGTTGGTATGTAGATGCTACATGGTGGTGTCCGATGACATGAAGAAATAGAAGTCTTATTAGCCCTTTTTGTGAACATTTGTCTATAACATACTGAACTTTATCATCTTTTAGTATAAATGTTTTTGAACTTTTGATGTATAAAATATAGACATAGGGCATAAAATGATAATATGAATTATATCTAAAAAGGGGTTCATTTTGTGGTAAAAATCTTTCTTCATGAATGTTTGATATGGGTAGATCTTCCTGTAGCCGAAGAGATTGCAAAAACTATTAGTTGAATAATTAATGCCTTTTCTTTATAAACTCATAAATGAAAATAAATGTTTGCGGGAAGTCTTGTGAATATTAAATGTTGATCATAGGGATACAAGCTGAGTAGGAGTTAATCAAAAACAAACTGTGAGGGAATAGCGCTAAAGCATTGATGGTATTAAAGAGAAGCGTTATGAAACCATTGTAGCTGGAAGACTTGGCGGCAAAGTTAGAAGGGACCTATTTTAATGAATAACAAAGCGGGACCTAATAAAGCAACTGAGCAAGGAAGAAAGCATCAAATCGATCAGTTAAACATGCAACATATGATACCTGGATTCTTGGAAGTTGTTTAAAGATAGATAAATGAGAAGATCTAGCATTTACTATGATCTATATTTGTGGGGAATTTAAGGGATAATTAATGTCTTTACAAATTGCATGTTTGTAGTCTTAAGTTGTAACTAACTTTCCTTCATGAGGAAGTCATAGTTTTAGGAGTTTTTTGTTCTTCCTTCCTTTTAAATAAGACCTCATCTATATCTATAAGGTTAAGTAGTGAGTAGACAGACAGAGTAGAGAGACATCTTGTTGTTCTCCCTGAGTTATTGTAAAACTGCATATTTGAATGAATACATGCCTTTGTTGAGTTTCTACATTTTTATCTGAGCTTGTCTTCCCTTCATTCTTTTGTGGGGGTCCAAGTGGAAAGTGGAGTTTACTTTAGTAAGTAGGAGTTAGACTCAATTTTCTAAGTTAAGATTAGAACTATTGTTCCTACAACCATTGGAAACAAAACCAATCACTGTTCCTCCAGCAGTAGGTGCATAGATGTATGGTTAAATAATTAGAATTTCCTTCCAAGTATTTGATATTTTTCTTTCCTTTGGATAAACTATATTTCCTTAATAGTTATTGCATTCAAGGTAGTAGTGACTTTTAGCGAAAACTAGAGCATATACTTTGTAGACATCATCTCAAGTTCACCCTCTCGGATTGACATTTAATGAAAATCAACATAGTACTTTGATAGTAAGGGATGTCCAATCCTACAACTAAAAAGATGTTATATTGATTAGATATATTTTTGGTGCCATTGTCAGGGATGGTGTCAGTCTAGTATTCACTATTGAGTCATTTAGTTTCATTTTTAGCATTCTTGCATGCATAGAAGAAGAGACCACCTTGGAAGATTTCTTCCCAACTTCAATTAGGAAGATCCTTTTTAATTTGACCCTAAAGAAAGAGAAGAGAGAGAATAAATAGAAGAAGAACTATTTGAGAATGCATTTGCAGAAGTATCAGAACAAGTACAATCATTGACCACATCTGAAGAATCCTTCCATTTGAATAATCTTTTTGCTGAGACAGAATATCAAGATAATCCATTAGCTCTAGTCATTTATCAGCCACCACTAGGACATCCAAAAATGGTAGCAGCTCAGCCTAACTTTCCCTTTCCAATTACTCCTCAGCAGGGTAATCAAAATCTAAAAAATATACCTTCAGCTGCCCTGCCTAAATTCTATGGCCTTATTACTAAAGATCTAGAAACTTTTCTCTTGAATTCAACATCCTTTGTTGAAGTTATGACTACACAACTAATTCCCATAAGCTAAAATTTTTTCCATCAACTCTCAAAGAAGCCACTTTGAGATGGTTCATGAGTCTAGGTACCAATGCTGTGACAGATTGGCCAACTATGAGTACCCTGTTCCTTAATAAATATAAGAAATATTATAGAGGCCATGATTTGAAAGGAGATGACATTTATAACATGTCACAAAAGGAGGATGAGGCTTTGGAGGACTATGTTACCTGGTTCATGTTTAACCTACAATGCAACACACAACATCAGCTAAATGAGGAGTCCCAAAAGCATCTCTTTTTGAAAGGAGTGCATGATAGGAGTATGGAAGCTTTAGACTTAATGGCTGGAGGTGACATTACATAGAAGACATGAGCTGAAATCTAGAATATTTGTTTGAACTATTCCATAGCAACAACAAAATAGGGATGAGGTTTGAGGGACTTACTCCAAAAAACTCCTGGGGTGGGAGTATCTAAGATAGAACTGTCAAACCTCTTGTCAAATTTCAAGCAAGACATCATTAATGATGTTACTACACAATTGGATACCATGCAAGTATGAAGGAAGAAGGAGGATGCTGATAGTATGCTGGCAGAATATTGCCCCCATAACAGAGAAAAGAAATGCAACTATGAATGTAAACCTATTGCTAGCTTGGAATCACAACATGTGCCTGCTAAGTTCAAGGTAATTGATGAAGATGGGGAAGTCCTCTATGTTTCTCAAAGAAGGGCATAGGCTCCAAGATTAGGTATTCCTCAAGACCCACTCCATAATTATGGTGGTAATAGTCAATGGCAACAGTAACATGGTAATTATAATAATTGGCAGTAGCCCAACCAAGGTTGGTAGAAACCTAACCAAGGGTGGCAATAGCCTAACCAAGGTTGACACCAACCTCAGCAGGGTTGGTAGCAAACCTAGAACTGGCAACAACCTCAGCAGAGTTGGCAGCAAACCCAGAACTGGCAGCAGCACCAGCATCAACCAGCCTTGACTCAACCTCCTCAACAACAAGCCTTAATGCCTCCTGTAGCCAATACAACCCCTCCAAAATAGCCATAGTTACCTACACAACCTACACCTAATCCTAATAGTGTAAAACCTTCAACCTAGCAACAAAGTTATTCCATCACCCTAAATGATATCCATCTACAATCTAGAAAAATGATTGCCTCACCTTAGTAGCCCATTATAATAGAAATAGATGATACAAAATTTGAGTCAGTTCAAGAACCTGCCACCACTATTTCTCCTACAGCCAAGACACCACCATTTCCTAGTAGGTTAATAGAGCAAATCCTACCAAGAGAAAATCAAGCTGCACTAGACTTACTTGAGCAACTCAAGAAAATGACGATAAAAATTCCCTTGCTTGAAGCAATAAAGGAAGTACCTATATATTGAAAAGCCATCAGAGAAGCCTGTGTTAAAAAGCTAGGAAGGAAAAAGAAAGACCCAAAGACTATCCATGTCCTTGGACAACTTTTTGATCTTATGCTTGATAACTACAAAATGCCTAAGTATGCAGACCCTGGAAGCCCAGTAATGACCCTCACCATTCAAGGAGTGCAAGTATAGAATGTCTTAATAGTCCTAGGAGCATACATCAATGTAATGACTAAGGAAGTAGTGTCCAAATTAAGTATCATTGGTCTTAGGCAAACACCAACAATCTTGCAACTAGTAGATAGTTCTACCATCATTCTTGATGGTATGCTATAAGATGTCACTATCACATTACATTAATGGGAGTATCCAGTTGATTTTTTCATACTCTCTCCAAAAAAAAGTACTGGGGGATACCCTATCATTTTAGGATAACCATGGTTAGCCACAAAAGATGCTTATATTGCATGCCAATTAGGAAAAAATACTATTTTAGATGGAACAAACACTAAAAATTTAACCTTGTATTCACCTACTCAACCTTTGCTGCAGGATGATCAAGTTGTCTGGCCAAATATGGATGACTCTGATATGGACATAGATTCTATTCAACAATTGATGATGATCTCACGGGACTCATTTATAAACATTAAAGAAGAAGATATTAGTTCTTCTATCATATTGAATGAGTATGGAACACAACCTAAGATATCTTCTAAACAAAAGTGTGTCTTAGAAATCATTCTTCCTTTATCTGTTGAACTTCATTATTTTGACTCTGCACAGCCTATGCATTCACTCCTACCACATGAGATAGATTCACAACCAATTGTGCAAATTTCAATGGCTGGAAAAGTAGTCAAAACAACAATTGTTCCAGGAAGAGAATTAAATATAAGCAAGTCCTTATCTCAGGCACAACATCAGAATACCCTACAGCTGCTACAAAAGCACCAAGATGCTTTTTCTTGGGATTATATAGATATGAAAGGTTTGGATCTTGCACTCTATACCCATATAATTTATATTAGTGTGGATTGTAAACCTGTGAGACAACCTCAGCATAGGATAAACCTAGCATTAAGGGATATTGTCAAAAAAGAATTGCAAAAGCTACTCAATGTTGGCTTCATATATCCTATTTCATATAGCCAATGGGTGTCACCATTGGTTATTGTTCTCAAAAAGGGGGGAAAATGGCGAGTCTGCATAGATTACAAAGAACTTAACTCGGCTACTAAAAAGGATCATTTTCCATTGCCTTTTGTTGATCAAGTTCTTGACAATCTTGTAGGAAAAAATTACTTTTCATTCTTGGATGGGTTCAGTGGCTACAATAAAATCTAGATAGCACCAGAGAATCAAGAAAAGACCACATTTAGGTGACCATGGGGAACATTTTCTTATGCTATCCTACCATTTGGTTTATGCAATGCACCTGCAACTTTCCAAAGAGCTGTTATTAGCATTTTTTTGACATATCTGCAGATTGTTTGGAAGTGTATATGGATGACTTCACCCCATATGGAAAAACATTTGAAGAAGCCAAGGAAAACTTGGACAAGGTTTTATAAAGATGCAAAGCCTACAATTTGTCTTTAAACAGTGAAAAGTGCTTTATGATGATGCAAGAAGGAGTGGTGTTGGGACACTTTATTTCCCCTAAAAGAATTGAAGTAGATCCAGAAAAAGTAGAAGTCATACATACATTGGATATACCAGCTAAATTGAAAGAAGTCAAGAGTTTTCTAGGACATGCAAGATATTATCGACGTTTTATCAAAGATTTCAGTCAAATTGTAGCACCTTTATATAAATTGCTTCGAAAAGATGCAGAATTTGTATGGGATTCAGAGTGTACAAAAGCTTTCCTATAGCTTAAGGAAGTCCTCTCAATAGCACCAGTGCTTCAAGGAACAAATTGGGAGTTACCTTTTCACATACACACAGATGCTTCAGATCATACCATTGGAGCAGTACTTGGCCAAAAGATAGATTCAGTGGAACATGCAATTTACTATATCAGCAAAAATCTTCAAGGAGCCGAGTATAACTATACTGTGATAGAGAAATAATTGTTTGCTATAATTTATGCTCTAAATAAATTCAAACATTACATTACATGGTACCAAATATTTGTACATACAGATCACTCTACTATCAAATATCTAATGAACAAGCTAACAATCTCTGGACGATTGGCTTGATGGTTGTTACTAATGCAAGAATTTGACATCACCATTATTGACAAGCTAGGTAAAGCAAATGTTGTAGCTGATTTCTTGTCTCATCTTCAAAAACTTGATGATCTTGTAGCCATAGAAGATAGCTTTCTTGATGAACATCTCTTCCTTTTGTCCGCACCAAACTCTTGGTATGCTGACATTGTCAACTATCTAACTACTGGCAAAACTCCTCCACATTTTTTTGCAAAAGAAAATGATTGCAGGTAGAAAAGAGTTTTAATTTCTCATGGATATCAAGATTCATGTTTTATATTGAACCAGACTAGGTAACACAAAGATGTCTCAGAGAGGATGAAACAGATGATGTTCTTTGTGCTTGTCATGACGAGCCTTGTGGTGGTCACTTTGCTAACAAATAGACTACATTAAAGATTTTGAATATAGGTTATTATTGGCCTACACTTCACAAGGATGCATCTCAATATACAAAAAAAAGTGATAAATGTCAAAGAATGGGTCGACCGACAAAAATAGGTGAAATGCCCCTATAGCCATAGATAGTAGTAGAACCATTTGATAAATGGGGAATTGATTTTGTTGGCCCTATTGAACCACCATTAGAAGGGAAAAGTTACATATTGGTTTGCACTGATTTTGTTACTAAGTGGGCCAAAGCAAAACCCATGAAGCATCCTTGTGACAATAATGTTGCAAAGTTTTTGTATGAATGTATCTTTACCAGATTTGGTGTTCCAAGAGAATTACAATCAGATCAAGGGCCTCAGTTCACATCTAATTTGATAGCAACACTCATGGAGGAGTATACAATTTGACATGGAAAATCATCTCCATATCATCCATAGGCCAATGGACAGGTAGAAGCGACAAATAGAGAGCTGGAACATATTCTCACCAAAATAGTGTCTTTGCATCGCAAAGATTGGGTAGCTAAACTTCCTAAAGCCTTATGGGCGTACAGAATGACATGGAAATCCACTACTGGGTTTACACCTTTTCAACTCCTATATGGGAAAACAACTATTATGCTTATTGAATTTGAACATAAAACTCTGCAGATAGCTTTGGAACTTGATATTACCCTTCTTGTAGCACAACAGGCTTGCATATTGCATCTCAATGGGTTGGATGAATGGAAAAAATTAGCTCTTCATAACACAATTAATTTAGAATCAAAGATAGCAATGGCATGAAAAATTCATTAAAGACAGAGAATTCTCTGTTGGTGATTGGGCACTCCTGTATGATTCACGATATCAGTATCACCAAGGCAAATTTCAGACTTAATGGCTTGGTCCCTATGAAATCATTGAAATTTTTAACAATGGATTAGTTCAACTATCAAAAATTGATCCAGTCAAATTCAAACTCCTGGTTAATGGGCATCACCTGAAGTTATATCATAAACTAGCAACCCAGGAAGAATTTCTTCAATAGTTCACCACAACAAAAACATCTCTTCCTACAGCCACTCCATCTGAGTCTCCCACTCAGATGCCTGTAGCCCCTTGAATTTATTTTCAAGGCCTTCATAATAAATTTTTTTCACTCATGCAAAAATTTATTCCTTTTCCACCTCATTCCATCCCATCTTCTTGTCTTTCCATCATCACACCATCTCACTTTCTTTCTCTCGTATGGCAATATTCGAACCATCATTCCTATCGCACCTCAGATCAGTCACACTCGACCCCTTTGCATTTATTTAATTTATTATTTATTTAGAAAAACATGTTATTTTGATTTTCAAAATTTGTAATCTTTATGGTTTGGTGGGACCCAGTCTTTGCTAGGTTTGGGGGTGGGAAAATTGAAATCATGAATGCAAATCAAGGAAATTTTAAGCTGGCATGTAGGATGTATGGGGAAGGGTCATTTAAGTAATAAGCTAGCACTCCTTTGTACTTCCAAAATGTGTGAAATAATGTAAAGAAGGCTAACCATTAAATCATGATTTCACATAACCCCTCATCAATATGGCGTATGTTTTTGAGCATGATCTTTATCCTCATTATGATTTGGTGATTAAAATGCCATCATGAAGTATTGAAGGATGTGATGTTTGGAAAGTATTGAAGTATTTCAATTTCCCTTTGAAACCCCTATAGCTATCACCACCCATACTCTCAAAATCACTTGTAGTGAATTTACCTATAATAGCATTTTTTTTCGAAAAAATAAGGGTAGAGAACCTTAGCGACATGAACCAGCAGACCACAAAATCTTATTGGCAGACCCAACAACATGTAGTTTTTTTCAACAATGAGGTTGGTTGGCTTATTGTCTCAGTTTGAAGCAGTTTGATCATGAAATTGCACTCCAATTTCATAATACATTGAGGGATGGATATGCAACTGTTAAGGGCATTGAGATATAATTCATTGAAGTGGTGGCAGAAGTTTCTGGGTTGCCCACAAATGGAGAATGTTGGACAAAGGACATGGATGCATGAAAAGAAAAAGAGAAATTCTTAGTACCTAGAGATCCTCGACTGGAGGAAAACAAAAAGCAAGGTACATTATGATTATCTCTCCCTCTGCAATTCATCCACCCTGCTGAATTTATCATAAGATATTTTACCTATGAAGGAAGGTATTCCTATTTGCATGCTGTTCATTTCAAAATTTTGACTGGTTTGTGGCATGGTGATATTCCTATAAATCTCTGAAGTTTCCTTTATAATATTATCAAAAGGCAAGCTACCTATGTACAAAAAGGCAAAACCCAGTCAGTTGAAAAGGAGTTGACTAGGTAGCACTTGGGAACATGGGATGATTTTGTAAAACTAAGGACAGAGGGACCTAAAAGGGGTGGACCTAAAGGGAATCGAGTGGGGACAAGAGAGAAAACTATTGTAGGAGTTAGGAAAGTAGTATATAAAATGGCTCAAGAAGCTTCAGCTTCTACTTTTGTACCTAAAATTGCAAAAAGGAAAATTCTGGCCGTAGAAGCCTCAACTTCTAGGAAGAGAAAATCACACACAGTTACCATAGAGGAAGGTTCAGAAGAAGTATCTCTAGTATCACAAGAACCTGCACTTAACATGAATAAAGGGAAATCTGTCGATAAGGGTAGGAAAACAATTTCTACCCCAAGTTCTACTCCACGATGAGTCACTAGAATGTCTGGGGTAAATTTGAGAACTAAACCTTCTGTGCCACCTGCTGAGCCTCCTATACCACCTATTGATGTTGAAACTCTAGTACCTACACCTGCACAGTCACCAGAGCACACAACACCTACTCCTAAACATGAAAATGATCTTGAGAAAATTCCTACAAGGCCAAATAGCCCTATTAATGTTGATAGTGACACAGAGTCCTCAGAGGAAATAGTGTCCAAGTTTGAACAGCTAGTGGAGTAAACTGATAATCTACCACCAGAGGAATATCCATCTGTTGCAAAAGAAATGGTTCAAGAAATTGTTGAAAAATTTCAAGTTAAAATGACTATTGCACTCTATCCTGCAGCTGTTGCTCCTTTAGAAAAAGATGATAACACTATTGCTTGTCAAAATAAAAGCTTTATTGAATGTCAGCATTCTCAGGATGACAGCACTACTGATCACCATCATCCTGAGCACTGCTTTGAAGAGTATAAGCCTATTGGCCATCATCATACACCACTAGACATTTCTACTCTATTAACAGCTAGCTTTAGTTTGTACCAACAATTTCAATGGGAAAAAACAAACTGGGCCCTAGAAAGGAAGCAATTGCTCAGAACTATCAGGGAACAAGCACATCAAATTGAAGGATGGTGAAATTATGGTCCTGCAACAATGTGTCACAAAGATTATAGAGCTCATTCCAGAGCTTGTAAATTGCAGGTCCCCATCTCCAGTTTACACACTATTCCTAAGGGAGAAAATGATTAATTTTCAATTGTCTCAAATTACTCGGGGGTTGAACCCTTCCTTACACACTCCCTAGGAATTCTATGCAGCATTCAAATTAGTTTCGATGACTCTACAAAATCTCCTCTGTGAGTTATATGCTCATAATCTTGCTGTTCCAGATGATAAAGATTGGAATTCATTGTTATATGTGGGAGATGTATAGTTTAGGGCTGTTATGTCATGGATATAGAATGAGATTAGTCGAGAGAACCAGGCTGCTCCTTATAGGGAAAAGGAAATTTTTGAACCATTGTACATTCGGCTAGAGGTACAAAACACTCACAGAGTATTCTTCGATTGGCTTTCTGTTAACAATAATCAAAGTGTTGCTGCCAAAATTCACCCTATCTGCAAATAGGCATTTTTGGATTAGGAGTAGCATTGTTCTACAAATGCCTCTGATGCTATACAAGCCTCCCTTCAAAGATGGATCCGATTTCCAGAAGATTTGAAAACAAGGGAGTTGCACTCTCCCCAAAATTTGGAGTTGGCCATCAATAGGATGCTTAGGTATATATGATGTTAGGTAGAAGTTAAAAAAATTATTGGGTACCTCTTCATTTCCAATTGTCAATACTCTTGCATCCTATTCTTGGAAAGTATGATTTATTTGCTAAATATAACATGATTGCCAAAGAACAAAAATGGGAAAGGTTGAAACAAAATCATGGATATTTTAATTAGAAAGCTCATGAATTAGGGGAGAAAATCACCAATGATCTGAGGCTGCGGATGAGGATCAGAAACTTATAGATGTTGAAGGGACCAGCCTCAGGAAGGTTGGGGGGAAAAATGATGACATGAAGAAATAGAAGTCTTATTAGCCCTTTTTGTGAACACTTGTCGATAACATATTGAACTTTATCATCTTTTAGTATAAATGTTTTTGAACTATTGATGTATAAAGTATGGACATAGGGCATAAAATGATAATAAGAATTATATCTAAAAAGGGGTTCATTTTGTGGTAAAAATATTTCTTCATGAATGTTTGAGATGGGTAGATCTTCCTGCAGTTGAAGAGATTGCAAAAACTATTAGTTGAATAATTAATGCCTTTTCTTTATAAACTAATAAATGAAAATAAATGTTTGCGGGAAGTCTTGTGCATATTAAATGTTGATCACAAGGATACAAGCTGAGTGGGAGTTAATAAAAAACAAACTGCGAGGGAATAGTGCTAAGGCATTGATGGTACTAAAGAGAAGCATTATGACACCGTTGTAGTTGGAAGACTTGGTGGCAAAGTTAGAAGGGACCTGTTTTAATGAATAACAAAGTGAGACTTGATAAAGCGGTTGAGCAAGGAAGCAAGCATCAAAGCAATTAGTTAAACATGCAATGTATGATACTTGGATTCTTGGAAGCTATTTAAAGATAGATAAAAGAGCAGATCTATCATTTTCTATGATATATATTTGTGGGAAATTTAAGGGATAATTAATGTCTTTACAAATTGCATGTTTGTAGTCTTAAGTTGTAACTAACTTTGCTTCATGAGGAAGTCATAGTTTTAGGAGTTTTTTGTTCTTTCTTCCTTTTAAATAAGACCATGTTTGTATCTATAAGGTTAAGTAATGAGTAGACAACCAAAGTAGAGAGATATCTTGTTGTTCTCCTTGAGTTATTAGAAAACTACATATTTGAATGAATACACGCCTTTGTTGAGTTTCTACACTTTTATCTGAGCTTGTCTTCCCTTCATTCTTCTGTGGGGGCCCACGCAAAAGGTGGAGTTTACTTTAGTAAGTAGGAGTTAGACTCAGTTTTCTAAGTTAAGATTAGAACTATTGTTCCTACAGCCACTGGAAACAGAACCAGTCACTGTTCCTGTAGCAGTAGGTGCATATATGTATGGTTAAATAATTAGAATTTCCTTCCAAGTATTTGATAGTTGTCTTTCCTTTGGATAAACTAGGTTTCCTTAATGGTTATTGCATTCAAGGTAGTCGTGACTTTTAGCGAAAACTAGAGCATATACTTTGTAGACATCATCTCAAGTTCACGCTCCCAGATTGACATTTAATGAAAATCAACTCAGTACTTTGATACTAAGAGATGTCCAATCTTGCAACTAAAAAGGTGTTATATTAATTAGATAGTGTCCCCTGAAAAAAGTCTTTGCAACATTGTGGAAAGGTGATATCTTATATGGTTGGGTTGTGTAACCCGACTTCCCAATGTTAGTTGATCTTTCACATCTTAGAGACTTTGTGCTCCTATGCTTGGTGGTTGGTAGTGGTGAGTTCCTTTTGTGGAGTGTGTAATTTTTTTGGTAAGCTATCATCCACTTTGTTCAAAGGGTGAGTTTACATGGATTCCAAAATGATCATGTGTAACATGATAGTATTTTTGGGAATTTTGGGATGGTTCTTCCCCATGATTCCAACTCCTATTGGAAGTGCGTAGTGTGTTGACCTGGTGTTGAGGTCATGTGGTAGCTGCATGGTGTAGTTGGGCACCTATTGGAAAGTTAGAGTGGGTTTTTCCTTACAATGTATTGTTGACTTTTTGGCTAGATGGGTTTTTCCTAGTGCATAGAAGGTTCCTTGTTGGAGGACCTTGTGTCAGTGTAACACTTTTCTCTTATGGTTGACCTATTTGGCATTTGACGTGATGGTTTGAGAATGTTGGAGCAAACTAGTTTGACTTGTGGAGAGTTTTTTGAGTCATTCCTATTGCTCAGTCTTGACTTTTGGTTTTTGATGTGTTTTGGTTTCTATTCTTGGATTACAGGCTTCTAGGAGTAAGCCTAGTCTTTGGGCGGGGATGATGTAGTACATCTCCCATTTGACTTATATAAGTCATCCTAATGGATGCAACCTAGTTGATCTTTTGTTATGTTTGATCATGATTGTGACCATGAGTGGTCTACACCACTGAGGTGATTGGATTTATGTTATGGTATTAGTTGCTTTGATTATGCTTTGGCTGATTTATGAGATTATGATATGATTTTTGGTTCACTAAGGTTTGTGCTAGTGGTTACCAAGACCGATGTGGTATCATGATGCTATTCTATGATTACCCTAAGATGTGTGCAGAGATTGCACTGTGTACTATTACCATGTTATATTGGACTATGTTCATGTAGTAGTGGTTAGTCATGTTTATGCCTATGTTCACTTATGTGTTTTAAGTGCCTTTTTGTTGTTCTTTAATCATCCTTTATTAAATTCTTAAATGATTAGAAATGGATTGTCCATTTGGATTATTTGGTTATGTATTGTGGACATTTACCTTGTTATACTTTGATTTCAGTATCATAGATATTAGACTACTATGTTGTTCAGTTGATCATATTGCACGATGATGTCATTTTGATATGACAGTGTATTTTGTGATGATATCTGATTATTTGGTATTTGGACATACCTCTGATTATTTTATGTGATGGATTTAATGCTATGGTTATTTACTTCATTCCTGCATTGTTATACTTTATGTGAACATGAGTGATGTAAAATAGATTATTTTAATATAATTAAATAAATGGTTAAATTAGGTGATATAATGCATTTATTGCTTTGGCTATGTTATTATATGCAATTGCAATTGATCGTATTGTTTAGTATGCAGGATTTATATCCCTAGCAGTGGCACATGGAGTTAGTGATTTAGCCTTTCATATTTTATCAATGTCATCCCTGTATGGTCGACATATATCCTTATTTTAATTATTTAATTAAACCGTTTGGTGATTATTAAATCTGAACTCATTTTCATTATGTGATAGACCAGTGAGCGTGTCTGTGCATTTAGAGGTTTGCATTGTCGTAAAAGTTGTTAAGGAGATTTTTGTGTTTTTGTGTTTTCAGAATTTTTAATTGATTTATTTTAATTTCTAGCAGATTTTCCATAGATGAATTCCTATTTATAAGAATAGCTTATTTTTCTTTGGGTCGATTCGGGGTTTAACTAGGTTGGCTAGTTATTTGCCCTAATTGATTATTCACTTGAAAAGTGAATAAATATCCAAAAAAGAATTTAATTCCTCACTTCTCACTTTTGAATTAGAAAGTTGGAGAGTAAAACCCAAAATCACCTTCATGAGGATTTACTATTTTGTTCATTGTGGGAGCTACGGGCATGGGATCGTCATGAGGTTGAGCTTGTTGGATCCAGCTTGGGGAAACCTTGGATTGCCACAATTTTTAGCTACTTATACGGGTTATATATTTTATGGTTTAGATTCCTGTTTTGCCCTTTTGGCTATGAGGTAGGGCTTTCTCATTTTATTTTTTTTGCTCCATTTTAACTTCTATTTTTGGTAGCCATTTGTTTGGAGGCTAAGAAATAGTGTTCTCCTCCATTTCTGTATGTTGGTTCTGCTTGGTTGGTTGAGTATGAACATTTCCCTATTTTTTGGGATGAGGGTTTGGGGTTTTCCATCATTATGTTGACCATTTTTGCATACGGTGTCCAAACTTACTTATTTTTTAGTTTTTTGGAGTTTTTGAACCCAAAGGTCAAATGGGGTTTAATTTCAAAGTTTTCCAAAATTTATAAGTTTTTACCTCATTTTGTGTGCTGCCCTATTTTCTCAGGTTTTCTTGGCATGAGTTAGGTCATGGACCTAGATTATCTATTTGGATATTAGTCATACCTTTGTTTCACTTTTGTGCTTGCATTGGGATGTGTGTCACATCTGTACTCCTGACATTGTGGTTGGTTGAGTGATTTTATACCTGGTGTTATTGTTTCTTGTGGAAAGGCTTTTATTTCCTAGACACTAGGACTCGTGTAGAATCCATGCTCTCAGATTGAGGTTGGTTGAGTGAGTTTATGATGTTTGGTCTTGTTGCATCATTGAGATTTGTGTAGAATCCATACCCTCAGATTGAGGCCGATTGAGTGATTTCATGATGTATGATTTTATTGGCTTTGGGATTCATGCAGAATCCATCTTCCCATGTTGCTTTCAATTGGGTGTTATCTTTTGCATTGTGTTCTCATCTAGTCCTTGTGTTATGATCTTCATGATGGTGGTGTGCCACACACAAGTACACGTGCATACATCTATTAGAGGACTTGCAGGTCTCAATCTTTTGTGGTGCTTCTTTAAGTTATGATCATTGGGGTTGGGATGGGAGTATGCATGCCCATGGGAACTTGTTGTAGGATGAGCTTGGGTATGGTAGGGTAGCATTGGGAGGGGGATTCTATCTCGTAGCTTAGCGATCATGGCATTGGAGGTTGATGGAGGATAAGAAGTTTTAAGTGATAACTAAATTAAAATGTGTGAGTGTTAATAAAACTTAAGATAATGAAAAGATCCACATTCGTGTGATAGTTCCAAGGGAGTCCTTTGAGATTGTTGCCACATGTGATCCCAACTTGGGCTTTTGGATGCCAACTGACTCTCTAGGATGTGAACCCCTACTTAGTAGCCTTATGAGTGTCTGACAAGGACTTATACTCCTTGCATTGTCTTAGATTCTTGGTCATAGCCATCATACTGTTTGGTGTGAGTGTTAGCCATGGATGTTGTTTTTGTGTGTTTGTGGTTGGATCTTTATCTCCATCAACATGATGGGTGTGGACCTATGGGTGCCACTTTGACTAGTGTATAGAGATGGTCTTTTTTCCTAGCATGACCATTGCTAGATGCTTCCACTTGATACTTTGGGTCCTAGGGTATGCTTTCTTGTGATTTATGCTTTCATTGGAATGCTTGGATATCATGTTTAGATGATGTTAGTTTATTTGATACATTCTCATGTTATAATGTTTAGCATATGACAAAATGATGTGAATTTATGCATTGGATTATCTATTGCTTATTGGACTAGGATGTTAGATTTTCTTGTTATGATGATAAACATGTGCTAGGTGATGTTATTTACTTGTAGGATTATCTTATGCTTTACTACTAGCATGTTAGATTTTTTTATGCTTATATTATAGCATGTTTTAGTAGTGACATCCCTATTTTGATAGTACCAATGATTTGATCGGTGGCTTGGGATGTTACGCGTGAGGGATGGTTAGGATCCATGATGGTCTTATGATGCTATTGATAGTTGGGAGGAACCACATACTTAGTTTGGTTATTTTTTTCATTGTCATATTAATTTAGTTATTGCGATGTTTCTTTCGTACACTATGATGTTTACTCCAGTATTTTTCCCTTTACTACTTGTTAGATGGTTAGAGGTAGATTACGTCTTCTAGTAGCATGTTTGCATGTTCATGCCTCAAATAATGGATCCGATAGTCCCCATTGTTGAGGTTCTAAACTTAGTTTTAGTCTATGGTTTGTTTTTTAGTGTTTCTTGAGTTTCTTGGGTGACCATTTATCAGCATGGTGTGATACAATATTGTATCGTACACCCATTGAAATTGTATCATGCATCTTCTGATTATATTGCACACCACTTGGAGAAATATCATGCGATACTTTCTTGTGTCACACCTCATTGTAAGAACTATTGTATGATAACCTAAAAGTATTATAGGCCTTCAAGAGAAGTATCACCCAGTCCTTGAAAGTGTTGCCCTCCTTCTTTAGGAATGTCACACAATACTTTCCAGTGTTGTATTAAAGTATCACTTGGATTTTTGCAAAAAACTGTGCAGGTGAGCAGTGGGCACTTTTCAATATAATCTAAACTTTTTGGAAGTTTTTTGGGGTACCCTCTTAGGTGTTCTTTAGTCCTTTGGTGGTGCATTTAGAATTTTAAATGTGTTCAATTCGAATTCAATTATGCATTCTTTGTCTTTGATCATTTTGGTCAATAGTGGTGTTTGGAGATTTGTTGGTTGCTTGAATTGTTGGTGAAGTCTTCTATTGCAATCTGTGTGATCCTTGTATGATGTTGTCATGTGCATTCATACTTATTAAAAAAAGAACTTGGCTTGAATTAAATCCTTGTTCCAAGGATCTCTGGGTGGGGCATTACACTCAATTCAGGGTGTAGACAATTGTACTTATAGATTCTCTACAGTACTTTAGAGCAACATTATTTTGCATCATTAATGTTCTAGGACAGTCTATTACTGATCTATTCCTTCTTTCTGCAATGCCATTATGTGGTGGAGTTCTAGGTGTTGATGTTTGTCTCTTGATTCCTTTGTCATTGTAAAATGTCTCAAACTCTTTTGATGTAAACTCTCCTCCTCTATCTGATCTTAGACACTTTAGACTCTTTCTTGTTTCCTTCTTAACCCTAGCCAAATACCACTTAAAAATTTTAAATTCTTTATATTTTTGTTTTAAGAACATGAAAGTCATCATCCTAGAGTAATCATCCACAAACAACATTATATATCTATCCCCTTTGTGGCTTTGTATTTCTATTGGGCCACATAAATCAGTATACACTAACTCTAATATTTCTTTGGAAGTGTAGACTTTTATCTTGAAACTTGACTTGGTCATCTTTCTTAGTTGACATTGTTTGCACATTATATTTTTAGGCTTCTTTAGTTTAGGTTGACTTTCTTCATTTTTTTAATGCTAATTAGATTGTAAAAATTGAGATGACATAACCTTTTATGCCATAACCACACATCATCAAATCTAACAACAAAAAAGATGTATCTTCCATATCTAGGTAAAATGAATTAATCTTAGTTTTTTTTCCTTTTCGTATTAGATTTCATTCAGTATCATAGATTTTGGAAGTTTTGTTTCCAAATTCTCCTTTGCATCCTATATTGCCTAACTGTGAGACACTCAGCAAATTGTAGTTCAATCCTTCAACATAGTTTGCATTATCACATGAAATTTTCTCTATAAGATTAATAGAACCTTTTCCTTTGATTAGAAATGGAGCATCATTTCCAAATCTAACACTATTTCTATCATACTAAGTAAAGGTAAGAAACTTACTTCTATCTCCTGTCATGTGATGTGAGCATCCATTGTCTATTATTCATTTGTCATTCTTGTTCACATAGGTTACTAGTGTTGTTGCCTCATCTTCATCTAATTCATATTTCATGACTAAATAGACTACCTCATCATCATTTTCATCAGAATCCTGTTTTTCAATGTAACACTTTTTACCTTTGTCATTGTAATCTCTATTATCATCTTCCCTTCTATTCTTGTTCTTGTTGCCTTCTTTAAAGTTCTTTTTCTAGGTGCATCTTGTAGCAATATGTCCTACATTGCAATTAAAACATATGATGGGTAGCTTACCTTTTAATTTTTCTTTACCTCTATGAAATCTTCTAGCCAACAATGCTTTTAATTGTTCCACATCTTCTTCATTTATATTGTTATCACTGAATGCATATTTTACCTTTTTCTTCTTCTTCTTTGGTTTCACCTCCTCAGCATCTTTCATTAATATCTTGGCCTTGAAAGTAGATTCAAGGTTGTTAGGTCTATAGTTATCAAAGTTGGACAACTCAAATGCAGTGAGTCTTCCCACTATACCTTCAAGAGTTAGCTAGTTTCCTGGTACACATCTTAATTCTTGTATGATAAAAACTCTAATAGCATAGATGAAGAGCAAGGTTCTTAAGAATTTTCTATTAACAATGTCATTATCTAAATAAACACCCAAACTTCTTATTGCACTTACTACTTCTTTCATTCTAGAGGCATATTGAGTAGTGTTCTCACCTTCCTCCATTTTCATGTCATCAAACTTTCCTTTGAGACTTTCTCTTTTTTCTCTTTGAACATTTTGATCTCCTCCATAAATATTAGTCAAGGCTTTCCACATCTTAAATGCAGAGTCACATCCCTTGATGTCATCAAATTCAACATAGTTGAGGGTAGAGGCAATCTCTAGCATTGCCCAATTCTGCTCTTTTTTTCCATAATTTTTGTAGTAGGTACAGCTGGATCAACATATTCTACTTCAATTGAGGTTTGTGCATGGTCACTTATTGATCCAAGGTGTAGCTTCAATAACCTTTGTCATGCAGTGGAGTTATCTATGTTGAGCTTGGGAACTTCTCTCTTGTACATCTTGATCTTCCTACTTCTGTACCTTTAAACCAAATCAGCAGATGGCTCTGATACCATTTTTTAGAAATGCTTTAGAATAGCTAGGAAGGGTGGGGTGGGGGGGGGGGGGGGGGGGGGTGAATCAATTATTCAATATCCAAATGTTGTAATAAAACATTTTCACCAAGTAAAGTGAGCCCATTAAACTATTCATCCATCCAAGCTTGAACTTTCCTACTTAGCAAGTTACTGTAAAATCAGCATGCAAGAATCAACACATAACACAGTGATTTACATGGAAATCCAATTTGGAAAAAATCACCAGTAACATGCTACTCAATTTTCACTCTTCTTCACTCTTGTAAAGTGATGCCTTATGAAAGGCCACCTTGTTAAAGGCTAAACACACTATTAAATGTGACCTAGTTAAAGGATTTCAACCACCCTATTAGAAGTGGGCCTAGTTAGAGGACTTTATAACATTCACTTAGAATTCCACCCTATTAAAGGATTTAAAAATGGTTGTTAAACCAACCTAAGTTCATAGGATTTTACCCTAATTGATGCAATTGTTAGAGAGTAACAAGAAGGGCTTTTGACCTAATACAACTCACAACTTAACTTGCAGATTTAAGATCTCGATTCAGCTAACACATTTGCCTAGTTTTCAATCTCTTTAGCTATGACAACTTATCCTCCTTTCAAGCTTCATCTCCTTGAGTATCCATGCTTGATGTACCAATGCAATCTCCTATATGGCCACTTATCAAAGCAAAGTCTCTATGCTTTGTTCTTCCTACTCGATGCCTTCTCCTTGACACCCTTCAATAACTTGGCAACTCAACAACTCTAGCTTCTTGACCTGTGACTCATTAAATAGAAGTCTGGAATACTTTTCCTACTTGAATCTTCTTGTTCTTTCTTTTAGTTCAAATGGATTCGGTAGGATTCAATGAATCTACCCCTTATCTTGTTCCTTCTAGAAACATCATGAAGAATCCTCTTGAATTTGATAAAAAATGGTTCACCTAAAATTTTGTGCCTCTAGCCCATCATCCTTATCCTCCACCTAGTTCACAAAATTCAAGGTAACAAATTTGCTGACTCAAATCTGGTGAATCTTTGACTTTTCAAATAATATAGCAACTCGGCACTATTGAAATTTTAGTGCTTAGCACATATTGTGTTACTGGACACCAACTATGTTTTACTGAAACACGACATCTACTATGGATTCACTCAACATCAACTAAATTTTACTAATGCTCGGCACCTATTACTTGCTTGGCACCTGAACTTACTTAGCTCCTTCTACTTCACTCGACACACACAAGATTTTGCACTTATTGGCACTTACTAAAAATCTACTCAACATGAACTAGCTTGCTCAACATCCACTAATGAACTCAATAAAGGTTTGCAAATAGCTTTGTTACAACTTATTCTTCCAGAGTTTCTAAGTGTATCCAATATCTGTACCTTCAAGTATATTGTCTATTCATCATTTTATCATTGTCTTAACTAATCCTTGCACTTTATTACAAAACCATAAATCAACCTTTCCCATAGGTGCTTTTGTTACATCTTTATTGATTAAATCCCCTCTATCAATCAACTAAGTGATAGTACTTGGATCTTATAAGCAATTGTCATTCCAATAAATAGTAAGTTTGACATCAGTGACAAAACAATGATTGAAACCATTCTTTATCAATATCTCCCTCTTTGCAAACAATCTTCTTTCTTTAATAATGATCTTTTCAATAAGGTTTCCAACAAAAAATGTTGTAAATTTTTTTTATCATACATTTGTAGATGTGGCTAATAAAGAGATTAACACAAAATTAAAAACAATAAAATTGATTAACAAAATTAGGTGATAGAATCAATAGAGACACACAATATGAACCAATAATATGTCTTAGAACTTGGGACTGGTTCTCACTAAGAAATCCATCATAGTAAAATTTCTAGGTTTTGATAAGATATTTTAGCCACACTTGAAAACACAGAGACCTGGTCTCTCCAGGTTATTATAATATGCAAGAAAATTGAGTTTCTACGTGCATTATATATCAAGATACAAAAAAATGCAATGCAAGGGAGGAGGTAAAATATTGAAGATCCATCCAAATCCTTGTGATTGTGGAAGTAATGCTCCTTCACTTTTGAAATTCCAAGAGAATATATATAGAAACCTTCATTTAAGAAATATAATCAGTCCATAACCTATAGCTTAAACTAAATTTGTGCATGAATTCCAACAAAAAACATGAGAAATAATAATTTAAAAAGGTTCATTCTTACTAGAATAAATACAAGCATGTCCTAAGGAAGAATTAAATTAGATTTAATTGTAAAATTATAGTTTGTAATAGGAAAAGAACCAAGAGACATTAAATTTGGGGTGACTTTCTAAGTCATATTTAAGTGGGTCTTCAATCACTTGACAAATGAAATGTATTTACATATGCTATACTTATTTTGACTTTCAACATGTTTTAAAAGGAACATAAGATTCACATTACCTCTAGGAAAATATCATGAGACATCAATTTTGAGATTTTTCAAATGCTCCTAGCCTAAGAAGATGGAGGACTCAATATTCAAGTAAAATACATTGTCAAAACGGAGCTCAATGCATAAAAATATTAAATAACAAAAGAAATTAGTTATTTTTCATTTTTCCTTTGCACAAAAATTACAATCAGAGTTTGCATACCTAGAATAATGATTGAAATTTGTATGAGATCTTTAGAAAAGTTTTGATAAAAAATCTATAACTAGGATCTTAACCTTAAGAGATATGGTGGAAAACCCCCATGGCTCAATTTGAAAATGGGCAAAATGAGAGGTTGTGGGTTTTTTTGGAGATTTTACACAAAGTTTTTGGTTAAAGTGCTTTTTCCTCTATTTTATTTTTTCAATGTTGAGATATTTTACACCTTGGTGGGCTCAAATAAAAATGATGTTTAAGTGTGATTTTATCATATGGATTATAAAAATGTATCTATATAAGAAAGTATAAGAAAAAAAATGTAAATTAAAAACAAACTATATAAGGTTACAATTCTAAATTTGTTATGATAGTTAAAGGATGTAAATAAAAAATGTAAAATATAAATTTATTGTGCGTCTAATGAAAATAAATAAGAAAATGTTTCTTAGTGACACCAAATTTGAGTTCTTGATACATCAACTAAAAAAGTTTTTAGTAACTTATTTAGTCATTAAAAGAGGATGATATTCCAGAGGAAGAGAAAAACACAGATGTTGGAGACTTTAGTTCTAACTTGGAAGGTTACTCAGAGAGAAAAAGAAAAAATGGGAAAGAGGATGAGGAAGAAAATAGTGAAGAAAATATAGAACAAGGTAATACTAGTGATGAGGGTAATCAGAGTGATACTGATACTAGTGAAGAAGAGATGGAAAAGGCTAAAGAGGACCCTGTTACTATGAGGGAGGAGGAATAGACTGTTAAGATTGCTTCACCCACTAGAGAGGTTATGGAATAGGACAAGAATGAGGGCCCTGCTGCTATAAGGGAGTAGGTTCAGACTTCTTCACTCACTAGAGAGGTTGTGCAAGAGGATAAAAATGATTCTCCATAGAGGGAAACTATGCTTTCCTTTTTGCATTCTGCTAAGAAAAAAGCCGATTCCATACTTCAAGTTGATTCATGGATATATAATGAAATAATGGGTCTAAAAAATAAAATGGATATTGTGCAATAAAACCAGGATATTGAGCGTGCCAAAATTAGCCAGTTGGAAGTGCAGGTGGGAAACATCCCAGACAAACTCAAGGATTATGAACAAAACCTCTGAATGCTTATTAAGGAAAGTGGTAATAAAATGGAACAGGTGACTTCCAGTATTTGCGCTACTACTGTTAGTCTTGGAAAATGCACAAATGAAGAGATTACATCACCAGGGGTTCCAAGCAAGAGGACTAGGCAGAGTTCTACGAAGCGGGTTTAGGAGTCTGCTAGTGTTTCAACTACTGACTGCATTCAAGATCTTGTAGAGATTGGAAAGGAGATTGTCAAAATGATTAAAGAGTTGCAGTAGTAGCTCTCACTGGGTTTTGATCTTTGGTTTTTGTCTCAGCTTTTGGTCATTTTTGTTGGTCATAGTTATTGGTTTATGCTTTTGGTCTTATAAACTAGTTTTTGTCTGGTCTTTACACTAGGTTCCTGGTCCTTGTAAAACTTGGGTACTTTTACTGGATATTTTGTGTGGTTTGTAAAACTTGATTTTGATGCTATTTTTTTTAGTAGGTTTCAGGTCCTTGTAAAATCTAGTAAACTTTAATGCTTTATCTTTTCTACTTTTGTCAAGGGGTTTCAGGGCCACTTCAAAACCTAATTTTACCGTAATCTAAAAACTTATTTATTCATTTATTTGGTAGTCTATTTAGTAATTTATATTTTTTTAATCTTGTATTTTTACCTGGTGATCAAATTAGTCAATTATTTACTTACATGAATAAAAAATTTAGTCATGTGACTAAACATTTTAGTCACATAGTCACATATTTCTTAAAATGTACTAGTGATAAAATGTAACATTCATTAATTATTGCATGATAATATTCATTAACACATTTCACTTGAAAACCACCCAATTTTGATTATAAGGCATGATGAGGCTATCTTTGTGTCCTATTTATGCCCCCTCATTGTGCTTCAACCTTCATTGATCAACCCTGTCATGTTAATACAGAGATAATCATTACAAAGTACCAAAAAAATCAAAGACTATTGGAATCACAAAACAATAAAATTGCTTAGAATAAATAATACCAACAAAAGATGTTCTTTGTAATCTTTGTGTACCTATAATAATCAGTGGCAAGTGTTTATGTACATTTGAGACCCTAGATAAGGGACAACCTTATTGAGCTTCACTTTGTTTCAAGAATACTTTAGTATTCTCTACTTAATAGGGCCAACCATGTGAAGGTGGAAGTTCATTTACCCTATGCTCCCCCCCCCCACCCAAATTCAATTTGAATTCCCTTTAACATCCAACATTATTTATACATTCATTCATCCATTAATAAAATGTAACATTCATTAACATATAAGTTTCATTAGCATTTGTTAACACACAAAAATCATCAACATTAATTAACATATTATATAATTCATGAACATTCATTAGCACATATTAAGTCCATTAAGACATAAAAGTTGGTCATTATCAATTAAGTTGCACATTATATGGCAATAATTTTTTTTTTCTTCTTTGAGCCTTTTTTAGAATGGTACCTATAATTTCAAAGAGGAACATCCATGTCATCAAATTCATGCCCCCCCTCAGTATTTATTTCATGCTCTTCTCACAATCTATGTTGTGCATGCCTAGCCCTTTTCTTGTGATGCAACTGGGGTCTTGTGTAATAACAAATAAAAGGGTTGAATTAAGAACATTTTATTATAATTTTTAAAAGTATTTGACTACTTTAAATAACATAATCATGACATTCTTTACCTGATCCAAGCATATCATCTTGCATAGCACACTCAACCTCAATGTGCTCATCATGAGTAGTGACATTTGTGTCCTCTATGACTACAATACAGAATATTACATTAATTCAAACATGACCCAAAATAATTCAATTTTTATTAGTACACCAATTTCAACTTAAGATGTTTACTTGTATTAATTTATAAAAAATCAAATACCAAATGTATACCTCAACTATTGTGATGCACATTTGAACCAACCAATTTACCATGTTCAAGTGGTGTACCAATATTTCCACTAGTCTGCATTCCAATGTCATGAACATTGTTATCATTGATTACTTAATTAAAATAAATATACTTAATTTAACTTCAAATACAGCTATTGTCAAAGTATTCAATTTCAAATACTATGATGGATCCATCAATAGAATCTTGTGCACTCATTTAAGCTTGTAAACTTTGAGCCATGGCTCCATAACCATGTTTCTATGCTAATTTCTTGTCATCTTCAAAGAGTTGTATTTTGAATTCAATGCCCTACAATTTTGTTTGGTATCATGAAATTTTGTTACATTATTTCATCAAAACCAAATTGATTGCTATTTATAAATATTTGCATATTATTTTTTATTTACTAATACTTGCTACTCGTGCAACAAGTTTTGAATACACCAAAGTCAAGCTTGTGTTTCTCATGCTTTTTATTTTCTTGCATATGTTGCCTTTAATGTGTTGGAAAATAAATGAAAGGGTTGAAATATTAATCATATAAATACAGAGAATAATTAGTACATATATAATTACATTCTTCATAGTATCACATACCCTCTTTCATTGGATGGTAGTTCACATCTATGGTGGTGTCTATGTTGGATACAATTGTTTAATTGTGTGTTGTCTATGATGTTACAAAAATGTCATATTAGTTGGTAGATAGTGCTTACCAAGCTTAGTTGGTCAAAAAAGTAGATTTTAGAGTCTATCGAGCATTCCTACAAATTACTCTATGTAGATAGTGTCTACTGAGCTCACTCAGGCATTGAAGGAAAATGTAGTAGAAGTCAGTGGTAACCGAACTCACAAGGTTAAGAAAGAAAAGTCAATGTTTACCAAATTCACTCAGTCTCCAAAGGATTTTGTAGGTTTCACAGTGTTAACTGAGCTTCTATTAGTTAACACTAGAAATTAGTTCAGGAATAGTGTTTATCAAGCAGCGTCAACCAATGAAGGATTTTGTTGTTTTGGGAAATAAAGTTTAATTGTTTCAAGTAATTATTGTAGCCAACTGAGGTAATGATTATTGGTAATTGTAACTTGTAAGTGAGTTGACTTGATAATTTGTAAGATATAAATAAAAGGTCAAGTTGAGAATTCTAAAGTGTAATGACTGAGCATGCAAGTGTATTGATTGTTTGAAGAAGATAGTGTGAGAAAACTTTGAAGGATAGTCAGCTATCCTTGAGGAGTAGCAAAGATTTATTCAATCAGAGAGGATCTAGTGAAGCAAAATAGAGATCTGTATCAGCAATTCAGTTGCATCTTATTTAGGTCAATTCATTGTTACTTTCTCACCATTGTAGCAGTGATTCCTATATCTCTTAAAAGAGTTGGCTTAATAGCCATTTGTAAATCCTCAAACAAGGTGATAGTTCTATTGAATTTTTCTAAAGTCCTTTTGCAGGGCCACTCCTAGTAGGGTGATTAAATCCTCTAACAAGGTCACACCTAATAGTGTGTTTTGTTGAGAATTCTAAAGTGTAATGAGCGAGCATGCAAGTGTATTGATTTTTTGAAGAAGATAGTGTGAGAAAACTTTGAAGGATGGTCAGATATCCTTGAGGAGTAGCAAAGATTTATTTGATCAGAGAGGATCTAGTGAAGTAGAAAAGAGATTTGTATCAACAATTTAGTTGCATCTTATTTAGGTCAATGCATTGTTACTTTCTCACCATTGTAGCAGTGATTCCTATATCTGTTAACAGAGTTGGCTTAATAACCATTTGTAAATCCTTTAACAAGGTGATAGTTCTATTAAATTTTTCTAAAGTCCTTTTGCAAGGCCACTCCTAGTAGGGTGATTAAATCCTCTAACAAAATCACACCTAACAGTATAGTCCAAAACTTGTCGATATTTTCTTTGAGCCTTTTTACCATACCAGTGAAATATGCTGAGAGGATGGAGAAAATTGAAAGGGCTTTTTTTATGGATGGGAGCTGAAAGGAATAAAAGGTACTCCCTTATTGCATGGGACAAAGTTTTCCTCCCTAAGAAGAAAGGAGGTTTGGGAATTAGGAAGCTCATTCACCTCAATAAGGCCCTCCTAGCAAAGCAAATCTAACACATCTTTAGTAGCACAGGGGAATGGAGAGACACTATGGTAAATAAGTATATAATAAGGCCCTCTATTCAGTTCACCATATTCAATGAGGATATCCCAAGAGGCTCTATTGTTTGGAATGGTTTCTTAAAAGCCAGGGACTTAGCTAACTGAAAAGTCTCCTGGAAGCTGGGTAATGGGGAGAACATTCTATTCTAGTCTAACTTTTGGCTTTCTCAGGGCCCCCTTATGAACAACCCTAGCTATGGATTATGGGCTAATGATTACATCAAACTTTATGGGCACAAAGTTAGCAATTACAGGACTAAACTGGGGTGGAGGGACCTTTTTTTTTAATCTTAGAGGACCTCAAACCAATCATGATCATGCTTAATTCCTTATCCCTTAGCAATAATAAGGATGAACTGGTTTGGAGGGATAATGCCAATGGGCTCTATTCGGTTTCCTCTGGGTACTCTACTTTATGGAGCTTAAAAGAGTCTCCCCCTTGGTCAAGGGCTTGGTTCCCTGGCCTCATGCCAAAAGTCAACATTTTTTTTTGGTTGGCTCTTTAGGATAAAAATCTCACCCAGGAAAATCTCATCAAAAGAGGTCACATCATGCCCAGCAGATGTGTTTTGTGTAAAGAAGAGTCAGACATAGGTAACCATATGTTTGTTCATTGTTCTTACTCTAGGACAGTTTGGGGCTTCCTCACCTAGGACTTAGGCCACAGCTGGTGCTGTCCTTCTAACCTTCTAAATTTTTTTGTCAATGGCATGGCATGTTCAATGGTTCTACCTTGCAAAAAATTAGCTCTGCTGTAGGAGCATCGAGAGTGCTCTAGGTTAGAGTATTTGAACACCTTGGCATATGTATAAATGCTAGAAAAATAGGAGTATGTAATTGAGCCATAATTTTGGTAAGTTAGAGAGTGGAAATTGGCTAGCTGAATGTAATTATAATTTAGAGCATTCCAAAAAAAGAATCATGTCAAAAGGCCCCACGGTTTGAAAGTTATCACAGTTTTTCAGTCTTTGGAGACCTCCTAAGAATGCTTCAAAGTAAGGTTAGGGGCATTAAATGACCTTGAACAGGGCCAAAAAATGGGGAAGGAGAAAATATTATTCATAGGGCTATAGAGCGCTTCAAGATCTTTTTGAAAATGTAAACAGTTCATCAATTGGAACATCGGTTCAAAAGTTATGTCTCCTGAAAGTTCAGTTACAATTTCTGGATTCTTCTAATTTTATGCCGACTTCTAATGCAACTTCTAGAGCCTTCTATTTGGTTGGTGGATACCAACTAGCATTTTCTAGAATGTATTCCTAATTCTTAACCCTCCAGGGTCTATTTAAGAACATTTTTGGCATTGTAAAATGTAGTTAGGAGTGGAGTTTGAGAGAAGGTACTGGGAGAAGAATTTATCTCTAGATTTATGCTATTGTAAGCCCATAGGGCATGTTTTGGAGTTTGTTTCTCTACACTAAGTGTAATATCATATTTTTACAGTTAATAAAAATTTCCCTTTCCTATTGTGTCCATTCTGTGCTTGGGCTGTGTCCCCATCAAGTGGTATCAGAGCTGGTTTTTTTGAGTGTGTAGACAGAGCGCCGACTGTGAGGCAGTTTGCACCAGCACTGTGTGGTTGTGGGTTTGAGTTAAGAAGATGCCTCCACAAAAAGAGCATGGTGGAAGGGTTGGAGCTATTAATCTTGAGCATGTTAGAGCCCTCTAAAGGCAGGTACAAGCATTGCAGGAGGAGCTTTGTAGAGGAACAAATGTTGCCGCAGGTGACGAAAGTGAGGACAATAATAAAGAAGAAGAAATTGGACCAAAAGGGGAAGTTGATGAGGAAGTTCTGAATTAGGAAGAGGAAAGGCTTTTTAGGGCCATTACTAAGTTTGGGAAAAGACCTACAATTGATGTGGGTGTATTTTCTGGAAATTTGAAACCAGATGAGTTGATCGATTGGATCAATGAATTGGAAGAATACTTTGAGTATGAGGATATCAGGGACCTAGATAGGGTTAAGTTTGCAAAGGCCAAACTGAAAGGACATGCCAAAATCTAGTGGCAAGAGGTTAAATTGGAAATAAATAGAAGAGGAAAGGATAAGATCACAAGGTGGGATCGCATGGTGGACAAACTAAAGAAGCAGTTCATTCCTATTGACTATGAGCTTGATTTGTTTAAGAAGATGCATGGGTTAAAGCAAGCAAGAAAATCAGTCCAAGAATATACAAAGTAGTTTTATCGACTTCTGATTAGAGCAGGGCATGTAGAAGCAAATAAGGAGAAGGTTTCTCATTATATTAGTGGGTTGCGACCTAGCATCCAGGAGGAATTAAGTTTAGTAAGAATGATTGGCATTGAAGAGGCATACTAGTTTGCCCTACAAGTTGAAGAGAAGCTAAATAAGAAGTTTGAAGGGAGAAAAAGAGACTATGGTTAAGGAGGAAGGGGTAGTGGTAGGTCATCTAGAGGCCGAAATGAAACCCAAAAGAAAAATGAAGATGTGGGTACTAGCAAGAACTAGAGGAATGAGGGTTTCAACTTCTTCCATGATCAAGAGTTTAGAAATTAGAGAGGAAGAGGTAATGGACATGGACAAGGAAGAGGAGGCTTCTTTGGTACCTGTTTCCATTACAATGAAGAAGGTCATCATGCCTTTGAATGCCCTCAATGAAAAGGAAGGATAGATAGGAGAGCTGAGGGTCAAGCTAGGGTTGCTCATGTGGATGAGGATGCACAATCATCCATTCAGAGGATGCAAAAAGAGGAGAGACTTTAGTAAATGAAAGGGTCCTACTAAGTGGTGAGATTGAACCTAGACAAAGGAGGAGTTTATTTTGTACCAGGTGCAAGTGTGAGGATAAATTTTGTGATGTGATCATTGATGGTGGTAGCACTGATAACTTGGTATCAGAGGAGTGGTCTCTAAGCTAAAGCTCAAGAGGGAGAAACACCCCTAGCTCTATCGGATTGCTTGGGTGAAAGATGATCATAAGGTCCTAGTAAGTGAACCATTATGTTAAGTGAAATTCAAAATAGGGAGTTAGCATGATGAAGTTCTCTGTGATGTTATTCCAATGGATGTTTTCCATCTATTATTGGGAAGACTGTGGCAGTTTGATAGGCATGCAGTACACGATGGTCATGCAAACACATATTCTCTAACAAAGGATGGAGTTCACCAAAAATTGAAGCCCATAAAAAAGGAAGGAAAAAAGGTATGTAGTAGTGCTAGGATTTTTCTTGTTGATGGAAGTTTTTAGATGGCATGAAACATCAGCGTATGTGCTATGCTTTGATTCCTAGGAAAGATAAAGAAGGTAGTAATGAAATACCACTTGAAGTTTTAGATTTACTAAGTGATTTTGGAGATATCATCTTTGATAATGTTCCAGAAGGATTGCCACTGGTAAGGAAAATCATTCATCAAATAGATTTAATCCTAGGAGCTAGTTTTCCTAACAAGGCTGCTCATAGGATGACTCCTATTGAAATTGAGGAGCTAAATAGATAGCTTCAAGAAGTATTGAGGAAGGGCTTGATTCGGGAGAGCCTGAGTCCATGTGCAGTACCTACAGTACTAGAACCAAAGAAGGATGGAGAGTGGAGGATATGTATAGATTCTTGAGCTATAAATAGGCCAACCATCAAGTATCAGTTTCCTTTGCCAAGAATGGATGATCTTATGGACTACTTGAGTGGAGCTCAATACTTCACAAAGATAGATCTCAAGAGTGGCTATCATCAGATACAAATATGAGAAGGAGATGAGTGGAAAACTACCTTCAAGACCAAGGAGGGTCTTCTAGAGTGGTTAGTCATGCCCTTTGGATTGATGAATGCCCCAAGCACCTTCATGCAGCTTATGAATGAGGTACTTAAGAAGTTCTTGGGAAAAAAAATTATTGTCTATTTGGATGATATTTTAATTTTCAGCAAGACTTTGGAAGAAAATTTATTGCATATTCCTAATGTCCTTAAAAGGTTAACGGAAGAGAAACTGTTTAATAATCTGAAGAAGTGTATCTTTGAAAAAAGGGAGTTAGTCTACTTGGGGTTTTTTATATCACTTGAAGGTCTCAAAATGGATCCAGAGAAGGTAAAAGCCATCTTGTAATGGCCTACTCCAAGGTTTGCTACTGAGTTAAGATCATTTCATGGTCTAGTTAGTTTTTACAAAAATTTCATTAAGAATTTCAGTGGCATATGTGCACCCCTAACTGACACAATAAGAGGGGATATAAAATAGTTCAAATGGACTGCGACATCTGTGAGAAGTTTTTAAATGTTGAAGAAGAAGGTGACAAAACAAGTTGTGTTGGCACTTCCAAACTTTAGAAAGGTGTTCTAGGTGGATTATGATGCTAGTGGCAGTGCTATTGGGGCTGTATTAAGCCAAGAAGGTAAGCCTATTGCATATTTTAGTGAAAAATTGAATGATGCAAAAAAGAAGTATTCTATTTATGATCAAGAGTTCTATGCAATAGTTCAGGCCTTAAAGAAATGGAGGCATTATTTATTGCCAAAGGAATTTGTTTTATATATTGATCACTAGGCATTATAGTACCTAAATAGCCAAGGTAAATTGAATCAGAGGCATATGAAGTGGGTAGAGTTCTTGCAGAGCTATACATTTGTGTTGAAGCATAGAAGTGAAAAATCTAACAGGGTTGCTGATGCATTAAGTAGGAGACAATTGTTGCTTACAGTAATACAGGTTGAAGTAGTTAGGTTTGATGAACTCAAGAATTTGTACCCTGAGGATCCTAATTTTGCTGAAGCATGGAAAGGTTGTAAAGAGCCTGTTGCTATAGAAAAAACTAAGTGGTTAGACTATCTGATTCAGGATGGTATGTTATTTAAGGGTAGTCAATTATGCATTCCAAGGAGTTCCATGAGGGAAAATTTAATTAAGGAGAAACACAGTGGAGGGATGGCAGGTCATTTTGGTTGAGATAAGACCATTGCCATTGTTAGAGAATATTATTTTTGGCCTCAAATTTTACAAGATGTGAAGAAGTTTGTATAGAGTTGTCAGATTTGTCATGTTGCCAAGGGATTTAGTCACAATACTAGACTATATCAACCATTATCTGTTCCATCAAAGCCATGGTAGGACATAAGTATGGATTTTGTTCTTGGATTGTTGAGGACACAAAGGGGTAATGATTCAGGATTTGTGGTAGTTGATAGGTTCTCCAAAATGGGACATTTCATTCCATGCCAAAAAACTCATGATGCTATCCATATTGCAGACTTTTTTTTCAGAGAGGTGGTAAGACTACATGGCCTCCCAAAGAGTATAGTTTCTGATAGAGATACTAAATTTGTGGGGTATTTATAGAGAGCATTGTGGAAGAAGTTGAGAATAGACTTGAAATTCAATTCAACACATCACCCATAGACTGACAACCAAATCAAAGTGGTAAATAGAAGTCTAGGCAATTTGCTGAGATGTTTAGTTGGGGATAAGCCCAAGGGGTGAGATTTGATTCTACCATAGGCAGAGTTTTCTTACAATAACTCTATAAATAGGAGTACTAGTAGATCACCATTCCAAATTGTATATGGAAGTAGCCCAAGGACTACACCAGAATTGAGGAAGATAGAGCAAGGGGAGAGGACAAGTGCTGAAGCTAAAGAAATTGTTGAACATATCAAGCATCTACATGAGGAGGTTTAGGCACACATTACCAAGATGAATCAAGAGTATAAAGCTAGGGATGATCAAAGGAGAAGACATAAGGAATTCCAAGTAGGGGATCTAGTCATGGTACACTTACAAAAAGAAAGATTTCTAGCTAGTACTTACAACAAGCTGAAAATGAAGAAATTTGGCCCCTGCAAAATTCTAAAGAAACATGACTTAGAAAATGCATATAAGGTGGAAGTGCCAGATGGTATTCACATTTCTCCTATTTTCAACATTGTAGACTTAATAAAGTATCATGATGATGGTGTAGACGAGGAGCCAATGTTAGAGCCATGTCCAGTTCCTGCTTATAAGGAGGAGATAGAAGACATTCTAGATCATCGTGTGGGCAGGAGTACCAAAAATAGGCAGTATGAAGAGTATCTGGTCAAGTGGAAAGGATGGCTGATAGAGGACTCAACTTGAATATCAGTAGTTGAGGTTTCCCATTTGGGATTTCCTCTACCATTCATAAAGTGATAGGGTCACTTTTCAATCTACCCTAGGTGTCTGATGCAAGAGCATCCAGAGTGCTCTAGGTTAGAGTATTTGAACACCTTGGGATATGTGTAAATGCTAGGAAAATAAGGGTATGTAATTGAGCCATAATTTTGGTAAATTAGAGAGTGGAAATTGGCTAGATGAATGTAATTGTAATTTAGAGCATTCTAGAAAAAGAATCAGGTCAAAAGGCCTCACAGTTTGAAAGTTATTGCAGTTTTCCAATTTTTGGAGACCTCCTAAGAATGCTTCAAAGTTAGGTTACAGATATTAAATGACCTCAAATAGGGCCAAAAATGGGGGATGAGCAAAGCTGGTCCATAGGGCTATAGAGTGCTTTGAGAGCTTTCCAAAAATGTAAATGGTTCATCAATCGGAGCTACGGTTCAAAAGTTATGCCTCCTAGAAGTTCGATTACCATTTCTAGATTCTTCTAATTTTGTGTCGACTTCTAATGTGACTTCTAGAACCTTCTAATTGGTCAGTGGATGCCAACTAGCACTTTCTAGAATGTATTCCTAATCCTTAACCCTTCGGGGTCTATTTAAGAACATTTCTAGCATTATAAAAAGTAGTTAGGAGTGGAGTTTGTGAGAAGGTACTGGGAGAAGAATTTATCTCCATATTTATGCTATTGTAAGCCCATAGGGCATGTTTTTGATTCTATTTCTCTGCACTAAGTGTACTAGCATATTTTTACAGTTAATAAAATTTTCTCTTTCCTATTGTGTCCATTTTTTTGCTTGGGTTGTGTCCCCATCAAGCTCCTGGATCTTGCCCCATTTTTGTTGGAGCATATGGAAGGAGAGAAACAATCAGATTTTTAGAGATAGGGACAAGTTGGCTTTAGTTGTTGGGAGAAAGATCTTTAGTAATATAAAGGAAAACTTTTGTATGAGGAAACGGGGTGATTTTTGGATTGGAGGCAGGAAAGAGGAGAAGATAAAAGACAGAGCGAGGAAAAGATAAGAAGCTAAGTGGCTCCTCCCCCCTGAAGGTTGGCATTAAGCCATCTTTGACGGAGCCTCCAAGGGTAACCTTGGATCCTCAGGTAGTGGAGGTGTGATAAGGAATGAAAATGGAGATTGTATTGTGACTTTTTCTCTCTCATTGGGATTCCAAACAAATCATTTTACGGAAGCCAACGCCGCATGCAATGTAGTAAATCTGGCTTTTGAAATTGGGGTTACCAATTTATGGCTCGAAGGGGACTAGAATAACATTATAAAGTGCATCAATGGCAACTCACATCCATTATGGATGATTGCAAATCTTATTGATGCAACTTGTGTGACCCTCACCAAATTTAATAGAATCCACGTCACTCATACTTTCCGAGAAGCAAAATTGGTTGCCAATAGGTTTACAAATATAGGGGTTGACACAGACCAAAAAATGACTTGGCTTTTCAGAACTTATTTGTCGACGAATGTTAAAAGTCTGATCAACTTGGATAAAATCCAAGGAAGTACAGAGAAAATCAAGCTATAATTATGAATATGAAGGTTTTAAGAAATAAGGGTACTTTTCAAGATGGAAGCATGGGAAATCGTAAATGTAGTTTTTCATTATTGATTAATCAACATGCTTTGTGGGTTAATTTTTGCAATTGCTTCTGGGGCAATAACAGGGTTATTTTTCTCTATTCATTGCTAACTCTTGAAGGTCCATTTTAGTCACAAAGTGAAGAGCACATGAGTAAAGAGGTGTGCAGTGTGTGGAAATGGTAGGCGAGAGATGTGGAAAGGAGCCGGTGGCAGATTTTGAGAAATGGAGAAGTAGGCCGAAAGTGTGGGAAAAGCTTGAAGAGGGTGGGGTTATCAATTACATCATGAAGCTGCATGGATTTGATCAGGAGGTCACCAAAAGTATGGTGGGGTCCTGGAAGGATGGCAGGGTGAAGGTGAATGGTGTCTACTTTTGGATAATGGAGGAGGTGATTGCGACTATCACTGAAATCCCTATCAAGTGTTTTAAATTCTTCAGGGATAAGAAGCTCTCGGCCAATGAGGTTAAGGACTTTATGGAGAGTGAGAAGGAATTGAAGGCACTGAAAAAGATTGACACCTACTATGTCCCCAACTCCATGAAGAAGCGGTGGAGGTATGTTCTGAAAGCTGTTATCAAGTACATTACTTTGGACCCTAGGTTTGATAGAGCTCATACCCACCACTTTGTTATATTGAATCATTTTTGGAATAATTCCAAAATTTACTTTCCTTATTATCTGTTAACCTCTATGAGCAAGGTAGTGTACAGCTTCAAAAAGAAGCCCACTGCAAACTTGGCTCTACACGAGGGGCTACTACTACTTATTCATGAGCACTTCAAGGCTCAGACTATAAGTATCACTCCCTCTCAGGCAGATAATGTGGAGTTTTGTAGTTCTAGTTACTCCTCTGACTCAAATGAAATATAGAGCCTCGACTCTAAGAAAAGTGGGATCTCTTCTTCGGGGAAAGCAGTGACTTACCAAGCTAAAAAATTGCCCTCCTCCATTACCCCTAGCAGAAAAAGTCCTAGGGCTCTTGGGCAGAAGCCTCCTGAGAAGGCTGAGGAGGGAGACAACAATGATGAGGAGGAGTCAAAGTCTTAGGAGGTGGTTAAGGAGATGTAAGAGGAAATTAAGGAGGAAAGTGGAAGGAAGAAATGCAAGAGGGAGAGTTTGGAGGAAGTGCACTCTCAGTTTGAGGAAGTGTTCGTGCTGCCCCTATTTCCTATCCATCTCCAACCTGAGGAGTAGAAAGAGGAGAAATTTGGGTATGTGGAAGGGGAAGTGTAGACCAATGATAGGAGGAAAGCTTAGATAAACTTCAATGTCAAGACTTCAAAGATGGGCATCTTCAGGGAGGCCATGAATCCCCAAATCCTTATGGAAAATCAAGAAGAACAGCGGCTAGAGGAACTCATTGACCCGACGATTATGGCTATTTTAGACAAAGCCAGGGAGATAGGGATGAACCTCCTAAATAATGCTCATAACAATATGATTGACAATTTTAGATCAATTAAATGGCTTTTCCATGAGCTAGAGGAGGTCAAAGATCAAGTGAAACATTTTGAGGCAATAAGGAAAGGGATGGATGCTAATAGGAGGATGAATTTGGCTGACAGGCTTAGTCTAGCAGAAAAAAGGATACATAACCTGGAGAACTACAATCACAACCTAGCAAATTAGATGTTCTCTTTTTTAAGCTCCATTAACAACAACATCATCTCTCTTATGGGTTGGATCAAAGACAGAGAAATTTAGGATGATGAAGAAGGAAAAGATAGGGATGAAGCTAGAATAGAGGATGACTATGCAAAGGGTAACACCATTCTTGATCAGGACCAAGGGAACCAAAGGGTGCAATAGCTAGAAGCAAAGGAGAATCAACTAGCCTTCGAGGCTACTCAGGTTATGCAAGAGCTGGAGTGAAAGAACAAGGAATAAATCTTGCCTATTCTTTTGTTTCTTGTTGTCTTTTGGCTTTTTGTTCTGGCTTTAGGCCATGGTTTTGCTTGTTTTTTTTTCCTAGTCTTTTCTTAGAACTCTACTTTTTAGGTGGGCTTTATGCTTATTATCAACCTTTGAACTTATACTTTTTTGGCTAGGCTTTCATGCTTATTATCAACCTTTTATGTTTAAACTTTTGGGTCTCAAGATCCTTGTAAAACTTGTTTATCTAATAAAAAATTGTGTGTTTTGTAACCTTTAATCGGGTTGGCTCCTAACAGGGCTCACTTTAGAAGAGTGAAAATTAGTAGCTAGTTACTTGGTGGTTTTTCCCATATTGAGTTTCCACGTTAAATCTAGTGTCTCATGTGTTCATGTTATTTCCTTTTTATGGTTGCATTATTAACACTATGAATGCTTAAAGATTGGTTAAAGATAACATACACTACATCTACCGAGTTACAACATTTTTCTGTATGGTTACCAAGTGATAGCAGTAACTAGTTTTATAAGATATCTAAGGGATCTGTGGATTTATTTTTGTGGTAACTAATTCACCCCCCCCTCTTAGTTACTCCATCTATATTTCCAACAATTGGTATAAGAGCTTTTGGTGCTTGTAGGAAGGATTTCAAGGATCTAAGCTAAAGATCAAGATGTCTTACAAGAGGGAAATTCTAAGGCTTAACAAGGATAACTTTTCAGCATGGCATGGTCTCATGAGACTCCATCTGGCTTCCATTGGAGATACAAGATTGAAATATCTTGATTAGAGAAAGAGTATAAGTGGTGGAGCATTCTTTTTTGGAAAGAGGTTGGTGTCGTGGACAAGTAAAAAACAAAATTGTACATCCTAATCTACAGCTGAAGCAGAATATGTTGTAGTAGTAGTGAACTGCTCTAATATTGTTTGGTTCAAATAATTGTTGGAAGGCATGAAGGTTGAGATCAAAGAACTAGTTGTTATGTTTTGTAATAATACAAGTGCAATCAACATATCAAAGAATCTAGTGATGCATTAAAAAACCAAGCACATTGCAATAAAATATCACTTTGTCAGAGAATTGGTGCAGGACAAGGAGATCAGATTGGAATATGTCCATACAAAATAACAAATTGCTGAAATATTCACCAAGCCATTACCTAAGGATGCATTCTTGTATCCAAGAGGTAAGTTAGGGGTGATTCCCCTATCTAAAGATCACTAAAATAAAGTTTTAGTGATGCATCAATAGGAACCAAGTTGAAGATCTATCAGTTGATACAACATAGTCATGGAAACATTGCATATGAATTACTCATTTGGTATGTGTTGTCTTTGGCATGTGTTGTCAAAGAGGGAGAGTTTACTATCATATCTTTCTAAAATTTGAATTTATCTAAGGGAGAGTTTGATGTTTGGAAAAAGAAGCTATGTAATTCCTTCACAGAGGGAGATTACTACATTAGAGAAGTTTGTGGCATAAAGTCTAAGAGGAATAAATGTTCTATCAAGAAAAGACTTGTTTTCAAATTTCATTGTGCTATGACATGTTGTGTTGCCATCACATTCCAAAGAGGGAGATTGTTGGATACAATTGTTTAATTGTGTGTTGTCTTTTATGTTACACAAATATCATATCAATTGGAAAATAGTTCTTACCAACCTCAATTGGTTAGCAAAGAAAATTTTAGAGTCTACCAATCATTCTTGGAAATTATTCTATATAGATAGTGTCTACTGAGCTCACTCAGGCGTTGAAGGAAAATGTAGCAGAAGTCAATGGTAACCAAGCTTACAAGGTTAATAAAGAAAAGTCAATGTTTATCAAGTTCACTTGGTCTCCAAAGGTTTTTTAGGGTTCACAGTGTTAACTGAGCTTCTATTGGTTAACACTAGAAATTAGTTCACCAAGAACAATGTTTACCGAGCAGGGTCAACCATTGAAGGATTTTGTTGTTATAGGAAATAAAGTTTAATTATTTCAAGAAAAAATGTAGCTAATTGAGGTAATGATTATTGGTAATTGTAACTTGTAAATGAGCCAACTTAATCATTTGTAAGGTATAAATAAAAGGTCAAGTTGAGAATTCTAAAATTTAATGAGTGAGCATGCAAGTGTATTAATTATTTGACGAAGATAGTGTGAGAAAACTTTGAAGGATGGTTAGATACCCTTGAGGAGTAGCAAAGATTTATTCGATCAGAGAGGATCTAGTGAAGTAGAAAAAAGATCTATATCAACAATTCAATTGCATCTTATTTAGGTCAATTCATTTTTACTTTCTCACCATTGTAGCAGTAATTCTTATATCTCTTAACAGAGTTGGCTTAATAGCCATTTATAAATCCTCTAACAAGGTGACAGTTCTATTGACTTGATCTAAAGTCCTTTTGCAAGGCCACTCCTAGTAGGGTGATTAAATCCTCTAACAAGGTCACACCTAATAGTGTGTTTTGTAACCTTTAATTGGGTTGGCTTCTAATAGGGCTCACTTTAGAAGAGTGAAAATTAGTAGCTAGTTACTTGGTGGTTTTTCTCATATTGAGTTTCCATGTTAAATCTGGTGTCTCATGTGTTCATTTTATTTCCTTTTTATGGTTGCATATTAATCACTATAAATGCTTAAAGATCTGTTAAAGATAACATACACTATATGTATCGAGTTAGAACATTTTTCTGTATGTTTACCAAGTGACAGTAGTAACTAGTTTTATAAGACATCTACGAGATCTATGGATTTGTTTTCATGGTAATTGATTCACCCCCCCTCTTAGTTACTCCATCTATATTTCCAAAAGTCTATCTCTAATATACCTCAAGTTGTGCCCTAATTTATTAAGTAGGCTAATTCTTTAAAAAAAATGAGGGCCAAAATAGTTTATCATACTCTCAATGAGAGCCTCTTTAACTATGGAGTTTGAGCTTGCCACCTTTTAAGAATAAAAAATTGTTGGATTCATATTATAATGGATCAAAATAAAAATATTCTATTAATGAATATATGATATAAAAAAACTTGATTGGGGAATTTTAAATCCGAAAGAATGTCCACCCTTTACACAACAACTTGTTATTAAATTTTCATATAATCTATTATTCCCTGCAAAATAATCATGGGATCAATAGTTACTGTCCTACTTTCTCAAGTAGCCTAATTATGATTATAAGATTATGATAAAGGACCTATCTTTAAAGTACCTAGAGCCTAGTAAAATCTCAAGGGATTTCCATCCTCATCACTCATGAGCAAGACACAATCTTCCACCATTCTTGTACATTTAATATAGGTACATCCAAGAAATTTGTCCTCATTTTTTGTGTCATCTCCTATTGTATAAAATGAATCCAATTTTACAAAATGACCCCAAGAAAGAATATATAAATCAAGTAAAACATATACATAAAAAATGAGAGAGGAAAAGAGGGATCTACGTACTCATAGGTAGTGTAGAAGCATCTGTGGTAATGTTGCATGTTATAGACATTGCAGTCAATGATACATCTGGCATTCAATTCCTTTTTATACCAACCATCAACATAGGATCATTAACATGTGCTAAAAATAATATTTTGTAGCATAAAAAAGCATGGATAAGATTTTTAGAGTGTAAAAACTATATATTTTGAGAAAAAAAAAGTGGATGATAGAACATGTCATTTACTTGAACCACATGAAGCACCTTCATTGGGGCCATGAGGTATATCACCAATCATGTATTATCTATACAAGCATTACATGGAACTAAAATCATCTTTGTCCAATTTGTCTAGAGATACCATACATAGTGATCTCATTCTATAACTCCACCAACTCATCAATAAGAGGCTCAATATATATTCAACTAGTTCAATGAATAACAACAACAACATTATATAATTAGTGACCATTTTGTTGCAAGACTTATAATTACATGTAGATAAGTATAAAATGATAAAATACTTAGAATAATTATTTCCAACATAATGTGCTTCTATTTTAGTGTCATCCATGGAGGAAGGTTATTGTTGATAACACAAATAGAACATACCAAGTAAATAGATCTCAGCTCTCCAAATGGATTGATATCATTCATTGCCAATGAAAGCATAAGAGTTTGAGATTTTTCTTTATATTATGGCCACTTTTCCTCTATGTCCATAAATGTCAAACCATCTACAAGCATTCAAATAATTCCATCTTGACTTCTATTATGTGCATGATAATCCATAAATTGTGCCATGCTACTACACTTGAATAATTATTGCAAATGAGGAATATTAGGGATATAACAAAGAACCTTGTGAGGCACAATTTTTGTTACTTGATCTAGTCAATATCTACTCATGTGAAATTTATTGCAATCTATTACAAAGTCATATTATTTATGGTAAATAATATGGTCATTGGGACAAGCATCTATTGCTTGATACTCCATTCCAATATCTTTCATAGTGGTACATAATTCTCAGTGTGAGTGAGGGAGAATATTGGATGATGGTAAAAGAAATTTGACAATCAATCTACAAAAAAAAAAAATTTTTATTATAAAATATTAATGGTACATGTTTCATCTTCAATATCCACACCGCCATGTTCCTCCATTTCCTAAACCATATTCTCTAGGATGTGGTCACCTATATCACACATTTTCCTAGGGACATCAACCTATATAAAAATGTTGAACATAAAGAAACCATGACTATGATCTCATCATCAAGTGATTTCATATGTATACTAATTGTTAAAATAATATAATAAACAACTTGTCAATGGATGATATACAAACCCCCCTTCAATGTGACTAGTTTCCTACAACCTATCTTAGTTGTTTTGATTAGGATTCTTCTAGTTTTTAAGCCCTTATACCTTTTGTAGGGATAATAATATTTTCCATTGGCTTCTCTTTGAAAGTTAGAGGCCTTATTTCATTCTAATTCACTTCTATTATCTGATATGACCCTTCTTCCTAGGAATATCTAATGCTTGTACCCTTATTCAATTGGTTTTACTTTCTAGATCTATCATTGATAACCATTTCACCATACACATTTTACTCCAAATTTAACTAAAATTATCCCTTTTATCTATAAACGTCCAACTTGAACTAACTTGGTATATTTTCATAAAATACCAAGTCTATGGTGGTCTATGGTTATTTGAAGACATTTGTAGATTAATTCATTGATAATCTAAAACAAATTGAGAGGTCTTTGGTTAGCCAAACTATTAGTATGTAAGGTTCTTGATCAACCAAAACCATTCGCATATGAGGATTTAAGACATGTGGCTTGATCCTAAAATGAAAAAAGCAATGATGATTTTAAATAGCGAATGATATGATAAATATGAAATGTGATTAGTATTGGAGTAATAGGGACCAAGACAAACTAATATTTCTTTGTATAATGTCTCATCATTCTCTTCAAGAAGTATATAAAGATTTCTATTTTTGAATAAAATATAAATTTTCCCTATTTTAAAGATTTTCCTCATTGGATAAAACTATAAATATGTTTCATAATTCTCCTTGTGAGTTGTACTGATAAATTATGAGTTGTGCCTATTGAATCTGACCATTGAAAGCATCTAATATGAATGTGGATATGAAACTGGTATAACATGGTACAAGTTCTACTTGCTAAATTTGATTATTAGGTCCTTTGTTTGGTGGCTTTGATTAGGTTTTTTAGACAACAAAGATGCAAACCTTTCTATTGTCTCTAGGTGTTTATGTTAGGTTTTGTTGATTATGTGACTTTGAGAGTTCTAATATACAAATAGATATAAAAAATTTTCTAAAAAAATTAATTTTCTTTCCACTCAATAGTTGTAGTGAACCAATGAGCTAACATACCTTAAGAAGAGTACAACTCCTAATTCAAGTCCTTTATGAATGCCTTTGGGGTTGACCCCCATAAAAAATAAATAAGAGTGGTCATACAAACAATAAACATTGTAACTTTCAATATTAAATAAATTCAAAGGACATGTTAACTATTATATATATATTTTAACATTTTGCTAATATGTCACAAATTGGGACTTATAATATGTTACAAACCTGATAAGTTCTCAATGAAGGCAAAAACTATGCTAGGTAGTGAGACCATTCCTTCTCCTATAAGAAAGATCATTGTAGAGACATAGATCACAAGGGAACATCAAGAGAAAAAAATGCATTCACTTCTAAATCTCAAATGAATGAATAAATTGATACACTGATATCTTAGATTGACATGAAGATAACCTTGTAGGAAAGGTCTCAGTGAAATCAACATGTGTGTTATACCAAGTGATAATTAACCAAAGTAATGATTAAACAAGGTAAAATAATTATATTACACCAATATTATATAAATCACACAACATAAGAAATTAGAAGTTGCATATATGAAAACTACATGATATGTTACATGTGTTTAATATTATTTTGATTTATACAAAATAGTGCATGAGAAAGACAAAATGTAATTTTATGAATTTAACATTACTTACAGTCTTGAAATTAATGAGTGATTGTGAGCAGGAGCATTGTAGGAGCAAGAGGCAAGAATATTGGTTTCAAATTTTTGGGGGGAATGAAATAGATTTGACTAGATTGAGAGTGTGATCAGAGTCAGAAGGGGAAAATTCTACAAAGGTGAACAATCTTGATGATGGTGGGACTATGGAGGATCGGGGGGGGGGGGGTGGGGGAGGCGAGGGGGGTCCTAGAAAGACTATTTTTTTGCAAAAGAAATGGACCAATCTATTTGGTATCAAATTGGCTAGCAAATCTGCCTTACCACTTGTTAAGAATATTTTAGATAAGGATAAAGGTATGTTTACACTTGAAATCATAGACCAAATTATTGACAAAAATATCTCTAGGATGGATTCAACCTTGGTAGGAAAGTTTTTAGGGGCTAGGCCCAACATTGAGGTGGTCAGGGCATTTGTTAGAAGAAAGTGGCCTCTTAAAGCCCAAGTGGATATTGTAGCAATGGATAAAGGATGCCTTTCATTTGGTTTCTCTTGTGAAGAAGATAAATGTGAGATCCTTTGGAAAGGTCCCTGGGTTGTGGGTAAACATACTCTGGTCCTACAGAAATGGGCTCCAAACTTATATTCTATGGATGAATCTAGAATCCAAGCTCCTATTTGGATTAGATTGATAGGGTTGCTGCTAGAATTTTGGGTGGAGGATGTGTTTCAAGTATTGCTGGTACCTTTGGTGAACTCCTCTCTATGGATTCATTCACTATTTCAAGGAGAAGGATGACCTATGCTAGAATTTGTGTGGGTGTCTTTCAAGGTTTGGACATGCTAGAGTCTATCTTGCTTAAACATAAACTTGGTACATAGAAGTAGCATATTGAGTATGAGACCATCCCCTTTTCTTGTTTCAACTATAGAAAATCTAGATATTGGGCTAAAAAATTTCCATCTTTGAATAGGGTACCCAAAAAGTTTTAAAAAATCTGGGTTAGAAAAGATGTTTAGAATGGAGGTGAGATTTTTAGTGGGGAGGTTAGTGGTTTGGCTAAGGAACCACTAATGGCTATTGAGGATGCTTCTCAACCAAAGAGGAATACTAAAGGAAATGATTAGGATATCCCATTGGATCTCATTAGTGTGGACATTGGTCTAGCTAAGGAAGGAGGTGTGCTGAGTCTAATTTATGGGGATGGAGATGATGATGGAGAAATTAAGCATGATTTCACTCATGAAGTGTCTATGGCTATTGAGGAATTGGCTTCTCTCCCCATAAGTAATGTAGATAATGGTTTGACTGAACCTTTGGTAGATTCTATAGCTATAGAAAGTTATCAAAATAGGGGGAATCTAAGGAAATTTTTAATGTGGTATAGGAGGCAGAGGAGAACTCTAGTGCAGAATGGAGTTATGTTGGGGGTATTAGAAACTCTAAATCTAAAAAGAAAAATAAGGGTGTTTCCTCCAAAAAGAATAAAGAGAATGTTGTGGTTAAAACTAAGAGAAATTAGAAAGATGATATCCCTAGCACACCTTTAGGAAAAGGCAATAAAAAAGGGGAAATGAAGAACAACAAGGCTAGGGAATGTCATCCATAAGTAACACCTTTGGGTAAAGGCTTTAAGGTTGGAGATTTTGGTGTATCTCCCTCTTCAGTTAGTAGACCATCTAACATGCATAGAAGAATGATTGAAACTAATAGAAATATTGTAGATGATAGTTAGAGGACTATCATAGAAACAAAAAAAATTCATAAGAAATAGAGTTCATCTCATGCAATATAAGAGGATTAAATAATCCTCATAAACAAGATATTATTAAAAACATGATTAGGGATAACAAACTAGATATTTTTTTGATTCAAGAAACTAAAATGTTGAAGGTCTCTTGGTTTTTAGGAGAGGTAAAATTATTAAGAATGATTTAGATGGGGCATTAGGTGGATGGAAATTTACTGTAATGATAAATACATTGTTGGGGAACTTATTTCTCAAATTAGAAATATGATGAACATTAGATTTACCAATTATAAGGATGGCTCTACTTGGGTGCTTACTAATGTCTATGATCCCAATTCTAAATGGGATAGGAAGGTTCTTTGGGATAATATTACCAATAAAAAAAAACTTTGTAGAAGAGAATTGGATCATTATGGGGGATTTCAATACTCCGCTGAAAGAATCTAAAAAGATGGGAGGAAGTCAAACCAACTTGGATAATAGATTAGATTTAATGGATTTCATTGATTATCATCTTCTTCATGATATGGATCTACATGGGATTGATTATACTTGGACCATTAGAAGAACTGGTAAGGATCTCATTCAAGTCAAACTGGATAGAGCTCTCATTAGTAGTGACTAGTTTTTAAAATATAAATGTTCTCTTATTGCTCAAGTTCATATTGGTTTGGATCACAATCCCATTTTTCTTGGGGTGGATCTGATAACCTTTCAAAAGAATTATCCATTTAGATTTGAAAAAATGTGGACCCTCCATCCAGGACTAGAAAATCTTATCAAGGAATGGTGGAACATTCATGTAGAGGGCATTGATATGTTCAAAGTTGCTGCTAAGCTAAAAAACATTTTTTAAAATATCAAAATTTGGAACAAGGATACTTTTGGGAACATTTTTGAGAATAAAAAGAAGGTCTTAGAGGAACTTAAAGATATTCAAGATAGTATTCAGGCTAATGGTTATGAGAATGTTTCTAGGGAGAAAGAAAGTGAGAAACTAATTGGGATTCATAAAATTATCACTAAGGAGGAGATTGTTCTGGAGGTAGAAATCTAGAAAAAAATTATTGAAGGAAGGAGACTAGAATACTAAGTACTTTCACATGACCACTTTGAAGCCTAGAATGGGTAATATAATTTTTAAACGCAATACTATTAGTGGGCCTATGGAAGATGAGGAGTCTATCAAAAGGGAACCCATGAATTTTTTCAGCAATCTACTTCAAGGTGACCCCAATTTGGACAAGGATAAGTAGAACATATTTTTGGACTGTATTCCAAACTGTATCTCAAAGGAGCTGAATAAATTCCTAACTTCTATTCTATCTTATGAAGAAATATCAAAGGCTATGTTCTCCTTTGATGGAGATAAGGCTCCAAGGTCGGATGGGTTTTGTTTCCTATTTTTTCATAAGTACTAGAGTATCATCAGTGATGATGTTTATAATGGGGTTAAGGAGTTCTTTGGCTCTGAGAATGGTACTTTCCTTGCACTAATTCCCAAGAAGTTAGGTGCTAATAGTTTCAATCAATTTTGACCAATCAATATTTGTAATTCTTTTTGTAATTTTTTTTCTAAAGTGCTTACTCTTAGAATTTTTTCCCTTCTCCCTAGCTTGATTTCTAGGTAGCAAAATGGTTTTGTTCTAGCAGAGTAGATTTTGGATTCAATTATTTTAGTGCATGCAAATATTCACTCTCTTAATGCTTCTAAGAAAGAGGGGTTACTTCTTAAGTTAGATCTATCCAAAGCTTATGATACAGTGGATTGGGATTTTCTTCTAAGAGGACTTGAAGCTTTTGGTTTTAACAAGAGATTTAGGGATCTAGTCTTTATACTAGTCTCTTTGGCTAATTTCTTAGTTCTTGTGATTGGATCACCAACACCTTTTTTTAGGGCTTCATGTGGTTTAAGGCAAGGGATCCATTATCACCTATCCTCTTTATTTTGATGGTTGAATGTCGAGAAGATTTGTGGAAAAATTGGTGAGGGTGAGGGATTTTGTTGGTCTTAAAACCTCTTCAAAAGAGTTGATTTGTTTGCATCAATAATTTTTGGATGATTCTATAGTTATGGGAGAAGCCTTAATTAGAAATGCTAGAAATTTAAAGAGGGTGTTAGAGGATTATGGGCAAGCTTTGGGTGAAATTATTAATTGGAGAAAAAGTGTGATTTATTTTGTCAATGTGAATGAGAAGAGACAAAACAAAATTAAAAGAATTATTGGATGTGAGATCAGTTCCTTATCGGGCTCTTATCTAGGATTACCTCTTTGTTTGGACCCACCTAAGACATTTTGGAGTTCATTGATTGACAGAATTCACTTGAAGTTAGCCAGTTGGAAAGGTTCCCTTCTTAGTTAAGCTAGTAAGATTATTATTCTCAAATCCATTTTATAGAATGTTTCACTATATGCTCTAAGTTTTTTTAAGATCCCTAGAAATTTTGCATTAGTGCCTATTTAAAAAATTTAGAAGCTTTTCTTATGGACAAGTATGGAGAAAAATAAAAGACTACTTCTGATTGCTTGGGAGAATGTTTACATACCTTATAATAAAGGTGGCCTTGGTGTAAGAAGAGTTATGACTATGAATGATGCTTTGCTTGCTAAATTTTTATGGAGGTGGCACAAAGAAGAAGGAGAATGGCATGAAATTTAGAATGATAAGTATAATAGGGAGAACCAAGATCTTAATTACTTTCTGATGGGAACACGACCCAAGCATAGAATGGACACAACAGGAAAGGAAATTTTTTATTAACTGTAAAAATATGCTAGTGCACTTAGTGGAGAGAAAATAGACTTCAAAACAGGCCCTATGGGCTTACAATAGCATAAAACTAGAGATAATTTCTTCTCCCAGTACCTTCTCTCAAACTCCACTCCGAACTGCCTTTCACAATGCCAAAAATGTTCTTAAATAGAGCTCAAAGGGTTAAAGATTAGGAATACATTCTAGAAAGTGCTAATTGGCATCCACTAACCAAATAGAAGTCTCTAGAAGTCATATTAGAAGTCGGCACAAAATTAGAAGAATCCATAAATGGTAACCAAACTTTTGGGAGGCATAATTTTTGAACCGTAGCTCTGATTAATGAATCGTTTACATTTTCAGAAAGCTCTCAATGCGCTCTATAGCCCTATGGACCAGCTTCACTCATACCCCATTTTTTGGCACTTTTTGAGGTCATTTAATACCCTTAACCTAACTTTGAAGCATTCTTAGGAGGTCTCCAAAAATTGAAAAACTGCAATAACTTTCAAATCGTGGGGCCTTTTTGACCTGATTCTTTTTCTGGAATGCTCTAAATTACAAATACATTCATCTAGCCAATTTACACTTTCTAGTTCACCAATACGATGGCTCAATTACATACTCCTATTTTTTTGACATTTACACGTATCCCAAGGTGATTAAAACTCTAACCCAGAACACTAATAGTGGAATTGTGAGAGTTGGAACCTTTATTTGACCCAAATGGGTATCCAGAAATGAAAACATATGAAATAGAAACTAGATCTAAGTAATTTTTTTGGATGAAACAGGATTTCCCTTATACCTCTGGATGCTCCTGCATCAGACACCCAGGGTAGATTGAAAAGTGACCCTATCACTTTATGAATGGTAGAGGAAATCCCAAATGGGAAATCTTAGCTGTTGATATCCAAGTTGAGTCCTCTATCAACCATCCTTTCCACTTGACTAGATACTCTTCATACTGCCTATTTTTGGTACTCCTACCCACATGATGATCTAGAATGTCTTCTATCTCCTCCTTCTTAGAGGCAGGAATTGGACATGGCTCTAACATCGGCTCCTCATTTGCAGCATCATCATGATACTTTGTTAAGTCTACAATGTTGAAAATAGGAGAAATGTGAATACCATCTGGCAACTCCACCTCGTATGCATTTCTTGAGTCATGTTTCTTCAAAATTTTGCAGGGGCCAAATTTTTTCATTTTTAGCTTGTTGTAAGTACCGGTTGGAAATCTTTCTTTTTTTAAGTGTACCATAACTAGATCCCCTACTTGGAACTCCTTATGTCTTCTCCTTTGATCAGCCCTAGCTTTATACTCTTGATTCATCTTGGTAATGTGTGCCTGAACCTCCTCATGTAGATGCTTGATATGTTCAGCAAATTCTTCAGCTTCAACACTTGTCCTCTCCCCTTGCTCTATCTTCCTCAATTTTGGTGTAGTCCTTGGGCTATTTCCATATACAATTTGGAATGGTGATCTAATAGTACTCATGTTTATAAAGTTATTGTAAGAAAACTCTTCTTATGGTAGAATCAAATCCCACCCCTTGGGCTTATCCCTTACTAAACATCTCAACAAATTGCCCAGACTTCTGTTTACCACTTCTGTTTGGCCATTAGTCTGCAGGTGATGTGTGGAACTGAATTTCAAGTTTGTGCTCAACTTCTTCCACAATGTTCTCCAGAAATACCCCACAAATTTAGTATCTCTGTCAAAAAATATACTCCTTGGGAGACCATATAGTCTTACCACCTCTCTGAAAAATAAGTCTTCAATATGGATAGCATCATGAGTTTTTTGGCATGGAATGAAATGTTCCATTTTGGAGAACCTATCAACCACAACAAATACTGAGTCATTACCCCTTTGTGTCCTTGGAAATCCAAGAACAAAATCCATACTTATGTCCTCCCATGGCTTTGATGGAATAGGCAATGGCTGATATAGTCTAGTATTATGACTAAATCCCTTGGCAACATGACAAATCTGATAACTCTATACAAACTTCTTCACATCTTGTGAAATTTGAGGCCAAAAATAATGTTCTCTAAGAATGGAAATGGTCTTATCTCGAACAAAATGTCCTGCCATCCCTCCACTATGTCTCTCCTTAATCAGATTTTCCCTCATGGAACTCCTTGGAATGTATAATTGACTACCCTTGAATAACATACCATCCTAAATCAGATAGTCTAACCACTTAGTTCTGTCTATAGTAACATGCTCTTTACAAGCTTTCCATGCTTCAACAAAATTAGGATCTTCAGGGTACAAATTCTTGAGTTCATCAAACCCAACTACTTCAACCTGCATTATTGTAAGCAACGACTGTCTCCTACTTAGTGCATCTATAACCCTATTAGATTTTCCACTTCTATGCTTCAACACAAATGTATAGCTCTACAACCACTCTACCCACTTCATATGCCTCTGATTCAATTTACCTTGGCTATTTAGGTACTGTAATGCCTGGTGATCAGTATATAAAAAAAATTCCTTTGAAAATAAATAATGCCTCCATTTATTTAAGGCTTGAACTATTGCATAGAACTCTTGATCATAAACATAATACTTCTTTTTCACATCATTCAATTTTTCACTAAAATATGCAATAGGCTTACCTTCTTGGCTTAATACAACTCCAATAGCATTGCCACTAGCATCACAATCCACCTAGAACACCTTTCTAAAATCTAGAAGTGCTAACACAGGTTGTTCTATCACCTTCTTCTTCAGCAATTTAAAATTTCTCATAGCTGTCGCAGTCCATTTGAACTCTTTTCTATCCCCTCTTATTGTGTCAGTTAGGGGTGCACATATGCCACTGAAATTCTTAATGAACTTCCTGTAGAAACTAACTAGACCATGAAATGATCTTACCTCAGTAGCAGACCTTGGAGTAGACCATTCCAAGATGGCTTTTACCTTCTCTGGATCCATTTTGAGACCTTCCGGTGATATAACAAACCCCAAGTAGACTAACTCCCTTTTTGTAAAGATAAACTTCTTCAGATTAATTAATAGTTTCTCTTCCCTTAATCTTTCAAGGACATTATGAATATGAAATAAATGTTCTTCCAAAGTCTTGCTAAAAATCAAAATATCATCGAAATAGATAATAACAAATTTTCCCAAGAACTTCTTAAGTACCTCATTCATAAGCCGCATGAAGGTGCTTGGGGTTTTCGTCAATCCAAAGGGCATGACTAACCACTCATAAAGACCTTCCTTGGTCTTGAAGGTTGTTTTTCAGTCATCTCCTTCTCATATCCATATTTGGTGATAGCCACTCTTGAGATCTATCTTTGTGAAGTACTGGGCTCCACTCAAGTAGTCCATAAGATCATCCATTCTTTGCAAAGGAAATTAATACTTGATGTAGCTCGAGAGTCTATACACATCCTCCACTCTCCATCCTTCTTTGGTGTGAGTACTATAGGTACTGCACATGGACTGAGGCTCTCCCAAATCAAGCCCTTCTTCAATAGCTCCTGAACCTGTCTATTTAGTTCCTCAATTTTAGTAGGAGTCATCTTGTGAGCAGCCTTGTTAGGAAAACTAGCTCATGGAATTAAATCTATCTAATGACTAATTTTCCTTACCAATGGCAATCCTTCTAGAACATTATCAAAGATGATATCTCCAAACTCACCCAGTAAACCTAAAACTTCAAGTGGTATTTCACTACTACCATCTTTATCTTTCCTAGGGTTTAAAGAATAGCACATACACTGATATTTCATTCCATCTAAAAACTTTCTTCCATCAACAAGACAAATCCTAGAACTGCTACATACCTTTTTGCCTTCCTTTTTCATGGGCTTTAGTTTGTGGCAAACTCCATCCTTTGTTAGAGAGCATGTGTTTACATGACCATTATGTACTGCATGCCTATCAAACTACCACGGTCTACCCAGCAATAGATGGCAAACATCCATTGGAATAATATCACAGAGAACTTCATCATTGTAACTCCCAATTTTGAATTTCACTAATTATTGTTCACTTACCAGGACCTTATGATCATCCTTCAACCAAGCAATCTGATAGGGCTGGGGGTGTTTCTCCCTCTTTAGCTTCAGCTTAGAGACCATCTCCTCCGATACCAAGTTATTAGTGCTACCACCATGAATGATCACATCACAACATTTATCCTCACACTTGCACCTAGTACAAAATAGAATCCTTCTTTGTCTTGGTTCAATCTCACCACTTAGTAGGACCCTTTCATTTACTAAAGTCTCTCCTCTTTTTGCATCCTCTGAATGTGATGACTATGCATCCTCATCCACAAGAGTAACCCTAGCTTGACCCTCAGCTCTCTTATTTGTCCTTCCTTGTCATTGAGGGCATTCAAAGGCATGATGACCTTCTTCATTGCAATGGAAATAGGTACCATGGAAGCCTCCTCTTCCTTGTCCATGTCCTCTACCTCTTCCTCTCTAATTTCCAAAGTCTTGATCACAGGAGCGGTTGAAACCCTCTTTCCTCTAGTTCTTGCTAGTACCCACGTCTTCATTTTTCTTTTGGGTTTCATTTTGGCCTCTAGATGACCTACCACTACCCCTTCCTCCTTGACCATGCCCTCTTTGTCTCCCTTAAAACCTCTTATTTAGCTTCTCTTCAACTCGTAGGGCAAATTGGTATGCCTCTTCAACGCTGGTCATTCTTAGCAGACTTAATTCCTCCTGGATGCTAGGTCGCAACCCACTGATATAACGAGCAACCTTCTCCTTATTTTCTTCTGTATGCCCTACTCTAATCAAAAGTCGATAAACTCCTTTGTATATTCTTGGACTAATTTTTCTTCTTTCTTTAACCCATGCATCTTCTTAAAGAAATTAAGCTCATAATCAACAAGAATGAATTGCTTCTTCAATTTGTCCACCATACGATCCCACCTTGTGATCTTCTCCTTTCCTCTTTTATTTCTTTCTAATTGAACCTCTTGCCACCAGATTTTGGCATGGCCTTTCAGTTTGGCCTTTGCAAATTTGACCCTATCTGGATCCCTAATATCCTCATACTCAAAGTACTCTTCTAGTTCATTGATCTAGTTGATCAACTCATTTGGTTTCAGATTTCCTAAAAATACACCCACACCAATTTTAGGTCTTTTCCCAAACTTAGTAATGGCCCTAAAAAGCCTTTCCTCTACCTAATTCAGAACTTCCCCATCAAATTCCCCTTCTGGTCCAATTTCTTCTTCTTCATTATCATCCTCACTTTTGTCACCTGCAGCAACATTTGTTCCTCTATGGAGCTCCTCCTGCAAAGCTTGTACCTGCCTTTGGAGGGCTCTAACCTCCTTAGGATTAATAGCTTTTTCCCTTCCACCATGGTCTCTTCATGGAGGCATCTTCTTAACTCAAACCCATAACCACACAGTGCTGGTGCAAACTGCCTCACAGTTGGTGCTTTGTCTACACACTCAGGAAAACCTACTCTGATACCACTTGATGGGAACATGACCCAAGCATAGAATGGATACAACAGGAAAGGGAAAATTTTATTAACTATAAAAATATGCTAGTACACTTAGTGCAGAGAAAATAGACTTCAAAATAAGCCCTATGGGCTTACAATAGCATAAAATTGGAGATAATTTCTTCTCCCAGTACCTTCCCTCAAACTCCACTCTGAACTACCTTTTACAATGCCAAAAATGTTCTTAAATAGACCTTGGAGGGTTAAGGATTAGGAATACATTCTAGAAAGTGCTAGTTGGCATCCACTGACCAAATAGAAGGCTCTAGAAGTTGCATTAGAAGTCGGCACAAAATTAGAAGAATCAAAAAATGGTAACCAAACTCCCGGGAGGCATAACTTTTGAACCCTAGCTCCGATTGACGAACCGTTTACATTTTCAAAAAGCTCTCAAAGCACTCTATAGACCTATGGAAAACTTTTCTCATCCCCCATTTTTGGGCCCTTTTTAAGGTTATTTAATGCCCCTAACCTGACTTTGAAGCATTCTTAGGAGGTCTCTAGAAATCGAAAAACTGAAATAGAAACTAAGTCTAAGTACATTTTTTGGATGACACAGGATTGCCCTTATACCTCTGGATGCTCCTGCATCACTTTCTTAATAATGTGTCGGTGCAAGGAGGTTCTATGATTTGGAAAAAATGCTCAAAAATATAAATATATTATTAAGAAAGGGGTAAGATTAAAGGTGGGAAATGGGAGGATTGTTATTTTTTGGGATGATATTTGGATTCTTGATCATCCTCTTAGTGTTGATCAAAGGTGGAATGCTTCTATGGAGTAATGTAAGAATCTCTTCAGGATTTTTTTTGAGGATTATTAGGAGGGGAATAAGTGGTTGGACTTCAAAAGGGTGGATAAAAACTTGAATGATCTCAACAAGATTCTAAATGCAGTCTTCTTAATCCATGAGGAGGATGCATTGATCTATAAATTCAATCCTAATGGGCTCTTCTCTATGTCTTCAGTCTATGCCAATGATTTTGCAGAGGATCCTGAGCCTTGTTGTGCTAAAGCATGGTTTAGAGTTATCACTCCCAAAGTTAACATATTTTTTTGGATACTTTTGCAAGATAAAATTTTGACTTTGGATAACTTATTGGACAGAGGGTTCAAAATTGTTAATAGATGTTACCTTTGTAAGAATGAAGTTGATTCAGTCAACCATTTGACCTTGCATTGCTCCTATACTAAAAAGGTGTGGGATAGGGTCTATGGTTTACTAAATATTGCTTGGGTTTTCCTTGATACTATTCAACACTTTTTCAATGGTTGGAAACCACCTTCTAATAATGCCTTAGTTTTGTGAGTGTGGGATTTTATTCTCTTGTTCCTTTACTGGGGTGTTTCGAAGGAACAAAATGATAGGGTGTTTAGGGGAATTGAATCAAATCTTGATCAAGTTTTCTATAAGATTAAGAATTTAGTGATTGAGAATATCAAATCTAATGGAAAAGGTTAACAATCTTAGAATGAATGGGAAGATTTGGTGATCTAGAATTGGAATCTTAAGGATATCAGCCTAATACAAATTGGTCATAACCTTAGGGATCTAGCTAGATGAGATTGTCCCCCGATGGATTGTTATAAGATAAATTTTGATGGGGCCTCAAAGGGCAACCCAAGAATTGTGGGTTATAGGGTCATTATTATGAATAAAAATGGAGACAGAATGGGGGGTATGGCCATCCCTATTGGTATTCAAACTAATCATGTGGCTGAGGCTAATGCTACCCTTTATGGTCTTGTCTATGCAAAGAGTTTGAATTTTAATAATATATGGCTTGAGGGGGATTCCCTTAATATTATCAATTGCCTTAATAGATTTACCAAGTCTTCTTGGACTATTAATAATATTATTTTTCAAGCTAGAGATCTTATTAATTCCTTTCAAAACTATATTGTTACTCATAATTTTAGAGAAACCAATCAAGTTGCTGACTGGGCTACCAATGTGGCTTGTAAGAGTGAGGAAAAGGTAATATGGAATAATAATGATATAACACCCATAGAGGGGTGCTTACTAATCAAACATGACAAATTTTGAAGTAAGAAAAAGTGGTCCATTAATGATTACAGTGTCAAAAAAATTTAATTATTTTACTGATAGATTTGGGATACAGTGGGCTTTTATGAGAAGAACAAAGTTCTTCCACTTGATTCCACATAGATTGTGGGTCTTAATTGCCACTGTGTGCCTTGGCTATGATATCAATTATCTCATTCAATTATAGAGGGTTTTTTGGAGAAGACATGATATTTATTTTTGAAGCAGGAAGATGGGAGGATAATGAAAAAGAATTGAACCAACTAGTTGTAAAGAATGGACGAATAAGAAGGAAATCTAAGAAATTCTTGAGCAAGGAAACTTTACTGGTTATATGGAAAAGTTAAAAAGAAACAACCCTACAATTACTCGATAGTTCATTAAGACTTGGAGAGATGGGATGGTTCTAGTGGGAAATCAAAGAATGGAGGTGACTGAAGAAATCATAGCTGAAGCTATAGGTCTTGAGATGGAGGGAATTAATTTTTATCAAGATAGAAAGTTGTTTGATAGAGTGGTTGACTTGTTTGTAGATTTAGCCAAAGAATACAATAGACTGGTTAAAATAGGTAATTCCTACTTTAACCTAGCTTCCATTTTGTGCCCATGGTGATTTGTGGTGTTTTTGATTATTGAATATCTCATTTTGGATGGTCAATTCACAAAAAATTATGGTCACCATTTTATGTTAGTCAATCATTTTAGACATGGGATTAGGATAAAATCTACCTTTTTATCTTAGACAATCTTTGGGTAACTCCATTATGGCCTTCCAAAATGACCCAGATGGTGATCATGTCTATCATGAGGGGTTAACGATTCTCATTATGAACCTTCTAAAGTCTAAAAAGGTGGATAGGCCTAGGAAAATTAAGAAAGCAATTGATTATGAGATGGAGGGTAGTGATTTGGAGGAGGACCTAGATAAGGACACTGAGGATGAAGGAGATGAGGTGGATGTTAAACATAGTATGAAAGGGGATTTTGGTAGCAGTTCCAAGAAGAAAAAGAAAGGAAAGGGGAGTGAGTCAGATTAGTACAGTGACTACGAGGAGGAAATAAGAAAGGGTTCTCAGAAGAGAGGAATTATAGGGAAGGGCTTAGGTTATAAGGGTTTGAATGTGGATATTATCTCAGTTCCCTTTGATGATGAACCATTAATTCAAAGGATGGAAAGAAAAAGATGACTAGTTTTGGCTCAGAATGAGGGTGAGGATGATGCCCCAAAAGAGATGGATTTAGGCATCAATAGACAAGGGGAGTAGAAACACCATTTGGATCATAATAGGGAGGAGGTCAAGAAGGGTTTTCTTCCTCATGGGTAACCCAGGGTCAATTTTGAAGGAGATTGGGACCCTTAAATAGAAAATGTAGGTGATTTGAAAGGATTTTGAGCAGCACAATAAGATGACAAGGGGGGAGCGCACATTGGGCCAACATATTTATAGGCTTTCAAAAGCCATTGGTAATGCAAAGGAGATTAAAAACTTAATGAAAAGGGTGCCTCCAATTGAAACCAAAAATAGGAATTTGGAACATGTTAATAAATATATCCAAAAAAAGGATGGAGAGCTTGGAAGCTAGAGTGAGAAATACGGAAAAATTGTAACATTCTTAAAACTATGGCTGATAACTTCAATATGTTGTTGAATAAGATGGATCAAGCTAGTGGACTTGACTCCTCTATTGTGAATGAGGATCAATGGCCGAGCAAGTGCACCAGGGCAAACTCTAAGAAGAATGTAGGTGGGGGAGTGAAAAAGCTAGAGGAAATGAAAGCCACTACAAAAAATATGAACATTCTAGTAGATCAAGCAGCAAGCCTGTTGAAAACTCTATAGTTGTCTAGGTGCTATCCTTTTGCTTTCTTTTTGTTGTCTTTTTATGCATAGTTGTACTTGGCCTCATGTTTTTGTGTTAGCTTATCTATTCACTTAGGCCTTTTATTTTTTGAACTCTTTAGTTCATTTCTCTTTAATACTTTGTTAAAGGTTTTAGGTCCTTTAAAACCTATATTTATGTAATTAAAACATTACTTACAGTCATCAACAAAAAGTATATATAAAATTAGATATCTCTTTAAAAAAATCATATGTTCTAAGATTTGTATATGCTAGTTGCTTATAAAATTCAAGTGTAAAGTAGTGATGAGTATTTATTTATGCATAACTATAAACTATAAATTAAATTATGCTAATAGCCTAGGACAAGTATTTTATCTTGATTAATGGAATCTAATGCTTAACTTTTTTGAGGTCATGCATAATAGAATGGGAAGAGGGTCACACTGGCATTTGTAATTCATAATTCAAACAACTCCACATAAAATTAGACTACTCAAGGAATATTTTCCTATATAAACAAGGTTCAAAATTTAAGTTATAAAAATCTCAAAGTCCATTAGGTGGTGGTAAGAGAATGCAACTGCTAAGGATGAGGATTGGCATATTGTTCACCTCATAGATTGCAATGTTGGACTATTAAGAAATGACAAAGTTGAGGATGTTGAGTTGTTCATTCATTTTTGTGTTGTTGTTGGTGTCGATTGGTTTTGAATAGTGTTAAAATATGGAAGTCCATAAATAAGTTTATATTTTAAAAAAATATTACTATAGGCACATGATGTCTTATATAAAAATATTTAAGTTTGGATATCACTATGTATTACATGTCAAAAGTGTTTTAGATCTTAGCATGACATGATTGTCAAAGCCAGGAGTACTGATCATAAATCACAATAGTGTAGTATGAATTATTGATCAAGGTCAATGAAAATAAAGTTGAAAGATCTCGACTACTTGTAATTGTTTGATTGCATGTAAAAACTTATGTATACCATTGGTTTATGGTGTAATATGTATGGATCTATCACAAGAATCCACAAGTTAATACATCAAGTGCTCCAATTAATGTTTTTTTTTATTAAACTACAACTTCCTCGTGATACTAATGAAATCATCTAGGATAAGGCACTTCCTGGAGTCTAGTAAGAGGATTTTGTTAGAGACAATCTTACTATCTAAATTAGTTTTTTTCTAAAAGGTTCAATTATTTTCTACTATTTATGTTAAGATATAGTGATGAATAATGTATAGTTATTAAATTTCTTGGCTAATTGGTGGATAGAATAACTTAGCAACATTCTCAATCACTTTGTCATTCCTAGATTCATGCTATGATGTACTATAATGACCAAGACTTCATAGACTTATAATATATTTGAGTGGCCTAAAGGAAGATTTATTGTAGAATATGCTTTGGATGCTATTGGTACCTTGTAAGATTGCATTTCCTTTCTTTCCATAGATTGAAAATTCAGCAAGTACCATGGAGAATTTTTTTTTGAGTTTAGTTGAAGCAACTATTTGTTCTACACTCAACTCCATTGTATGTAGGAGTGATACTCCTAACATAGATGCTTTTAAGTCCCTTATTTCTCCACTTTTCTACATGCATACCTATTGAATTATGTAACTATAGATGATACATTTTTGTTGTTTAGTTATATTCACCCTTTTATTTATTGGATTAATATAACTATTTTAAGACCAAAGAGATTGTTTTTTATTAATGAAATTTCATAGAGGAAGAGTACGTACAAAATCATTTTCTCATTATATCCTAATGATTTTGAAGTTATTTTAGGGCATGAAATGATACCTTATGGGGTATTAGAAGATAGCATGTCAACAGAGTATGACAAAATGCATAAATATGAGTGTTGTATGACTGAAAATTTGAGAAATTGTTGGACAATGAGTGATTGTAGAAGTAAGCAACACTAAGTAATGGTGCAATCACTACAATATTTGGGGTCAATTTGTGATGCCTATTTGCAATGGAAAAGCCATTTCAATGTGAACTTGCTTGGTTTTTAAAAATATCCTCAACACCATTGCAATATCGATCAATCCATTGATATTGCAATAGAATTAGTGATATAAGTTTAAAAAGAAAATAAAATGGCCCTCATTTGAATGTGTTTAAATTTTTGATGAAATGCCTCATGTGAAAACCAATAGAAGTTGGTCTCACAAAAACTAGATTAGCAACGCCCCTTCAATTCATCCAAAACCCCATAAGCATGTAAATGTGATGATTTTTTTTCATTTTTGGAATGGTATAGGCATATAAATTTAATAGTATGTGATGAATATATATGTTTTTTCCTGTGATGCCCTTCTAATGTACACTTTTGTTGTTGTTGTTGTGCCCTTGTGATTTGCATCTTTGTAGTGATCATATTAAGTGGAGAAGTAAGAAAGGAAAATGAAAAGGAAGGGCTCCAACACACACCTATTTGATCTCAACTGATAATACATGCATACTAAATGCTAAGTGTGTATATGGAGTACTCCATAAATCACCCATTTCACACCTTCATTTCTTTTATGGCCTTATGATCTACATCTCTATAGTGATTAGGTATTTTTTGATATATAATGCCTAAAAAAAAATGTTGAGAATGATCATTGTACAATATAAAAGCCTAGTGTGTGGACTCAGGCTCATAATTTTAATAAAAACATAATAATATTGTATATTTAGACATTTCCTTACTTGGTTTAAATTTCATATTGATCAGTGGTTACTTCAAATGTTCTAGGAATACTTGCTTATCATTATCAAACACTTTTAAATGATTTGGGATCAATTTTTTCTTCAAGCTTAGATAATTTATGTTGTTTGACATCATATTTTATTGTTTTTCTTACAACAGTTTGGTCTTTTGAAGGAATCATGGTCATTCTATGAATTCCAACTTATTATCCTCATGGAATGGCCTTTATTTGACTTGAATAATATATCTCTAACACAATATATGTAGATATAGTTTAGAGATTTGGTGATCACAGTGATCATTTTTGGAAACACTAATGAAATTAAGTACTAAGGTACAACAATAAGCATTTTGGCTTAATAAGAGGTATGTTTTATGTTTTTAACTACTTAGGCATATCATTGTAAAGGTGAATACATCATTGTTTTAGTGAAAATTTGATTGGAAGATAGACATTGAAGAGGCCCTAGCTTCATGAGGGTTTGTTGAGGCTTTAAAGCCAAATTTGGGGCTTTTAGTAGATGGGTGTCTAGGTCCAAATTGACTATACATTTGGTTAATTGGAGGTTTCAAAAGAGAATTTTTTAAGGTTACAAGGTTAGAGAGTGAAGGTTTATAACACTTCCATTGAAAAGGTGACCTATTTGACTTGGCTTGACATGGAAAGGTCAATAGGTTTGGCTTGGTAATTGATCACTTGGAACTTTGATAAGTGATTATTTGAGTTTATTAGGCTATATTAAGACTATAAGATCCCTTGGAGACATAGTGAAATGCCATTTCACATTTGGGCTATTGGGATCTAGTGAGTGCCTTAAGGAAGCCTTTGGGACTTGGCTCTGTTTGGTGAGCTTTAACTAGGTTTGATAGAAATAATTTGAAAATAAATTCCACCACACTTAGCCTTGCATCAAATGACTCCCTTTGGTGTGGTTTTAATAGCCAAAATGATATTGTGTATTGTGACGTCTAATTTTCCTCCATTGTCCTAATTATTTTAATCAAATTCTTCATATTTGACTCAACCAAATTATTATCTTTAGTGTAATTTTTTGATAATGGTTTCAAGTAGATGCCATGTTCATTTGAATACTACCAAAATCTTTTGCATTATCTAAAATTATGCAATGTCCCCAAATTTACAATTACACCACTAATATCTCTTCAATTTTGTGAAGTCTCTAAATAGACAAAATTGTAAAATAGTAAATAGTTCACAAAAAAATCATAATAACTATAATTTAATGGCCATATCTAAATATAATTCACATCAATTAGAACTAGTATTAACATTAAGAGACTTAGAATGGGATTATAGAAGTACTACACACTCTTGACATTATGATAACAAATGAACAATTGATAAATATGAAACAATAACATATTTGAAAGATTTGAGATGGAGTTTGAACTTACTCCATAATAATCATAAGATATACATACATACATACATGTGTGTGTGTGTGTATTCTTATCCCTTATGGATTGCTCTATTCAAATTATATCATCCCTTGATACAAGAATATAAAGCATAATTCAGAGATGGCATCTCAAGGTGATACATTTATTGTTAAATTAGACACAGTTAGCATTATAAGCCATATTTAGAAACAAAATCTCTTTTTCACATATTTATCACTACATATTTTGTTACATTGGACACAATTGGCTTTATAGGACATATTTTAAAAAAATCTCTTATGCATATACTTATTGCTACATCAAACACAACCAACATTATCATTGCAAGCATATAGTTGAGTATCAAAGACAATAATCATATCATTGTAGCAAAATTACATCAGACTTTTCATATAATCATTCCTTGATAAAAAATAACAATATATACATATAAATAAGTCAATTGTTTGTACAATCAATATGATATATTTGTCATTATGTGTGCCACAATAATATAAATTAAATATTGGAATTACCATTGTAAA